>JBBWSL010000002.1:600000-1024245 GCA_038088545.1 Diaporthe humulicola | reverse complement strand
ATTTAATTAATATTATAATAAAGTTATTATTAAATTAAGCCTTATAATAACTTATTAATATTAATAAGTTAATTATTTAAATAAAAAGTTATATAAATTAATATTAATAGGTTTAAATTATATAATTATAAATACCTAAATAGTAAAAAAAATATTAATTAATTACTTTTAACTTAAGTAAAAAGCCTAAATAATTTTTTAAAAAAGTAAAAAAATAAAGTTTAAAGGAATTAAACCCTTTATACTTTTTAAAACCCCCTTTTAAGTATTAGCCTTATAATAAAAGTTATAATTTTTATTAAATTCCTTTAAATTTATAATAAAAATTATATACTTTATTATTATATTATAAAGCTATTTTATTAATAAAAAAAGATAAAATAATAACCTTATATAAAAAGGAATATACTTAATACCCCTATAAAAAAGGGCCTTATAAAGAAAGGCCTTATAAAAAGTAAAAAATTATATAAATTAGTAATTTATTACTTTAAATTATAAACTTTTTAAAATATTATTTATAATTTATTAAATCCCTTTAAACTTAAAATAAAGTTACTTATTTTATTAATTATATTATTATAATTATTTTTATTAATAATAAAAAAAAGTATTATAAACTTATATAAAAAAGTATATTACTTAAAAGGAATAAAAGGTAACTTAATATAATAAAAAGGTATAATTATATAAGGGATTTATATATTTAATATAAAAGAACTAAATTTAAATAAAATAAATTATTTATTATAAAAAAAGACTATTAATATAATAACTAATTACTTAATTAAATAGGTTTTAAGGGTATTTTAAGTATTTTAGTATTCTTAATATAAACTATTAACCTAAATATTACTATTTAAGTAGAATTAATTATTATTTACCCTTATCTCTTCACTATCGTATGTACGAGAGCCTTTCCAACACCCAGTGAGGAATGCAGGTAGATCAGAGCTCCGGAGCCTCGTGGCGTACAGAGCTCCAAACTGTATCCAAGTCATTTTCCTCCCATCTTGGGGTCGTGTGCACTGATTGACGCATGAGCCAGTCTTTCTGGCACTCTTTCGCGCGAGTAAGATAGCATCTCTGTAGAGATGGCAGACGACTAACCAAGCACTTATTATTTTCTGTTTTCACCACGCCAGTAAGAGGTAGGTACAATTTCGGAAACGATATTAATTCTATGTGCAGCTCGTCACTACCTGTACTGTCAACAACGAATGGTAGAGAAGTCCTCAAGCAGCACTGAATGTTGCATATATAGGGTACCTAGGTATGTACACACGTTCTAAGGCCTCTGTCGTTGCCCCTGCTACTGAAATGACAAACTCGCTCTGCTTGATGCCGCTTTTTCATCCCTCCTTTGGGATCAGTGTCATTTTCGACAGTAGTCTCATCAACCTATCAGTAGCATCCAACTGCCTGTGTAATCTAGGAAACCTCCACATAGGCACTGTCCAGAAGAAGAAGCCGAACACCCAAGAGTACCCAATTAGATAGCCCAACCAGCTTGCCTCTAGCAGTGCCAATTCTCGCCTCAATCCCAGCCTTCTCGCAACGTCTCTCAACATTGATACAACCACCAGCTCGACCAAGCACGCTGCGAAGTTGAGCATGAACCAATGCAGATCAACACCCCAATCCACGTGGCCTAGCCGCCAGCTAACAGCACTGTGCGAAAGTCCAGATAAAAGGAAGACAATAAAGGCAATCACGGACTTCTGAACTCTCTTGCTCCTCATCGGAACGTATCCAGCCATGAGGCGCCCAAAGTTTCCGTACGACCTGACCGCGAGACGATGCCAAAACCGTGACCAAAAGTTCCGTAGGCCGCAGGCAGCACTAGGGCTACCGAAAAGGGTCTGCCAGTCCCCGGGCTTGTCCAGGCCGGAGAGCACGGCGACGATAGCCAGGACGGCGTTCGCACCGTCCAGCATCACGAGGCTCTCCCAGACCCAGACGACTGCCGTGTAGGACCGCACTACAACCTCCCGGGCGGTCACTTCGCCGAGGCGCGTGAGCAGGGCTGTCTCGGTAACGTCTGTGACTTCGAGACGGAACATCGTCTCGTAGAAGATAGAGGGTAGGATGGAGGTGTAGAGGTAGTAGTAGAGCGGGAGCTTCACTAGACGCAAGAGGAGAAATATGGGGACCGAATCTTCTCCTGCCGTGGTTTCTGTGTTTGTGTCGGTTTTTTTGTTGGTCGTCCTGGTGATGACGGTGGCCGGGAGCAGCTGGGGGTTGCTCCAGAGACGCCAGGTTGCGCGGAGTGATGTCCAAGTGACCAAAGAATCAGCCTGCAGCGCTGGAAATCTCTCGATACACACGAGGGAGGCGATGTGTACGATATTCAAGGCGATTGACTGTGCCCAGAGACTGGATAGGTAAGGAGAAATGACCGAGAAACGGTTGCATGTTGCGAAGGAAAGCACCGCGAAGAGGAGGAACACTGGCAGGAGAAGGAGGCGCCGATTCTGGTTTGAGCTGTGTATAATGATGTGGAAGACGAATATGCAAAGCAGCAGGTGGAGTATTGGTATAGAGCACGAGGCTAGCATGCGGAGGTATAGCTGCATCTTGTCACTGGCGCCTGCACGCTTAGGAGCTGATGATGCATCCATCCTATGGGCCTGGTTGGATGCGTTGCAGTAAAGCTGCCGGTTATGTATTGCCCGATTACAAGCCTCAATAAGGTGGGTTGCCCCCGTACAACGGCCGTGTATCAACCGAATAATCATGCCTCTACTTACACGGACAAGGCCCACACGTACTCACCCCACTCCCTGAAGGCAACAACAAGATTAACATTTGGATCATCACTCAGCCGATTCCTACAAGACGAACACCCACACAGATGCTGCGGCTCATTTCTTCCACACATGACACATCTCCGCCCGACAAAGCACCATGACCATGACCAAGCTCATGTCAACCCCCTCCGCAACAGTTGCCTCCCACACGCTCGAAGGGCTCTTGACGCTCTCCCCGACAATCTTCCCCACCAGCCCAACCGGCGGGGTGTAAGCAACCTTTTGAATATGCGCAAACGTCGTGTCGCCAACGCTCAGAGACATATCCTCAAACTCGACGCTGGCAGACCCAGAACGGTGCATGCTTACCACGACGTCCTCGCCCGCGGTAGTCCGCACCGTTGCGTCGATGTCCGAGTGGCCCACGCTGGTGACCTGCTTCTTGTGCACCAGCTCGGCCAGCTGCCGCTTGTCGTCGGCGGCTTCGACCAGCCAGCGGTTCTTGGGGTCTATGCTGGCGTGCCGGAAGTCGAAGATGTGCTTCTGCGCGGCAGCATCGCCCTCCCCCCCGTCAGCGCTGGCGGCTTCGTCATACACCTTGCGCCGCCAGCTCCAGGACGTGCCTAGCTTTGACTCGGCACGGAAGAGCGGCTCGTTGGGCGGTGTGTCTAGCGCGGTCGTTACCAGGTTGAAGACACGGTCGTGACACTCCACTGTGAAGGATGTCTCCCTTGTGCTGGTGTGGCCCTCCAGCATGATTACTGGGGGCTTGGGGGTGGTGAGTGGGGTGACATGCGCCATTAGTAAGGCTCTGATGGTGGTTCCAAAGGATTTGCCAAAGGATTGAGTAAAGTATTGAAGCGGGTAGAAGGAATGCCTTGTTGATGTTCCGAAAGGTCGGTTGCTAACTATCAGTGGATTTATACTCGTGTAAAGCTAGAGTATCTACCACTATGTGCGCAGATCTGTCCGAATAGGTACGAATAAGCTTCTGGTGTCCTACAAAAGCTGCGCCCCGGATTGCAGCCCTGTCAGGAAGACCACACTGTGTTCGTCAAGCACAGGTGGGTCGCCGGCTCTGATTCGGACATATGCCGGGCCCCATACACCCACTATATCCCCAGGCAGGCAGCAAGAAGGACAAAAGCCCAGACCAGATACTTCACCCAGACGATCTCCTGAACTCCTATCACCAGCCACCCAAGCAGCGGCACGAAACCCCTGACAAACCCTCGGATTTCCTGCCTTGACACCGTGGTGCGGCCCTCGGGGTAAAGAACCTCGTCCGTGACTTCGTTGTTGTCGCCTTTAGTCACGAACACTTGCCTTGAGTCATCGCTGGATTAGAATAGAGAACGTCAAAAATCAAGACGACTGTAGACCTTGACTTACTGTTCGATCTCTCCATCCCAGAATGACTGCACGACACGATGGACCATGGGCAAAGGAGCGTCGTCGAACCAGACAACGGGGATGTCCCCTACTTCGATTGAAGACGTGCGATTCCACAGGAACAGTATGTCACCCCTGTGGAAAGCCGGGGCCATGGACTCGGATACGACACATACTATGGGACTTGATGAGTTGGTCACAAAGCTAAGCCCCTTCCACATCATAAACAATGTGCTGAGGTGTATGAGCAGAGGTAGAAACTCGGCCAAGGACTGGCGCCGGCCGGCTGATCTCGGGGATGACATCGTAGAGGATAATTGGGGCGATGATATGCTCAGTTACCTCGGAATTTATTGGAATAGTGCTTAAATTTATATGATCTAGGCTGTGTTGCCATGACTGAGGCTTCGACTCATTGGCAACCTGCCTAGTGACTGACGTGTCTGCGGCCGTACTGTGTACAGTGAGAGATCTACGAACGCGGCTAGCTGTGTGTTGAAGACTCACGGGAGTCGTTCACTCGGTAATTGCATGAAATTTCACGAATAAATTTTGTTCAAATTAAAGGTGCACTTCCTGGGTGATGAATAGCCGCGGAAGTTGTTACAGACTTGAAATTCTTCCTCGACTGCACTTGAAACAAGCATCTCAATTGCCGCCTGCCTACCGGCACACTGTATGGAGCCAATGTGGAGATCCCGCTCGTAGGATCGGATGTGAACCCGCAAAATATCGCGATCGACTTCAGGACAGTCTGCAGCCTGGATCCTTCGCCCAGGGGACGTGGAGATGTAGAACAGAATCATCTTCTCCCGATTCCTTCGGAACACGGCGATGCAGTGATGGAAAACAAGATCGGCCTCCCCACAATCCTTTGGAATCCTCCGGGGCTTCCGTGCTTACTGTGGACTTGTATTTTTCGGGTTGTGGAGAGACTATAGCAGTCATCTCGAGTCCGATATGTCTATAGTAATTAAGTGGTCTTTCGCTCAGATCATCTACTGCCTCACCGTACAGGTTGGAACACTGACGGAAACATAGGCAGAGCACTCGAGATAGTGCCAGTAACAGGAAATTTTACTTATTTTCGTTCTGAGCAAAAGAGATTTACGCATGAAGAGTAACACGACTAAAAGATTCATATGCCAACTTATAGCAAAGTGACTAGCCAGTCAGGATAAATCAAGTCACTTCTGTCATGAGATTTGGCTTACCAGCACTGGGGTTGAGCGTGGGCCGTCATCGAAAGCACTGAAACCCACCTTGCTTCTCCCCAGAATCGCACGGGCGGTCTACGACGTTGTCAAGCCGTTCAATTGACGAAGACAAGCGAGTGAAAAAGGTGAAGCCTACGATAAACGGGGCCCTTGGTTTGTGTAACGTGGGACTTCGTGGGGTGTACTGATGAATTGTGGACTGCCTCAGGGTTGTTTGGTATGAGAGAATATCGTCAGCCACTACGCCCTGACCACATCCCATCGCCTCTCAGACCACGTCTCGACCCGAACACTCGGTCCTATGGTCGATCGCACACACAGCCGCAGGTGGGTTGAAGGGGCTTCTCCATCCAAGGAGATGGTGTCCGACTCCTAGGCATCAGAATTACACTCGATTCTTGGCCCAAAGCATCGTGAACCGTGACGATCAGTGGTGAAGGAGTCGTGGTTCTGCACCAGTCCGAGGTCTCTGAGGTCATCTGGAATGGCCCACAACACTTGACACAGGCAGAATACTGTCACTTGGGAGCATGATAGTGGAATTGGTTGAATCCTTCGACGTTCAGGAGGCCGTATGCTACCAGCTCAATGGAACGAGTGTGTGGACCGTAAACATTCAGAGTCAGCGACTTTCATCATAGCTCAGAACTTTCTGATTTCTCTCGTGTATAAAGAAGAGCAGCTCTTCCATCCATTCGACAGAACAATAATCACCATCATCATCAACAACACTCTCCAACCAATCACCACACTCTCCAACCACTCTACAAAACATTCTCGTGTGACCATCATCCATTTACTCACTACAACTCTCATCTTCTTCTCCCACAACCATCACCAAACCAAACACCGCCAAAATGCAATTCTTCACCAAGACCGCCATCACCGCCGCTGCCATGACCGCTCTGGTCCAGCTCTCCCCGGCCCCCATCGTCATCGCCATCCCTATCGCCCTGGATGTTGGCCTTGGCACCGCAGCCGCCTGTGTCAGCGCCGCCGGCAGTGTGGCCGGCGCAGTCGCCGGCGCCGTCAAGCGCGACAATGTCAACGGCATCCCCCAGCACCCGCACCAGGTCCGCTCGGCCATCGAGTCGCGCCAGGAGATGAACAAGGCCGCCTGGGAGAGCTGCAAGGAGCAGCTCGGCAGCGCCCACCTCGACTTCAGCGCCGACTCCCCCGGCAGTGAGTTTCCCCCGTGACACCCTTCCTTCCCTGTCCCTTCCCATCCAACGCTATCGACTTTTGGCTAACCACCCTGGCAGACGTCCTCGTCAAGGGCATCCCCTCGTCCTGCATGACGCTGCTCAACGTGCTCACTGGCGACTACAACGCCGGCAACCCCCTGCCTATGGGCAGCGACTCCGCCCTCTTCCGCGATCTCTCCAACGACGACATCAACAACCTCCAGAGCGCTCTCAGCGCCTAATTTCGGGGCTTCCTCTATCTTCAGGACGCACTTGCTGAGGGGAGGATGACTTATGGTGAATGCACGGCTGAGTGAAAGGCATGTGGCATGTGTACAACTCATGTGAGATATGAGGTTGGAAGATTCTTGGACTGTATTTTTACTTTTAGAACTCGTACATAATTAAATCAATTCCCCGGCCGGGACTTCTAATTATCTCTTGCTTCACTTTGGTGCGCATCACAGTTGCCGGATCTTGTGATGGGACCCGTTTAACCTTTTCTTCTGTGACTTGTTTTAATCCGCTGCCTTGAGCACAGTGCCCTAGGGTAATTAATGGAGCGGCAGCCGGCACAATGCACCATGACTCCGTCCGCACAAGACTATTTGTTCCAAAGGAGTGCAATCGAGTTCATTGCAAACAAATTTGGCCATGTCGATATAAATCAGTGCTAGCTGAGTTGCAAATAGCCCCCCCCCCCCCAAATGCTTAATACATATAGCTAGCCGTCGGTCTAGGCTCATATCAGATCCCTTAGTGTCCAAGCACGCTTCATAATTTTCAAACCATCCACATACTATTTCCATGTCATTGCAGCCTACTCGCTACAAAACTTGGAAGTCACGTGTTGCCAAACCCGAACTTAAAATGCAGCTCGTACTTATTCCATTGCTACTCCTCCAACCCGTTCCTGTCCTTACAAGCAACCACTCCCAATGACCATAATATGGAGAAGCTGAAGCCAGATAGAGTTGGCCCTGAAGACACAGGTCCTGTGAAGATAACTCTCTGTGATCGAGGTGACGGTAACGACGAAGAGCCGAACCTGACCGACCAAACCGACGGCCGGACGAGCTCTACAAACTACACAGGCAATACCCGCGACCCTTGCAATGCGTTATTGAGAAGCACCAATGTAAGCATCAATATTCACCTGCCACGGATTCCCCGTCTTTTATGTTTGGAATGTCCTAGAATGCAAGACTTCAGGATCCATAGTAGGACTAACGGCACATTTAGGATAAGGATAGCACATGCCTTACAGGCGGTGAACAGGGGATGACGAGTTCCGGTGCCTCTGTGGAGGATGATAACAACGCCGGTGATAACGGCGGTGGTAACGATGCCTCTATGCAAGAGAACAAGGGGTCGAACAAACCACAGAAGCGAGCAGTACGTGCGGATTGGTATTCATTCGAATTCCGCGGGACGATGTACCACATCAAAATGAACTCTTTACTCGGAGAAACCTACCGCAACCTGGCCACGAAGGCAGAGCAGCGCGAATTCATGATCGAACATGGCGAGTCAGAGCCTGTTGTCGGACCCCGGGTGAGGCCTGCACGATAACTGAAGAGAAAGGAAGGACTCGACAGTCGCCCTGATTAACTCGTGCACGATAAGTTATCATGTGGTCTATTTCTTCTCTTTTGTTTCTTTGCCCTAGGCGAAGGGGGAAGAGGATACTGTGGTAGTTGAGCACTAATTTGATATCAACCTACTTATCTAGTCTTGGCCGAGCTCCGTTGCTAGGATTCCAGGAACAAATTTTTCAATGTGTACAGGCTCTAATCTCATGTGCATAACAAACCATACTTCTAAATGAAGATTCTGAAGCCGTGGGTGCCAGCACGCGCCCACGGTTCTAAGGGCCTCCTGCTCCCGACCTCACGGTTGACTGTTTGTCTACACGTAGGGCAGCGAGAGGGACAAAAGCCCCCGCTGATGCAGCCAGTTCCGGATGCATTCTTCTTTAAAGGCTTACCTATTGGAAAATGCACTTAGTACTTGCTCACAGTTCTTAATGCTGTAATTGTTGTACATGAAAATGTGAGCATCTAGGCACCCACTTGCAGGGGGCTCTTCTGAAATCTATCAAAGGCAGGCCAAACAGCTCCGCGGACGATGTCATTGTGCCGAATCATATGCAAGACGTTCTCTCTTGGAAATGTCTCCAATTGTATTCCTATAGACAGGATGTTGGACATTAGCCTGGTTGTCTTTGGTCCACTGGCCGGCCCCTCATCACATCGGTTGGTGGGGTAAGAATCCCCGAGCCATTCCTTGAGGGAGGCACTCTTTCAAGCAGATAGCCGAATACAACACGCAATTTGAGTTCAGTAATGACGCACTAATGTGGTTCCTATGCTAGATGCTGCCGGTGACGGAAAAGTGTGGTATAAGTCTTTGTCCTGATCGGTGGGTTTAATTTCAGATGCTTGATTCTGGAGCCAAGGAGGGGTTGGGAAGCTAAAGTCTACTTTGGAGATGCTCTCGTATTGTGAGTGAAGCCGGCTGGCTGAACGATGACTGTTGTCCGTGAGGTCCGGTGCTTCCATTGCTTGGGTCAGGGTGTCTCCGCCTGTTGTTTTCCTAAGCTCAACCGAGTTAGCAGGACAGGGTTTCAAATACATAAGCATCTGTCAAATATGCGGCAATTGGTTTTGACTTGGCACTACCTTCTTTCTAGAGGCCAAGGAAGGGAAGTCCCCGATATTATGGTGGTATCGCAAGCGGACTATTCTGCGATTGCTCCCAAAACGGGAAGTACGGAGCGCGACTCGGGGGAGTCGGGTCGGGTGATATTATACCGCAACGTCGCGCTGAACCATCTAGGTGGGCAGCGAGGCGCTTTCAACCAACCAGAACTTGCTTTCGAGCTTGTATGGAGACGTGGGAAGTATATTTATCCTTCGGTCACTGATGAATACGATATAAGTAGACAGATGGGGAAACACATCTAGTAGACTCACGAGCAATCGATCTTTTCCTCTACTGGCTGGGATCCATTGCTGTCGTTTCAAAAGGCTTGAAAGCAAACGTCAAGATGCACTCAGCAAAGGTGATCGCGACCCTCTGCGCCGCTGCGGCGCATGTTGCTGTCGCCGCAAATTCATGGATTGCTCCAGGAGCCGTATGGTATGACACGGCTGGCAACAAGATTGACGCTCATGGCGGAAACATCGTGAAGAGGGGCGATACGTTCTACTGGGTCGGCCAGAGCGCAGCCAACTCGGAGACACCATTGATGTACTCGTCCAAGGACCTGCTCAACTGGGACAACCTGGGCAAGCAGGCGTCGGCCATCACGGGCATGTGGCGGCCCAAGATCGCCAAACCAAACGGGTCCTTCTGGCTGTATGGGCAGCAGGACCGCTATGCACTGTCACTTCGGTCCACGCAGATGGTCGGGGGCTACACGCAGGTTGCCAAGGTGCACCTTCCGCCGAGCGATTACAGCTATTCCGACACGGGCATGTTCCTTGATGACGACCAGACATGGTACCTCCTCACGAGCGCGGACCACAACATTGTCCAGATCAACAGGATCAACTCGGACGGCGCCGTCGGCGACCGGGTCACCTCCTTCGCGAAAGGCGCATACGAGGCCCCGGGGGTATTCAAAGCCGGCGGCGTGTACTACCTGATCGTCTCGGGCAAGACAGGGTGGCGGGCGAACCCGAATAAGGTCTTCTGGGCGACCTCGCTCGGGGGCACATGGAGCGGCGGCACCGATGTGGCGCCCGCGGACCAGAACACTTACGGCTCGCAGAACACGTTTGAGCTCACGATCAAGGGGTCCCAGGCCACAACGTACATCTACATGGGCGACGCCTGGGACTCGAAGGGGGGCACGAGCTCCAACTATATCTGGCTCCCGATGGCTGTGGACTCTGGCGCGCACACCGTGACTCTGCAGTACCACAGCATGTGGAAGGTTGACGTCAACACCGGCGTCGTTTCTTATCCCAGCACGAAGAAGCGATACGAGGCTGAAGAAGCCGACTTATCTGGCAGAGCTGGTAAGTCAGAGGACCTTATACCTCGGCTAAATATTTCAACAGCTTTCCTATCAACTATCAAGTTCGAAGGTTCATTGCTAATGCGCGTGCCCATCAGCTGTTGTCTCTTGCGAGCATTGTATCACCAAGCGAAAAGTCCACAAAGGTACGAGCTGTTCCATGGCACTTGCTTCCTGGTTATATGAACTAACCGAGATAACACAACTTAGTCTCTCCTGGAAGTGAGGTCGTCTTCAACAATGTCACTGGCACGGGCTCTCTGGAATGGTACACTTTCCACTACGACGTCAACAACCCTGCAGCAGGCGAGGCCCAAATCCTCATCAATGATGATGCCCACCCGACGAACCTGTCAGACCTGAACTCCCGTGCTGGGAGTCATGGAGCCATCCCGGTCCAGCTCAAGTTACGAGAGGGCGACACAAACACAATCCGATTTGGAGCCCATGGAGACGACAGTAAGTTGTTGCCCTTCTGCTGAGTATTTCCAATTTGTCTAACCTCTTCCCATTAGATTTTGAAGTCAGTGTCGATGGAATCGAGCTCCATGACGACTGAGATGTTTGCCTAGTTCGAATTTTTGAATCATTGAATGCTATATACCTAGGTAGCGTCCATGCCAAATATACACTGCCTAGGGTGATTGTGAGGTCCTGTATTAGAAGCTCTTCCTGTGCAAAATTGCAGCGTGCCCGCTCAGCTTTATGGTGGCTCGTTGTGACTCTAAGATCATAACTTGTTCCACAACAGTGACAGAAGACTAAAATGCTTGAGTCTCTTATATGTGCTATATGTGCATTTAGATGATGTCTGGGCGACTCATGGATGACTTGGCTGAGAACTGGCTTAAACTTTGATGGGGTTGACCGGGGACCAGACAGGCACTGGCTGATCGATTCACTCAAAGGGCACTATTTTAGAAGAGAAGCTACTATTACAAGCCATATCATTCATTAAAGACATGTAATGCACTTGGGCAGTTACTGTTGAGAGCATCAACTAATATCCAGTGTTGCTCGCACTTTCCCCCATTGGGCTGAAGATACAAATTCCACCTCGGCAAGTTCTAGCAAATTTCCAGTAACGAAGAAATTTAAATCAAAGCTGTTTGGTGTAGGCAAGCAAAATCCACAGAATTCGAGCAGGATGTGAATTCCTTGTGCCTCGTGTGAACACTGGAAGGTGGTACTGTAGCCTCGGTGGGGTGGGGACTGTAAGGTTTGACCCTTAGCATTTCCATGTGTTCCGAAGCGGGTGTGCGACACGAACGATTCTCTTCAATCCAACAACCACCATTCTGGACCGACCCCAACCATTTCACTATGGTTCTCAAGGTGCTCCAACAACCTCAAACACCAGGGATGATGGATCAGGCGTTGGATATTCTCATCCTCGGCGCAGGATGGACCGCCACCTTCCTGATTCCCCTCCTCCGCGAACGCAACATCTCCTTCGCGGCAACCACCAGCGACGGGCGCCACGTCGCAGGCAGCCCGACCCTGAAGTGGCGCTTTGACCCCGCCGCGTCGGACCCGGAGCAGACCAAGGCCTTCGGCCTGCTCCCGCGCGCACGGCACGTCCTCATCACGTTTCCCCTCAAGGGCGAGGGGCAGAGCAAGCTCCTCACGGGCGCGTACGCGGAGACGCACGGGGGCGGGACGTTCCGGTTCATCCAGCTCGGGAGCACGGGGATCTGGCAGTCGGACCCGCGGAAGGCGCCGTGGCTCGACAGGCAGAGCCCCTACAAGGCCGACGACCCGCGTGCCGTGGCCGAGGACGAGCTGCTCGGGCTCGGGGGCTGCGTGCTCAACCTTGCAGGCCTGTGGGGCGGCGAGAGGGACGTGAGGCATTGGGTTGATCGGGTGGCTACGACCAAGGAGGCCGTGAGGGCCAAGACTAGCCTGCACATGGTGCACGGGGTGGATGTCGCACGGGTCATCGCCGGGGTGATTCAGGCAGAGGGGAAAAGCACGACGGAAGGAGGCGAGGGTGGTGGATGGGACAGTGTGGGACGGGGACAGCGGTGGATGGTGACAGATGGGTTCGTCTACGACTGGTGGAGCCTGTTTGCTTCATGGTCGAGCATTGGTGAAGATGCCTCGGAACCCATTAAGCAGGCGAAATGGGTCTACGAGCTGATGCTCGAGGACGACGTGAAGGCTCTGCCACGGTCTATGGAGGATCTGGGCCGTTGCTACGATTCGAGGGAGTTATGGCACACGCTGGGTGTTACGCCATTGAAGGCAGGGCTGGGCTTGTAAGCTTCGCGATGCTTCTATGGAAACATCCTTCTTCCATTAGCCAAGACATGAAGCTCCTACAGGCAAGCACCACTTTCCTCGCAAAAGGAGCCCGCCACCCTACAATGGTCGACATGCAAGTGCCCACAGAATGCATCTGCACTATCAAAATCACCGGATCATTTACGTGTAATAAATATGATCGAGGTGACCTCTCATGACCGGGTAGCCCTTCCGCGATGATCGGCCGGGATGGTCTCAGTTGTTTTCTGAGCCTCAGCACTGCGGCCCCAACCTCCACAAAGAACCAAACTCGAGCCCCTGCCCCTGAGCGAACATGCATGCAGCGGTAAACAACAAGAGGACATCCCGACAGAAACGGCCGGCCGTGCACCGCTTCTTCTCAATGGCAGGCCGCCTGTCCAAAGTCCATGACGTGTGAATCGACCCTAGCGAGCGGCACCGATTTCCTGAAGCCCACCTGACGGCCGGGCCATGTGCCCCACCAACTCAGAGGCATACAGACAATCGTGCAGGACAATTATGTTGTGTAACCGTCAACGTCATTGACAAAGAGATATCATTGGCACACAGCGGTTCCAAAAAGGGAGCCTATGTTGACGGGCAGATAGTGGTTGACACTGCGCTAGTCGAGCCTAGAGCATAGCATCACACACACCGCGAAGTACCCTGCCCGAATCGACTACACACTTACTTCTCGTGGGCGGATCATCGACCACGGATGCGGTAGCCGAGGAGCGTTCCCTCCTATCTCGTCTCACCGTCCAGTCTCCATGCTTTCCGCCCCCCTACGCCGTATTCCCTGCCCCTCCTCGAGGTTTCCGGCCCCGAGTTACTCGCCGGTATAGGAAGTTGGTCGGTACACATCCGTGCCCGTTCTTGGCCGCAGAAAGGAAGGAGACATTTATATAGTTTTTCTTCCCTCACTTCACCTCCATCGCCACTTCTCTCCCGCCTTGTCTCCTACAATACCGCCAAAGTGGCTTCCTCACCCTGGTCCCCTGGCGACGAGGCCGCCGCCCCCCTACTCGACATGGCCAACGACCCCCCACGCACCAGCGGCACCTTTGGCCGCAAGTCCGGCCACGACCAGTACGACCCCGAGGAGGACGAGTACGACGAGTACGGGGACGCCCTGGACGTCGAGGGCAGGACGAGGCCCGCCAACCGTCGGCGGTGGACGCCCAGCGCGCCGTCGCACGTCCTCTCGTCCGACCCGGACCTCGAGGGCCTGAGCCTGTACGACAAGAAGTGCGTGCTGATCAACCGCGAGATCGACGCCATGGGCATGGGCAGGTACCAATGGATGATATGGGGCCTCTGCGGCTTCGGGTACCTGCTGGACCTGCTGTGGGCCCAGGCCTTCGGGCTCGCCCTCAGCCCGCTGCAGCAGGAGATGGGCTTCGGCGACGGCCAGTCGGGCAACATCTCGACGGCCTTCAGCGCGGGGCTCACGGCGGGGGCCTTCTTCTGGGGCGCGCTGAGCGATGTGGTCGGTATGTTTGGCTCGCCGTCCCGGCCTCTCCATCTCCAGTCCGGTCTTTTGCGATGCAATAGCAACATGTGTGCCTGGACCAGAAACTCCCGAGCCGTGCTGATCCCTATGTGAGGTTAGGTCGCAAGTGGGCCTTCAACCTGACATGCCTTTTCTCCTCTGTGTTCGGCCTATGCCTTGGCGCGTCGGGCAACTACACGACGTTCCTGGTCCTCACGGCCTTCGTGGGCTTCGGCGTGGGCGGTAACATCCCGATCGACACGACCATCACGCTCGAGTTCATCCCGCAGAACAAGCGCTTCCTCCTGGCCACCCTCTCCATCTTCCAGCCGATCGGCGTGGTCATCTGCAGCGCCATCGCCTTCGGCTTCATCCCGACCATGTCGTGCTCGCCAAACTTCTCCGAGGCGAACCCCCTGCCGAGCTGCAACGCCCCGGACCTGCAGGCCGGCGCGCCGTGCTGCGGCCGGGACAACAACATGGGCTGGCGGTACCTCCTCTTCACGCTGGGCGCCATCACCCTGGCCGTGTTTATCCTGCGCTGCTTCATCTTCCGCTTCCGCGAGAGCCCCAAGTTTCTCGTGTATAAGGGCCAGGACGGCGAGGCCATCAAGGTCGTGCACCACATCGCCAACACCAACGGCGCCGTCTGCCGCCTGAGCCTGGAGCACTTTGAGGCTCTCAGCGGCGAGGCGAACCCCCGGAGGACGCAGGCTGCCCACGGCAGCGGCGGTCGCCCCGGGCTCAGGACGCGCATGAGTAGCACCCTGGGGCGAACCGTCAGCGGGACGGTCACCACCATCAAGCGGATGAAGCCGAGCCGGAAGAAGGTTGCGGACCAGAAGAATCGTTACATGATGCTATTCTCGAGCTTCACGATGGGAAGGCTGACGATATTGGTCTGGTTGACTTATATCTTTGACTTTTGGGGGTTCACTGTAGCCGGTAAGCACACCAACCTCTACCCTTACCTGCTGTTCATTGTGGCTGATACTGACCGGGTGACAAAGGCTTCTACCTCCCCCGTATCCTAGCCATAAAGAACGGCGCCGCATCAGAGGGTAACTCCCTCTCCTTCACCTACGCCTCGTACATCTACACATACGCGCCCGGCGCGGTCGGCGTGCTGCTGGGCTCCCTGATGTACCGGCTTCCGTCCTTCGGGCGCAAGTGGACAATGACAATCTCCTCGGGGCTGATGGGCGCCTCGATCCTGCTCTTCAGCATCGTCGACACGGTCCCCAAGAACCTGGGCATGTTCACCATGGAGTACTTCTTCCAGAGCATGTTCAACGCCGTGCTGTACGGCTGGACGCCCGAGGCGTTCCCCGCCCCCGTGCGCGGCACCGCCTGCGGCCTCGCCAGCTTCTGGGGCCGCCTTTTCGGCATCGTCAGCCCGCTCATCGCGCAGCACCTCTACGGGAGCAGCACGGCCCCCGGCGGCTCCGGCGACGTTAACGCCGTCTTGTACCTCGCCGGGGGCGTGACGCTGGGCTGCGTGGTCACCACTGCGTTGTTGCCTAACAAGGCTCTGCAGTCGAGCGATGGGAGATCATAGCATCGCAATTGGGAGGGGTGATTGTCATGGGACATATGCCATATAGAAACATATAACATACAGACTAGATAAACGGGGCACATAATAGCCCGAATTGTATAGCGTATGGCAGCTTTAATGCTACTAAAATATTACGATGTGCTGTACGGCGCGCCAAGTTGCTTTTTCCTGCACTGCCCGAGTCAGGGGGAGCTGTGAGGGTGTGGGGTCTCCGCGGGAGGATTAGCAGAGGTTGTCGGCCCGGCAAACAACATCTCGGTCGCTGGAATGAAGGCTCAGACAATTTCTCAGCGTCCGTGGATCGTCCGAGTCAGGATGGTAGCAGTGATCATTGCGATTGAGTTCGGCCATTGGCATCAACAATGACATCGCTGGCTGATTCATGGCAGCCCGTAGGTAGTGCACTGTTGAAAGATACCGTCTTCCGGCTGGTCACTAAGGCCTCGAGGCAATTTCAGAGCGACGCGTTGACAGTAACCAGCCATCGTTCAGCTGTCTACTTGGAACACTAGTTTACAATTCCGCGACATCAAGCAAATAGACCTGATTGCCCGTGTAAAAAGATCGTTGACTGGAGCTCGGTTGGTGGAGAGAGAGACGCGTGCTTTCCACAAAGCCCCAGGACTGTCAAACTTCCCAGTGGAATATTCAAACCTGCACAACTTCTTATGACCAATCAATGACGACACATGCCTCGAGCAAACGTTCTCCTATCTTCCCATCATTTGGTATGTTTGTCGACAAAACTCCAGCCCCAAACCCCAAAAACGCCGTCGGAAGCCATTGCTGCACTCGGATGCATAAAGATTTTGAGTAACCATTCTCTTCCCACTGTCACCGGCTGCCTAACTCTAAGCAGTAGCAGCTGCTGCAGGAGCAGGTGCGCCGTCGACCTCGGGGATCTTCATGCCGGTGCCGCCCAGATTTGTCTGCTTGCTGTTGGGGTTCTTGGTGTAGTAGTCGGAGATGGCGGCCTTGATGCCGTCCTCGGCAAGCATGCTGCAGTGCAGCTTGACAGGGGGCAGGCAAAGCTCCTTAGCGATATCTGTGTTCTTGATCTGGGAGGCCTTGTCGAGCGACATTCCCCGGACAAGCTCGGTGAGGTAGGAGGAGGAGGCGATGGCGCTTCCGCAGCCGAAGGTCTTGAACTTGACGTCGGAGATTGTGTTTGAGTTTGGGTCGACACGGCTAGCGCGTTGTTAGCGAATTGTGATATTGGACATCAAAAGTACGAAAATCCGGATGAAATCAAGGGCACAGGTGTAGAAATGAAGCGGGAATGATGCAGGAGTGACGTGGATAGGCTTACATCTGAATCTTCATGACATCGCCGCAGGCCGGTGCTCCGACGAGGCCGGTGCCGACATCGACATCATTCTTGCTCAACGAGCCGACATTGCGCGGCCGGGAGTAGTGGTCGATGACCTTCTCGTGGTAAGAGCGTGTTGCGCCGACGGAAACTGCTGGTGCGAGTTGCCTGGGGACGCTGGCGATGGCCGGTCGGATGGGTGTGGCAAGTGCCCGCCTGGAGGCGACTCTGAGTCCTCGCGAAAACATCTTGATATTGGGGGGTCTAAGTCGGCTTTTACTGGTTGATGATGGATGAATCAATCGCCAGAGAGTTCGCAGTGTCCTTGTGATGTTTTAGGTGTGTGTTGTAGGTGTTGGTGCGTGTCGGGACGGGTGAGGGTGGTAGAGTGTGAGTGAGAAGGGACGGGAGCTTCGAAAGAAAGTCAAGTGCAGGAGCACGGGTCTGTGACGCTGAATATTTGACGTGCAGTCGCCCCCCGTTCCCAGCAAAATGATGTCGGGGTACGGGCTGAAGAGCCAATCAGATGCTTGAGCAGAAGCTTAGGTAATAATGATTTCACGGCGATCTCGGAGAATCGGTTTTTGGGTGTGGGGCCCGCCGGGGCAGGTGCAGCACTTATCAGGCTCGATCTTATCAATCGCTTCCATTTAATTTGGAATTGAAGCCCGCCAGCGCCCAAAACAGTCAAGCCCGTCGAATCTCCGACCTTCTTTTTTATGGGTTTCCGAGACCGAGCTGCATCAGCAGTAACGCCGAACTCTGGTGGTCTGCAAACACTTGTCACCTGTCTGAGTGCCCATCCAGCCAGCGTGGCATACGTACGATGCAAGCAGGTAGGATTCATCATGCGCAGCAGATAAAACTCCGTCGGAGTCATAAAATCAGTAGAGGGGCTTTGTGTGTCTAGGCAAGCAGATTACAAGAATGCCAGCAAGATAGGCACTGTGTGAAGCAGCTTTCAATGACTGACTGACCGACCGACCGCCCGAATGAACCGGCAATCAACAAATGGATCATGACCGTTTCTGCCGTTTCGCTGGCACCTGCACCCCACAGTAATCCCAGCCGATCTTTCCTGACTGCAGCTCAGGCAGTTTGCGGGCCTGCCGGGCTCTGACGGTTTGCTGAGCTGAGCTGCAAGGCGTGAGCGGGGCGGGTTGTTCACTAAACGCGGGGTGAAGGCGCGTTCCATTTTGCCCCTCGGCAGCCTGGAGCTGCAGCTCTTGAGGCGGGCGGCTTTTGGTGCGCAGCTCGACGTAATCCCAGAATCGTCATCTTACCTCCCAACCCTCCGTCTGGACTTGACTTGTTCTCCACGCCCAATCGCGACCCTGACTTTGGACTCAACCATTCTGGTCAGCCGTTCCTTTTTAGCAAAAACATTCAGAATGGCGTGTCCACACGTCGACTCTCTCAGTGAGGCAATGTTCGGGGGAAAGGGAGAGGATCGTCCTGTTCTCGTTTGACTGATTCTCGTGAGCAGACATCTCGCCCCCGACGCCTGCCCAGTCAGTCTATCGCGAGGACTGCACCCAGTGCTTTGACTCTATTGTGAGCAAAATCTCTTCCTCTGGGTCTTGCAAATTTCGCATGACCTATTACTGAACCCCTTTCCCGACAGGACGACACCGACGGCCTCAATGTCTGCCTCCAGTGCTTCAACGGCGGTTGCGTGGGTGCCCGACAGCACTCCGCCCTACACAGCGCCCTCCGGTCCCACCCCCTCGTACTGAACATAAAGCGAACACGCAAGGCTGTCACTAGGGATGAGCCGCCTCAGAAGATCACGAAGCTCGCCATCTCCGCAGAGAAGGAGGAGGACAAGTACGACACTGCCCTGAGCGTCAAGTGCCTGGAATGCAATGCCCTAATCGACACAACCAACCCCAAGATCGCCCCGGTGGTCGACGGGATAATGTCGTCCAACACTTTCTCGCGGAAAGAGGAGATCAAGGCCTGGGAGCAAGAGCTTATCAGCTGCGAACACATCCTGCTGATGCAGCAGGACGAGCCCCGCAAGATCGCCTCCCAGGACCTGGGTGGCTGCGCAAAGTGTGACTTGAAGGAGAACCTATGGCTGTGTCTGCAGTGTGGAGCTCTCGGCTGCGGTCGTGCCCAATTCGGTGGTGTCGGTGGCCAATCTCATGCTCTGGCGCATTCCAAAGAAACGGGACATGGTGTTGCTGTCAAACTTGGTTCTATCAGTGCTGAAGGCACTGCTGATATATACTGTTACGCTTGCGATGATGAGCGTGTCGACGATAATTTGGCCACGCACCTGGCGAACTGGGGCATCAACATCGCCGAAAGACAAAAGACGGAGAAGAGCCTGACGGAAATGCAAATCGAGCAGAACATGAAGTGGGACTTTACGACGACACAAGACGGCCAGGAGCTGAAACCTCTGTTTGGCCCTGGTCTGACTGGCCTGAAGAACCTGGGAAACAGCTGCTACCTCGCCAGCGTACTTCAATGTCTCTTTGACATGGCCCCCTTCCAGAAGCGGTATTTTGAAGCCAACGATGACCTACCAATTGTCGAGGATCCCGCACAGGACCTCGAGACACAAATGCGGAAGCTGGCAGACGGTCTGCTCTCTGGCCGCTATTCCAATCCTGATCCTGATGCGGTTGCTGCGTCTGGCGAGAACCCCACGGAGGTTCACCAGAAGGGTCTGTCGCCTGCCATGTTCAAGCACCTCATCGGTCGGGGGCACGAAGAATTCTCCACCATGAGGCAACAAGACGCATTTGAACTCTTCCAACACCTCTTCAAGTTGATCACGCGAGCCCAACATCCATCTCCTGCCGCAGACCCCACCCGAGCCTTCCGCTTCGTCCTGGAACAGCGTCTGCAGTGTCTCAGTTGCAAGAAGGTTCGATACTCGACGACAGAGCAGGAAAATATCACAATTATCCTCCCCGTGGAGAAAGAGGCACAGAAAGAAGGCGAGGAGGGTCCCGCACCTTGGAAGCCTGTGACATTTACCCAGTGTTTGGATGACTTCACGGTCGATGAGGTCGTGGAACTGACCTGCTCTTCCTGTGGCTCGAAAGACGGTTATAACAAGCGGACACTTTTTAAGACCTTCCCAGAGATTCTCGCTGTGAATGCGCGAAGGATGGCAATCGTCAACTGGGTGGAAGTGAAAGTTGATGTTCCCGTCACCGTCCCTGACGAGCCCTTCACCCTGGACAAATATCTCTCTCGTGGGCAACAGCCAGATGAGGAGTCTCTTCCTGAGGAAGAGGCTCCGGCTGGCGCTCCTGCGTTTGTGCCCAACGAGACAGGTCTAGCTCAGCTGGAGGCGATGGGATTCCCCCGTGTGCGCTGTGAGAAGGCATTGCACGCAACAGGCAACAGCGACGCGAACGCCGCCATGGAATGGCTGTTCGCACACATGGAGGATCCAGATATCGACACACCCTTGGACCTGGGCGCCACCAGCAGTGGAGGTGCCGGCGCAGGACCAAGCCCAGAGCAGATCGAGATGCTTACCTCGATGGGATTCGATGTGCCCAAGGCGAAGAAGGCGCTCAAGGAAACCGGCGGTGACATGGAGCGGGCGGTCGAGTGGCTCTTCAGCCATCCAGAGGACCCTGGCTCGCTCGATGACGACGAGGGTGCTGCGGCTGGCGCAAGCGCTGGCTCTGGTGAGCCCGCTGGCAGCGCTACGCTGCCCGCGGTATACCAGTTGCAGAGCATTGTGTGCCACAAGGGCACGAGCATTCATGCTGGGTAAGTGGTCTCCTATGCCCAAGTTCATCACGCTGCAATTTGTGATAATCTGCCTTGGCTCCGACTGACACTGAGTTGCAGACACTATGTGGCCTTTATCCGCAAGCAGCTTGACAAGCCCTCCTGGGTTCTATTCAACGATGAGAAGGTTGTCCAGGCGGTTGACATCGACGAGATGCGCAAGTTTGGTTACGCCTACTTCTTCAAGCGTGTGCAGAATTGAGCGTGTGTTACCGGGAGTCATGGGCTGCCTTCCGCGAAGGAAGGGAAGCCAAACGGCGTTGTGGGGATACCGGTGTGTTGTTGCCGAGGGGACATTAGAGCTAGAAGACGGCTTTTCATGGGACAACATGTGAGAAACGATGCATCTGACAGGTACTAGCAGAGGCAAAAGCAACCTGGTTGTGATCAAGAGAATCGGAAAAGGCATTTGGTATTACATAAAAGAGTCTTTCCCACCCCCTGACACCCACACTCTAAACTCCATATCGCCCTTTTGCGTGAATATATGCCATCATAACACAGTAGCCCAGCAGGATCATCAATTCCGTGACCTCATGCTCCTCACTCCACAGCGGAAGCCTATTGTAAAATCATCCAATCAATTATCGCATCTTCCCATCGTCCGGGGACCAGCGTCAGAGTCAAAGGGCGAGCGCAGAGACCATATCATGCGATTGTCCGCTGACAACCACTGCAGCCCAACCCGTACTCACACACCCTCACCAGCGCCGAGGAGGGAACCTCGCCTGGCTACCAGTCCTTCTGCTTATAGCTGACAAGCGTCTCGATCCTGTGGCTATTGGTGCTGAATCCGCGCAGCTGGACCCTCTCGCCGCCCTCGATCTCCTTGGCGTCGCTGTCGCCCCACTCGACGGGGACCTCGCTGTCGGCGTCGGCGTACACGAGCACGTTGAAGGTGCACTCGCCCGCGTCCAGCTGCGGGAGGAACGTCACCGACGCCGTGATCTGCCGGAAGATGGAGGCTATCTCCTGCTGGATCTCCTGCTCCGTCTTGTTCTCGGCCACTGCTGCCGCCGCCGCACCCTGGCCGTCGGCGTTTTCTTGGTTGCCTGCTGTTGTTGTTGCCGCTGCTGCTGTTGTTTCTGTTGTTGTTGCCGCCTTGCCGTTCGCCTGTGCGTCTTTTGACTTTGATGATTTTGAGGATTTCGACGACTTTGCCGGGGCGAAGATCTGCACGTCGAACTGCCACCGCTCCAGGTGCTCGCCCGTGTCCTTGTTCGTGATGACGATGACCAGCTTGGAGATCTTGCCGCCCACCATCCACTTGTCGAGCTGCGACATGATCTTCTTGATGTACGCCTTGACCTGGTCGTCGGCCGAGACCAGCATGTTGAGGCCGTACTTCTTGACCACGGTGAAGTCCTCGGCCGGGTAGACGCCGCGCTGGTACAGGATGGAATGGATCGAGTATTGGAACTGTGCGCGGCGCGGCTGTCAGTATCAAGTGATCCCGCGCGTGCATTTTTGAGCCTGGGCACAATGCGCCGCCACAGGGTGGGTGGCGCTTCAACGGGCACGCATGGTGGGTGGACTGGGGGTCGAACGTACGAACTCGGCGACGAGCCGGGCGCTGCCCTTGAGGGACAGCTTGTGCACCTTGGAGGGGTCCCTCTCCTTCTTGCTGGGCTTCTCTGAGGTCGCCATTGTAGTGGTCTGTGTGGGGCGCGAGATAGTCCTGATGTCGCAAGTTCACGCGTGACGTGTCGGCAATTTATTCGGGCTGCGATGCGAGGACCCTGCGGATAGGAGCGGAAGGTTTGGGAGCTGGGAGTCGGATTGTTTTGTTCAGGTGGTGGTTGCCGTGCCAGCAGGGTGCTGGAAAACGTGGGGTTGCAGGGGTGCTGTGGATTTGCGGCGACGTCTAGAACCAGGGTTCAAAGGTGCTTGTGTGCTCAGCAGATATCGCCAAAACCCACTGCCAATGAGATGCATACGACAAGACGATTTGGATGATCTTGGAATTTCCGCAATCAATTGATGGTCATTGTGATTTTCTACACAAGGCGCCCCTGCCCCGTCCTTGACGCCACTTGGTCTCAAAGACTTGTCTTTTCTCCCTGCTTCAACCGTTTCGATACATATAATTCGCTTCATTTCGATGCCAAAGAGTCCGTCATTTCAAGGACACTGACTTCAACGTCCTCGGAGTATTAAGGGACTGTAATTCTGGAGTCCTGTATTCTTGGAATACAGACAATCAGGCGAGGAGATTCATGCGCTCATACCAGACACCTTCCATGAATCCCTGCCTTGAAAATCAAACCAATCGAAAGCATTGAGGAAAAGTTTTGTATGAAACAGACATCCTGAAAGATGGCAAAATTCGAGATAGAAATAGGGTGAGGATATCATGCCTCGGGCCGATACTACTGCGTAGACACTTGAGGATGACTGCGGAGACGCGTGTCAAATCTGAGGAAACAGAAAGGTCTGATTCTCATTCGAGGATAATACATCAGGCAAGACTTCTCCCGTTAAAGGTAATCCTGTGCTGCCCACGACCACTGCATCTTACCCCCTTGTCCCAGCACTCCTGGCACACATCCCAATTCCCACCTCGACACTGTGTACAGTGATAGTGGTCGCTCGGGATGCGGAAATGGCAGGCATCGCACCAATGAGTCCACTTCCAGGCCCTCTCGTGGGACACTTCCACGCCCTCCATTTTCAACAGCCTGACCTGATCGCGAATGTCGTTGACCTCGAGGTCTGCCATCTTGTCCCTCCTCCCCTCTTCAATGTAGCGGTCACGCCTGTCCAAGAGTTTCCCAATCCTCCTCTGGATCTCGTACACCCGTGCATTGCGTTTTTCTCGCTCATATGCATTCACATCATCTTCTTTAGGGGCCCTAGTCGGGGTAGTGCCTGATTCATAGCGGGGAGTCTGTGGCCTTGCTTGCACGAGTTCCGCATCGAAGTCAAAGAGACTTTGAAACGTGTAGGCCACGGAAACCACATCATCTTCCCGGTTGGCTCTGTACTCCACAGTTCGACTTATCTTTTCATTCATGCGACGCCTCGCCTCCTCCTCATTCATCTTTGCCTCTTCTTCACGCAACTTTGCTTCCTCCTCGCTCATTTTCACCTTCCTCATATCGGGTTCCAAATCGACCAGCACGGCTGTGCTGAGGCGCTGTGACTGACGGGCTTGCTTCAACTCCTCTCTAAGCACCAGCCTTTTTACCTCCTCCTCTTCTCTCAGACTGTTCGAGGTCCTTAGTGCCGAAGGTGCTAGCTCGGCTACCTTATGCACCTCGCTGCTGCGAGAATTCGAGATGGGCTCTTTCCAAAACGGCGTCTCCCCACGGACCAAGTAACGTGCGTAAGCCTTGATCTCCTCCTGGAAGGCCTCGATATGGTTATCGGTAATGCCCTCGCCCTGTAGTGACCTGCCGATGTCTTGCCAAACGAGGCCTTCTTTCCTCTTGGAAGATGCATGTGATCCACTCCAGGGTGCCCCAGCAGTAGCGAAGTCCAAACCCCTTGGGCCATCTGGAACGGTCGGTGGGTGAGCGGCTTGTGACCCATTTTTGATCAGGAACTCTAATCTTGCAAGCGATCCATGGCTCAAGGTGGTCAAGAATATGTTAATGCTCGCAGTATGGACAGCAAGCTTTTCCCGCGGGCCTCGTTTGTCTTTGGCCGCGAACTTCATCCATGTTACGAAGTCTCTCTTCTTGTCAGCGTTCCAACCACTGTACTTGCCTACGACACCCTGCAGGTCCTTCATGCTCTCTGTGCAGTTGCGAAGTAGGAAGCGCATCTGGTCCTGCCGCTCTATGCTCGCTGTCTTGATCAGCGGCATCGGTCCCTTGGCTTCGGCCTCGAGGGCTTGCAGGACAGATGTCAGGCTGGCGAGGTCCAGGCGTAGGCCTTCGAAGTCGGAGCCTGCGGACTTGAGGGCGTTGATGGTCTTCCATGCGACCTCTGAGCAGGCGATTATATCGCCGATTCCGAAGCCGAATGACATTTTTCTTCACGAAACGAGGGTGCTGGACGTTGTCTTAGATGTGGGAATTGCTGCAGAATATTTGCGGCGTCGAGCACGATGATCGAATTGCGCTGAGTGAATGAGAAAATCCACGGCGCTCGATAATAACCACAGCTTAAGTAGCTACCGGCTGGCTGACCTGCATGAGTTAGCTTTGTTCATCTGCGGCTGATATCTCGATGGACTAGGTGGGACAAGCAACAGGGGACACCGTGGTCTAGCTCCTCTCAAGTGCTTCTGGTTGTACACTTATTACGATTGCTCTCACAATTTTGTTTGCAGACGCGAAGCAGATGCAAGTGTCTTGATCACGAAATGAACTAGTAGAAGCTTGGAGAGGAAGTGTACCTATTAAGGCTCTGTAGTCACATACTATTCGCGTCTAAGAATAGAAGCGTGTAATGAGTTAGAATAAAGTGACCAGTGAAGCTCGGTCACCAGACAGGCTATTCAGAAATAGGGTGACTGGCTGTATTCAAATGATAATGTCCATTACTCGAAGAGTTCCCATTGTGCAAGGGCCAGTAAGTAAGCTCTTGAATTGTGAAATCGAGATCTTCTGCAGGTAATACGGTATGAACCCCTCCCCCAACCATCGTTCACAGGCGAAGCACTATATAACTGACTAACAGCATACGAAATTCACATAATGCCTTCAAAGAGCGACCAGTACGCCGCATCCACACCCTGAAGAGCCCAGTCCCCTCCATCGGCAGTCAGGTCGGGCTCCGTGCTCGGGCTCACCCCAGAGCCGAATGGCGCCGTATCATCGTACGGCGCAAGCGAGAGGAACTCGTCGTCGAACAGGAACGCCGGGTCAAGTGAGCCAAAAGCCGGCGTCTTGGGTTGGCCCTGCGGATGTGCGGGACTCATTTCCGCAGCTGGTGATTGTTGATGATTTTGCCAGGTGGTTGCAGGGTTGTTCAGGTTGGTTTTAGCCATCTTGATGTTAACCAACCCAAGGTACGGTACATTGAAGTGCATCTCTTTCCTGTCTCGTGTTTGCAGTTTGCCGGCCGCCTTTTCGATAATGGGCGACAGCTGCTCGATGGTGGCCACGGCTTCCTTGCTGAGGCTGTCCTTGGTCAGGCCTGCTACGTGCTGCATCCTCCTTCTTGTCGATTCTACCAAGTCTCTGTCGCTTCTGATCCTGTCCCATATCTCACCCTTCCTCCTGCCCAAGTACGACAGGCAAAGTGTCATGGCCGCTATGAGCGCTGCGTAGTCCACCCTTCGACAACTGTAGGCCGAAACATTGTGGTTCCGGAAGGAGATGAATCGGCTGAGCAGCTCTCGTGCAGAGGTGAGGCATTGGCTCTTGGAGTGGTCATACCGTGAGGACGATGGCTCGTGGAGCATGTATGGGACGTGAAGTAGTATGAGAAGTGTAAAGTGGTGCATCTGACAGATGCTCCTCGCAGTGGCCTCCCAGAGATTCTCTTGAGAAGCAAAGGGGTCAAGCTTAGGTTCATCCCACCAGCCAAAAGGCATATTCTTGGCGGCTGCCTCGAGGTCAAGATCGATCTCTTGGGTGAGTGCATATTCGTGTGGTGTGTTCTTTTGCGTGCCGAAGCGTTTGTTGCGATATTGGATATGGTTGCGGTCGAGGACCTTGGCCGCAAAGACCGTATGTGCCCTCTCCAGACGCTCGATAGCCGTTCCGCGAGGGCCTTCCTCCTCATAGACACTTTGAACATCTTGACTGCAAACAGGAAGACCCAGCAGGAGGGACAAATATCTATCGGAGAACAGCAGGCGGTGCCACAGCGAAGCGGCTGAAGGTCTCCGTGTGGGATCGCTTTTGGGATCGCACGATCGAAAGGCTGCACAGTGACCACGGTCAATCCCCATGATTTGTGCCATGTTAATGGCCCTGCGGAAAGTCATCCAAGCCTTACGAAGGCTGCCGGCGTTGACCTGGAAGTACCCATGAAGGATAAGGCACTCAACCCCCTCAGCATAACCAACCAGCTCATCGTTCGAGGTGACAAGGAGACAGGTTGTGTCCAACCGGTACATCAACTCGGCCTGGCCAAACTCTAATCCTAGGGAGTTCCAGTCAAAGGCTGGCGGCACCTGCTGAGCGCAGATGAGAATTTGCAGTGCCCTTTTGGCGAGAATAAGCGGGTGTGAAGAGACGGGCGGTAACACAGCCCACGAAGACGCGGGCTCGACTCTACCCTCCTGCCGCTCAGCTTCGCTATAACAGAGAGCCGCGATATAAGGAGCACCGGGGCTGGCCGAAACAATCCGCTGCAGTATGCCTGGCTTTGGGATGGTCGAACGCAGCGTTGTGCACACCCAGAAGTGCTTTGGGGACGGAAACTCTCGTCCCGAGCGTGCGGCCGGTGCTGAGCTGCCATCCTTCGGGGTGGCAACGACGGGAAAGGAGGAAGTCACAGATTCGGTGGACGTCAGGACTGGCGTCGCAAGTGGTTCGGACTCCGATGCCCCACCCGCATCATGCTGCATTGCCAGTAGCGTAGCAATAGGGCCGTCGCGGGCGTGGGAGTATTCGAGCCCGTCTGGTGACGAGACGTGGCCTACTCTAATATTTCCCTCGCCGGCCGACGCAGAGCGACTGCGCCTGCTTTGCAGATGCTGACTTGAGCTAGGGCCATGTTCGTCCGCAGCATCGGGCACGATCTTGTCCACAATCCGTTCCATCATCTGCTCAAGACGGTCGAGCCTCTTTGCGAGTGGCGGCTCAGGCTTCTGTCCCGGCTCCGGGCCACTGCTGTCGTCAAACTCCTGACTGCGACAGGCTGTCTCCCGCTGCTTGCAGCCGACGCATACTGCGTCATCAGGGCCATCGAACTGGCACTTGATTTTCCGTTTCCTGCCTAATATTCGTCAGAAATTACAAAGGCGCCATATTCGGGATTCACTTCTGGTGTTTCTATAAGATCTGGTCGAAATACGCGGCACCCATATATGCACCGCAACTTATAGCCAAGAACGAATATTGCCTGCCAGTAGAGGGGGAGAAAAGGCTTACATTCCCAACACGACTTTGTGCCCTTTCTGATCTTTCTTCGCTTTACAGGAGGTTCTGATCCCTCGATGCTATGACGCTCCTCCATCTTCTAGCCTAGATCCTCTGAGACGGCTTGCTACTTGCCCCACAAGCTCGGCCGAGCGCCGGACGAACCTTGATTTGGTGAGCCTTGTGTGTGTGGAGTAAAAGGCGTGTTGGAGGGAGAATGATGCTCAATGCTTGAACTTGGCCTCGAAGTAAAAAATGTGACGAGAGTCAGCCTTTGAGGAAAAATTATGGCAAGACGGAGTTGCTGATGGATGTTGGTCAGCTCAGCTGAGGGAGGTCTCAGATAGTGTCTTGGGCGGCAACCGATTCGTCAGTTCGTCCGCACTTCGGCCGAATGGGCCGAACACCGCATCCAATTAGTCCTGCTTCCAACGAAGACGTGCATTTCGCTTATGGTGATTTTCATTGCAAGCTTCGGTGAGACGGTTAATAGCGGCGTGTAAGCTTGAATGCATAGCATAATTAGCGATATTAGTTCGGTCATCCGTAGACAGGTCAGCAGACCCATAGCGACTCCGATCAGGTCGTGTGCTGCCCTGGGCCCAAAGTCACCGACATTGTTGCCATCATTAGCTACTTGAGTTGGTCCGGAACGACTGACGCCGGATCTTTTTTTTCGAGAATCCTTTACCAGAAGATTCCACATGGCAGCGCAGAAATGTGCATTTCATGCCCAGGTGAGCAACCTCGACGTCGCGAACCTTCTCTAATCCACAAGTGGTTCGCTTACCCCGGTGCGCCTGTCTCGTGGGCTGTCCCTGGAGCGCTTGCAGTGAGTGCCAGAACGAGAGCATGCAGAAGTATCAGGGCCCCTTGACGGCTTCAACTGGGTGCCGATAGGTGTGCGCCCTGGCAAATCTTAGATACTTGACCGCCCCGAGACGGCCATGCTGCCATGTTACCGCGGAAGTGACTAGCACAGCCTGCACGAAGTCGAACCAAGGCGTTGAGGGGCGATCCGTTCGGGGCAGTGGTCCCAAGCCCCGCCTGAATGGAGGATCCCGCGTTTCAACCGGGTGCAGGCCGCACTGTATTGTGTAAGAGCAAGCGGGCATCAAGAACCAGGGTGGATATCGGAAACAAGACAGAATCTCCACGATGATTCGAAGCGGCGGTCACGAAGCACGTGGCAACGCGGCTGGCGCGACTGTTTGTGGACGGGTGTCACGGTACACACGACATGGCAACTGGTAGCGAGGCCGGGTGCTGGCAGCCGGACAGGGTCTGACAGGCTAGAGAGCATGGTCGGCGCCGAGCTCTGCAAATGGGTCCTCGATGAGTTTCGGGATGAAATCCTTTCCCAACATGGTGGGGTTGATGTTGTCTGACCATGATCATGACTTGGGAAGGAGGTATTCCGGACAGGATTGAATGTTTGCAGTCGAGTTTGGCCCTGTTTCTTCAGCTATTTTTGCATGTCTATCCTCGGTCAACACTGAAGATGGCTCAATGATGCAAGGTGATGCTTGATCAGGTAGTCTATGTGCAACGTTTTCATCCACCTCGGTCACCACGGTCCATGTCGTGGCAAGCTATTGTGACAAGCTGGTTGTGACTTGTAGTTGCAGGTGGGTTCCACGAGACAACTCTGTTTCGACGGGGCATCAACGCCCAAAGTGGAACCTGAGTCTGAACTTGAAGCCGTAGACAACAGCTGAGCCTGCAGCGAACTGGGCCGGGTGAGGTGTTCTAGCCCTCCAGAGGCCATCTACAGTCTAACGAGGTGAAGATGTCCACCAAGACGCAGGGATATTCGATTCGGTGTCGAGGCCTCACTCTCGCCCAGTAGTTCATCCAGGCCTCCCAACAAGCTGCAGCGCCAACAAGGATGCTCCCCCGTGGGTCCCCACCAGGATATGCCGTCATCTGACGACGGACTAGGATCAGCTGGTAGGATTGTTTACAATAGTAACTGTCGCTGGGGGCTCCTTGGTTGTCGCGTCCTTTGGCTCGACTGACGAGATGAGGGCTAAGGATCAGGAAATCAATATCAATTAATCCCACGTGTTTTTCCTTGGAACAAAGCCTTCACGCGTCGACTGAGTTTTGCCGTCTCAATTTTCTCCTGGAGAAGAGAAGACTTTTTCCATTCTCGTGCAGTCAACAAGCCAAAGAAAAAAAGTGACGAGCGGCAACAGTCACGAACAGTTGCCCAGTGCTCAGAGCACGCTCGCCTGCAATGACAGCTCATCTCTGCAGCAGACCGAGCGCTACACCGCAGGAACAACGTGGAAATTGGCTCGCATCTCCCGTCGTGCTGGGTTTGTCGTCCGTTATCTGGGGCTATCGGCAACCCCACCCAAATTTGCGGAGCGGCTGTTAGCGGAGCTACAAAAGAGCCAGTGAACCCGGGTCCCCTTCCCAGGTCCCTTGCATTCAAGGTTCGCCGTTTCTGCAGGCGGGTAGACTAACAACCTCTTTGTTGTGCCTGATTTCCTGTTCCTGTCCCGTGTGACCGCATCGCGCTGCACGTCCTCGACTTGACTGGACTGGACTCGGTCTGGCGGGCGGGACGACCGATCTTCAGCGCCAGCGCCACTCACGGCATGTGAGAGGGCGACCGGCGTCACTAACGGCAGTCACAAAGGACCTGCTTCTTCCTGTGACTCTATTCCCCATTTCGAACTCCTGATCACTCGCGACCATCCGAGACACGACCGACTCCTTTTATGACACGCAGCGCAACCATCACCAGAAAACCACCGCAACCGTCCCACGAACGTTCATTTTTCGAATAAACGCATCCTCACGACCTCCTACAGACATGTCTTTCGCCTACTCGCAGCCACCACCGCTCTATTGCCCACTCGATCACTTGGCGCACGCTCTTCTACCCAATCCACTCCTATCACGACCCATCTTGTAGCAGTCCAGCCATGGCCGATCCTCATCCCGAGAGGCTGGATCTGGACACCCTGGCGGTGGCTGACAGCCAGCCTGAGACACTACAGTGCTGCTGCGGAGATGCAGACTGCGTCTACTTGAAGCACAACTGCTCTGTCCTTGACAGCGTCGAAAAGGATGTTCACACAGCTGCAAAGCTGGGCCAGGTACGTCGCCTGCGGTCTCTCAGCCCCCAAGCCGAGCCAGCCACCACCTTCCCGTCTGTTGTACTATTGTCGTGCTTCTGAGCAACGTCGTGCATGTACCGTCGTTCTCGCTTGTTCTTAGTGAGGCACATGGAGGGCACAGGACCTGTAAATAGCACAAGCACAACCTGGCAAATACTCTTTGCATTCCATCCCAAGCGCGCTCTTTCTGCTGTCCTTCTTGCAAGACACGAGCATTCCTGACTCGATCCAATCCCTTCCAATGTCCGCTCAGTCATGCTCACTTGCCCCTGGCATTGCCAGGATGTCACCGGCTTCCTATCAGACCTGTGTTCCCGTACTACAAGATGCGCAGCCTCGTTCGGAGATCTGTGACTTCCCAGCGCTGACATTCGCTCTGCAGGCCCTTCTCGCGCGCCACGAGGCGTACATGGCCTCGGCTGAACGCGACCGGTTCGAGATGCAGTCGCGCATCGAGCAACTCGAAACGGAGAAGAGGACACTGGAAGCTGAAAACGCGAGGACGATCCAGGAGAATCGCGCACTGCTCGACCAGCTCGAATCATTCAACAACTCTGTCATCGACTCCGAGACACAGATCAGGAGCCTGGAGGCAACTCTGCAGAGCTCAGAACAGGCGATCCGAAAGCTGCAAGGCGCAGAGGCACGAGCAATCGCGATGGAAGACCAAATCGCCGATTTAGAAGCAGAGCAGGCGACCTTGCGCAACACCCTCGTGACGACCGAGGGAGAGGCCAAATCGGCCATGCAAAGGTGGCGCAGAGCGGAAAAGGGCATCTCAGACCTTCAGGAAAAACTGGAGAGAATCGAGAGGGAAGCGTACGAGGAACGAGAACGTCACGCCGAGGTGCTGGCTCGAATGCAGAAACAACGTTCCATGGAGAAGGATCTCAACACGGCCGCTGGGAGGCTCAAAGGCGCGGCGGCCGCGAAGACGATCGGCGACGGTAATGGGGGCACGGTGGTCTCGCACTTTGTGCGTGATCTTTTGCAGGACAATGCGAATTTGCAAGTGGGCATGGCGGAATTGCGCGAGTTGTTGCTAAACTCGAACGACGAGATACAACACCTGCGTGAGCAACTCATCTTCCACCAGCCCGTGGAGGGCAGAGAGAACAGCGCCGCAAGCACACTAAGAGCCGAGCTGGACTCCGAGGCAGAGCCTACATCGCCCACGTCGCCAAAATCGCCTCCGCAGAGATCAAGGCCAGCTGCCTCAGTATCGCAGGAATTGCACATCCACCACCATTACCATGTCGAGAAGCCGGCCGAGCCCAAGAAGCCCAAGAAGAAGCGGCAAAATCTGGTCCCCAATGTTTTCAACCCATCAAGGAACTTTGGGTCTTCATCCCCACCGAGCCCTGGCCTACCGCACTGGCGGTTGCCGCACACATCCGCCACTCCCACACCCATGTCACACTCAGTCAGAGATTCGATATCTACGGCTCCATCAACGAGGTGGTCCGTTTTCTCCGAGCAGCCATCGGACTTCGCACCTTCTTCCGTTCCTAGCTCCCCCGTGTCGAACCGTCGAGGCTCCATATTCGACAGAACGGGCCATGACACAGATTATCCCACTTCGCCTGTCACTAGTATAGATCCCACATCACCTGCATGGACCAGACACAAGAGGCAGGCATCCGATGCATCCAAACGCAAGTTCTCCACTCCAAGGCCCTTGTTCCTGGACGGTCTTCCGGAAGACCCCCAACATACTGCCAGAAACCACGGATATGGCAATGGTTCGAGACTGAGAGAGAATTTGCCTACTATAACGACCACGTCTGAAGATGGCCCTGGCCCTGTAACGATGGGCTATTCACCAGAGGAATTGATGACAGACTCGACAGGCTGTGGTGCTGCGCCGAATATGCCACCCACGCCCTCCTACGACGATTGCTACAGTACGAACACGCGTCCTCGCTTGCATCGCGCAGCGTCGTCCGAATCCATCATGTCCCTCACTGGAGGGCTTGACATACACACGCTCAAATCCCGCCCGAGTCAACTTGCATTTCGGCCGCTGGGTGCTGCAATGGCAGACATTGAACTAAGCACCGTTACCGCCCGGCCAACAATCTCCAGGGGCAGCACCGAGGGCAGGAGAGGCAGCGCGACCTTGCGGGACAAGCTTAGCCATCCAAACTTCCGCGCGGGCGACCGCTCTGCATCGGCTTCACTGGCGTTGTCCTCGCTTGCGAGCACACCGGAGGTCCCCCAAAGATCAGCATCGAGCGTTGGCTTTGGAAAGCTTGTAGGCTGGCGACCGTGGGCAAACACGAACAACAAAAACCAAGATAGCGCTACGAACACGCCGACGTCTGACAGAAGCAGAAGCATGTCACCGAACCCTGCCTCGGCATCGTCGCCCGCCACGTCGGTCATTGACGTGCCTCAAGCTTCCAGCAATGAGAGCTCTAAGAAGCAGGCCCCCAAGGAGTCCGCCTTCTCACCACGTACATTCGGGATCAACCAGCCTGGAGCCATCCCAGGCTTCCAAGAGTACCTCGCTTATCATCAACGACGGGGGCCAGAGGCCAAGGTCGTCCCCGATGTTGTTGATCACGAGGCGCTAAGGGAGATCCTGGAAGAGGAAGGCCTTTAGCTGCCCCTCTGAACTGCTACGCCGGTGCGTTCCGGTGTGTAGCCCACAGCGCCCACGTCCCATGATTGATGGGGCCTGTGAGGACCTCGTGTGATTCTCAGCCGTACCAGGCTCGTCATTTTCCTTTGTCTTGTTTCCCTTTTGAGCGTGCATAAAACATTGGGTGTATTTCATGTCCGGTCTGGTCAGCGAAACAGAAAGGTGTGCATTGTACCGGAGTTTGCTTGAATTGTCTCCGCGACAACTGCATTAATCCTCGGCGAGTAAATCTTTGTACCTATATACGCAAACCCTCTGCTGCTTGCTCCCAATCGCTTGGTCCAGGGAGCCGGTGGCAAGGCTGGTTTTACTTGTTTGTTTGATGTCAATTGTACCGTTTGACTCTTGTATGAGACAAAGAGTGTTGCTGCGGAAGGAGATCCTATGTTTGTGGAGCTTTGGAGGGCCACGGATTGTGTTGGTGTTGTTACATGTATATCTAGATTGTCATGATACCCCCACTGCGGTAGCGGGAGGGAAGAGGCTCCTGTGCCGTGTCTGTATAGAAGAACGTTAAGTGCTTGTCAATCCTTGCCTGAATATTTCGGAAGTCCTGGCCATCTCGCTATATCATCAGGTATCCAACCCTTGAACCGCAAAGGAGGCACCTCCAACTTGAGCACAATTAGAGAAAGTCTATTAATATATAATCACAACGCAAGTAGTAAACATAACAAAGGAAATTGAAGTAGAGTAGGCCAATGATTATGATTTAGATTTGTCTTCGAAAACATTACACAAAAAGCGAACAACTGCGTTGCTTGTGCCGCTTCCATATGTTGCACGGTTTTCACTATTCCGAATCCGCGCGGGAGAACAATCCTAGAATTTGTTGCAATAGCTTGTGATTATCCCGTCACTGGAGATAGTGTATCTCTGGCCGCTGGGCAGATCCGCAGGCGGCAAGTCAGCAAGAGCGGCAGCGATGCACAACATAGCAATGGACTCGGCACAAACATAGGATTGCTGCTTGGTGAGGCCCGCAATCAAATCCCAACCAGCGGTGTTCCCACGATCACTGTAGAAATCCCGGAGGCGGTATGCTTCACAGTGCATCATCTCATGGATCAACATGGCTTCAAGCAAGCCTTTCGTCACGTCGTGAACAGAGCGGCCCGTGAGACCAGCTAGAGCTCCTGTCCGACTCTTCCATGTGGAGTTTTGGTTCCGCGCCCTTTCAGTAAAATCAATAACGTTGTGCTGGGGATGCTGCTCCCACGGACTGAGTTGGGGATCCACTGGGGGATTGCGTGAAACAAATGCAGTGGCTCTACGCCACAGCGGCTCCATGGACTCCATGCTTCCGAATGAGACCATATCATTGACATGGTCGGCAATCACACCCGGCCCATCTTGCACAAATCGCTTTTGCCAGTTCCAGTGGATCCGCACCTCTGCTGCTGCCCGGGTCTCCGTTCTTGCCCAGTCGTTGGCGAAGGAGTGTAGCTCCCGGCGGACGTGGGCAAGCACGGGGCGCAGCGCGTGATCGCTGCTCTGGCCGACAGCCTGCCGGAATTTGGGGCTCCGGCACATAGGTTCGCAGTCCGCGACGGGCGTCTTAAAGATAATCTCGAAGACCCTGGCGAATTCGGAGTCTTGTGGGTCGGCAAGGCGCTCTAGAGCGCGGGCGGCAAAGGACTGCGCTCTCTTGAAGAGCGCTTCGAAGTCCTTGAGATCGCCAACTGAGGCGTCTAGGTAGTAGGATCGTATGACCATCCTCGTTGTTGACAGTGTTCCCCTGTCAAGATCAGATAGCGGAGTGGCTCTGTACTTGGGGAACAGTATTCACGAGAAGGCGCGATAGTTCTAATCGGTAACACTCACTTCTCAGGACCGTTCACCCTGATTCGTACTTCTTGGCGATGAGAGGACAAGTTTTTGAGGATTTTGTGGGAAAGAAATGCAAATAGTCAAGTTCAACTCATGTTCAGGGTATCTAGTTATAGTTCTTGTGGATTTGAGCACCATCACAGTCTCGTGAGCTGTATGTGAGAAGCCTGTTTCATAACGTCTTACATGGAACGCCTGTAGACAATAAGCCTTATCTATCCCCTGATGTGTCTTTGATACGATAAATGCTTTGTTTCGAATGGATCTCAGACCAGAGTCGTTCTAGAATCTTTTATCTAGCATTAAGTCTTTGGAATAAAACAGCAGATGGAATGTGCGTTATCATCTGAGTCCTCAAAAGTTGACCGAGATGACTTCCCTCCTCATGTCTCCCCTCACGTCACAGTCCGCAAAAAACAAAGTGACGTCGGCCTTGGATCTTCCCCTCCTAGGATCATAAGGCTGAGCCAAGGTAGAGACCTCTGCGACACGCCTTTCCAAGGGAATCAGTTCCCCTCCTGGCAAGTCCCAGATCGTTCTGGCCACCCAATGCCCTCCACCTGAAAGCCATGTTCGTGGATCAAGATCTTCTGCCTCGAATTGTTTTATCAACTCTTGCTCAAAGGATGTGATAGGTTCCAACGTGCAGAATGCAGGCACGAATGCCGAGTCCGAACATCTCATCGTCCCTCGTGACCCAGCCTCCTCGATCTCGATGACCTTCTGGGCAACCACTGCCGCGCTGGTGCTCATCCACATACCCTCCTGTCTTCTTGAGACCCAAAGGAGCCCAAGGGCCCGTCTTCGTAACAGAGGATGACGGCAGCGGAAAGCAACTAGCCATAGTGACATAATGATTCCTGGGCCGTCCAGCGACACTACTGAGGGGAGTATTGGGTTTTTGTAGACCTCCGCCTTGATGAAGAGCGCACTCAATGCGATGATACGCTCGAAATGAGCGAGGTGGCTGTCCCAGGACAATTCATTATAATCTGATTGCGTGATTCCGACGAGGATAATGAGATGGACTGTTGCGTGACAAATTTTGAGGAATAGGAGACTTGGGCTCGCCGGACCTGCGAGCGCCGTGGTACTATTCAGAAGTCGGAGTGTCTTTTGCTCCCACTGAGCCAAATCTGTCAGGATGTCGACGTCACCCTGGCCAGGGCCCTCTGCACCTGGTTGTTCGGTGACGGTCAGGCCTGCTCCGACCCAGAGCTTCCTCATCATGCCCATCAGCAGGTCTTGGGCGTGGGCAAGACTCTTGATCTCTGGGTCCCTCCTCAGTGCGTGAGCTATTAGCTGATTTTCCATATATGGATAAGGCGCTTGCGCGTCCTGGAATGTAAGCCATTGTAAATCCAGCCTTGCCAAACTATCAGCCGCGTCGTTAATGTCCAGCTCTGAGATGGGTTTTCCCTTGGCCTCGTCTGCGAGCTGACCGATGAGCTTGGTAGCTGCACGAATGTGGACCTGACTGTCGGACCACTTGCCCGTGAGATTAGAAGCTGCGGCTAGGGCAATACTAAGGACCAGTATGGCCTTGACGTCGGTCATAGAGCTGGCCACCTTCAAAGCTTCGACGTAGTTCGTGCTAGCTTGACCAGCCAGTTTCACCGAGCTAGATTCCAGCTCTTTTGTTGTCTCTTGGGTGCCCTGGGAATCTCCAGTATCAGAAGTGGACAGGGACACTTGAGATAGTCGAGACGCAACCTCCCATTTCCGCTGTAGCGCACCGAGAGCTGCTACGGCGTGCCATACTGCGGGCTCTACATGGGCGGTCTGCAATAAAGTGCGGTCCCAGAACCCGTGTGTGTCGCCCAAAGGATCACGACCCACCGTCGGGGTCACAGCCCTCACGCGGAAGCGGAAGAAGTCGAAGCATGACACGGCGTCTGACGGCACCTGAGGACCGGCTGCCAGGACGCGTGACGCCGGTCCAACAACATTGAGCTGGCGGACAGCGAGTGCCAGTGCACGGCGGGAGACTGTGTGACTTGGGTATGGCGAGCTTGACCTCTCCTTCCCATTGTCTGAAGAGCTGCCTTGTTGAGCGGCTGGAGCGAGGTAACCATCGCACTGGCGCTTGGACTGTGCACACCTGGAGCCATGTTAATCCACAAAACAGACTCTCGGTGGCCGGACGTACGCACCTATTGCAGCTCGGTCTGGCCTCGTCACACTTTACCCGACGAATCCTGACCTTATGGTCAGCGCAGCTCACGCCTCCTTGACTCCATCAGGCATCCGGATAGATACACACCTGCAAGTGATACAGCCGGTCTTTGCCCGGGGTTTTGACTTTGGTTTCTTTTGACTGGTTTGATCCTCGACCATACTGCTGTCTGAGCCTGGAGTTGGCAGTTCATGCCCTTCTTTGACTGATGACATGCCGGACAGGCATGGAGTTGGCCAAGACGGCACTCAAGGAAGACGCTAGTATGAAGCTAGCAAAAAGGGGCAGCAGGCTCAGATGGCCGGTAGGTACCTATCAAGACAGAGACACACGTCAAATTCACTCGTGGGCAAGATGATGATGCCACTCATGAGTGATCCTGTGTCATTGTTCGGTTGTCTTGGGAATGTTCAAAGGCACGGACATATCGCGCAAAGGAAGGCAGTGCGTTCAGGGGGACGTCACCATTCCCGCTGCGCCTCTGAACCGCAGCGCCACGCCACAGGAATATCCAAAGGAAGCAGCATCACCTCTCTCAAGATGGCCCCCATGCCAAAATGAGAAGGAGGCTGGCAAGAATGGACCCCAAATAGGATCCTTTGGCAACACAAATTTTATTTTGAGAGCCGCGAGGGCTGAAAAACGGCATCAATGGAGAGGTGATAGTGGAACAAAGTTTCATGGGTGCAGCAGGCTGATAATTCCAAGGATCCTTCAGGGCGTCTCTGCACAGGGAGCTAAACCTGATGCTAGCAGCACCACTATGGGAATGCTGAAACTATGTGAGAAGGGAGATCCGCACACCCAATTTCGGAGATAGGAATAGCACATATAGTAAACATTTTTAAAGGTATTTATGGAATAGTCAACTCACCATAGACATAAATAGCGGAGGTCACGTAACCTCCATCGCTATAGCCCATAGCCAAAAGGGAGCCTACAGCTATTCAGCTATACCCTCCTTTCTATACACAATAACCAATTATACCCATAACCCACTCATATATATATATAACCCAGCTAATACTAATTAGTAATTATAAAGGTAACTATAAAATAGTAAAGTTAAAGAAATAGTTAACTACTTTAATATTTATACTATTATCATACTTTATTAGAAGCAGCTATACTAATACTATAATATTATTAATACTTAGGCAATCATTATCCTCTATTAATCGATATTACTACTATTATATAATAAATAGTATACTTAGGTAAGCATTATACTCTATCCTCTATATCAGTATTATTATAAATATCTATTATACCTTAAAGTAGACTATAACTTTTACTAAACCTTAATCTTATTATCTACTCTTAATATTAATTAATTTACTAATATTCTAAAAAATATAGTAAAAACCTTATTATTAACTATATATACTATAGCCTAGGTAATAACTATATTATTTACTATAAAAATATTATTCTAAAATTACTTATATTTATACCCTATTAGTAATATTATATAAAAAATTAATCTAATAATAAATAAATACTCCCCTCTATTATTACTATATACTATCTATTTCCCCTCCCTACTATATTACTACCTATCTCGCCTATAATATATTAAGAAAAATTATTATACCTATTAAAACTTAAAAGGAATAATCCTAAGTATTTCTGTATACCCTAAAAACCTAAAAAAAGAGAAATTAGTTTTAGTTTAATTATTAATTGTACTTATAACCTTTAGATTATAAATATATTAGAAATCCTTTAATATTTAATATTTATTACTTCCCTTTTTATTAGTTATACTAAGTGGTTAGCTATTAATAATACTATATAATAAATACTTTATTATATATAGTATAATATATCCGTATATATAAACTCTCTAAACTAAAGCTAGTTATTTGCTATAATACCCTTATTTAAAACTATATAGAATAGTATATACTTTAGCTAAAGGTAAATTAAAATACTTAACTTAGCCCTTTAGGGTATACTAATTAATAAAAAGAGTAAATTTATTTATTTTAATATATAGATTATATTCTAGGTTAGTATATACTAAAGTATAATACTAAAAAATGTATATTCTAAATTCCTTAAGGACTTTAAGGATTAAAATAAAAAAAGGTTTAAAATAATAGGTAAAAACTTTATTTAGGAGTTTAAAAAGACCTTATAATTAAAAAGTATTTATATAAATCCTAAAGTTAAAAGAAATCCTTATATATTAATAAATATATTAATAGCGGATAAATTTCCTATATAACTAAAAAATATAGTTATTAAATTATACCCTAAGGGTAATACCCTTTATTATATTAAGAATTATTAGGAAACCTTAAATAAGAAGATAAAAAGGAATAATTAATAGGTGGATATTATAAGTAGATTTAAGCTTAATTTAGATATTAAAATCTTTAAGTTAAAGAGAAAAGATAAAAAATATAGTAAGAAAATAAATAATAAAAAGATAAATATTAAAAGTAAGAATAATAATAATAATAATAGTAATAAAACCCCTTTTAATAAGGATAAAAAGGAGAATAAAATAAACCTTAAAAAAAAAAAAAGAAAGGTTATTTCTATTATAAACCTATATATAATATTACCTTTACTAAAAGGCTATACTAAACTACTAAATCTAAATAAGGTAGTAAATATTAATAAACACTATTATAATAATAAGATATATATTAGTAAAGTATATAATATCTTTAATAATAAGGTTCTTATCTTTTTTAAGTATTATAAAAATTTAAATATTTATCCTTTATAGTTTTAGGTAGCTTTTCCTTATATATTAAAGGGAAGGGCTAAAAACTTCTATTTTTATAATATTAATAAAAAGGATATATTCTAAAATACCTATTTTAAGATAAAGATATATTTTAATAATAATATTAATTATTAGAACTATTATACTAATTAAAATAGCTTAATATATATTAAGCTCTAATAGTAGAATTCTAAAAAAAGTAGCTTTAAGACTCTTTAACTACTTATTAATAAGTTAATAATTTACTATTAAGTACTTAGATACTAAAATTATAGTAATTAACTCTTAAAGGATAATATACTTTAAGTAATTAAGGGTATACTAGAATTTATTATAGTACTTTATAAACCTCTAAATTTAATAAAAATATTATATGCTAGCTTATAGGTATTATTATAAGTATATAAGGTATAATAGCTAGATACTTATATATATATTATAGATAAAATTAAGTATAAAAAAGAGAAATAGTTTTATTTAAACTATAGATATAATAGTAGTAGTACCCATAGTATTTATTAAGGCGGATATTAGGGCTATAGTAAATTTTGTAGTAGTTTCTAGAGAAACTTCTAAAGTAACTTTAATAGTAGCTATAATAACCAAAATAGCTATAGTAATTAAAGCAGATTTAGTAACTATAATAAATATAATAGCTATTATAAAGGCGGCTATAAATATAATAACTATAGTAATAATCCTTAATATAATAAATCCTATAGTAGAAAGTACTATATTTATAGTAAAATAGGATATTAGTCTATAAAACACTCTTATAACTAGTAATAGCGGTTATAATTTACTTACTTTATTATATAAAAATAAAAAGGAGAAAGAGAAAAGGCTATAAATACTAATTATATAGTATTCCTTACTAAATATAAAAGCCTTATATTAAACTCTAAAAACCCTATCCTAAATAACTATATACAGAATTATATATAGAGTTAAATATATAACTATATACATAATTATAAAAAAAATAAAATTAATAAGGATAATACTATATAATTAATAAATTAAGCTTTTCTTTATTCTATTACCCTATTTACTAAGATAATTATAAATAAGGATATAACTTTACTAAATACCTTTATACTTAAAGGTTAATATTTATAAAAACAGTACTAAGGGATTTTACTAAATATTAAAGTAGTAAAGTTCTCTACTACTAGTTATAATTAGTACCTAATTTTATATTAAAGTAATCCTTTAATTAACTTAAATATATTATAAAAAGGTAAAGTAATTATTAGATTTAAAGTAGGCCTAGAAAAAACCTCCCTAGGTATAATATTATTATCTATATTAGTAGGTATAATAATATTCTATATAGTAAATATATTAATACTATTCCTTTTTTATATTTAAGATATAAATAAGCTATCTATCTATTTCCGGAATACTATAAATAAGGTTATATAATATAATAATAAAGGCTTAAATAGGACCTTTTTAGTTATATAAAAGTAGGAATATCCATAGTTCTTTCTCTTAGTAGGTAAGTTTAAAACTATTAATATAGATTTATTTTTTATAAAGGCTAAGCTTTAATAACTTTATTATTACTTTAAGTACTTTTTTATAAAATAGTTATTATATCTTCTTATAAATACTAAATATTCCCCTAAAACTTCTACTTTAAAAGTAATCTCTAAATTCTATTATTATTATTAACTTTATAACCCTACCCTAAAAAAATTTAAATTTAACCTTAAAAATAATTATAATTTTAATTATAAACTTATTATAAATATTATATATCTCCTTAACTCCCCTATTTTATATATTATTAATTAGGTAACCTCTTTCTAAGTAGGATATTTCCTACCTTTACTTTCTATTAAAAATACTTAAAAGGTACTTCGCATAGTATAGATTAATATATATCTGGAACTACTAGACTATATTATTTATAATACTGGAACTAATTTTATATTTACTAAATTCAGAAATATAGCATAAATCATAGAAATTACCTATAAATAAATACCTATAAAGGCCCATTAATCGGTTAATAAGGTAAAATAATACCATACTCTACTCTAATAAGTGTTTAAAATCCTCTATACTAAATTATTAAATATATTCTCCTATAAAGTAATTCTTTAAATAATATTTAAAGCTATAAATAATATAATTAGCCCTAATAGCCTTATACCTATACTCCTAATCTTTAAAGTATACCCTTAGATTAACTTAGATTTACCTCTAACTCTATTAACTTTAAAATAAGTAAAAATAATCTAAAAGGCTATAAAGGTACTGTAATTACTTAATATAAAACATAAAATTAATAATATATTAAGTATATAAAACAGACTAGTTATTTTTAATATACTGTTAATTCCATTATAAAGTAATATTTATATATAGCGTAAAAAGGAAGGATAGTAAGGCCTATATAAGCTTATTACTATTAATAACCATAATATAACACTTAAACTACTAAATAGCCTAATTATTTTCTATTTAACTATAATATAAAAGTATAACTAGAATCTTAATAAGGATATTCCTAAGGAGAAACTAGAAAAGCTAAATATTAAACCGGAGCTAGTACTAGTTTAATTAAATAACTAATTATAACTATAATAATAAAAATATCCCTATAGCTCTAAAAATAAACTAAAATAAATAGGAATCTTCCTATCTCAAAAAGAAAAGAATAATTATAAACTTACTATAAAGCTCTATTAGAATAGAGTTATCTTAATACCCAGTAAGCTATTTAAGGAATTTAATAATAAGGAAATATCTAAGCTAATTAGCTATAGTATCTTTATCTTTAAGCTATTTAATAAAACTAAATATAGCGGAATTCATATCTTTAAATCCCAGCTTATTCAAAAAATTAAAGGTAAAACTAAAAAGCTATTTAAAAAATCAAAATAAGTTATCTAGGAATACAATAATCATAATAAATAATAAATCCTTATACATATACTAACTATATAATAGGTAAGCTAATACTTAATTCTAGTAATTATACTAAATATACTCTTAAAAAAAGGTATAATCCTAAAACTAAAAAACATTACTTAGGTATACCTATAATCAAAATCTAAGCTTAAGTGTACTATTCTTATATACTTACCTTCTAAGGTTATTTATAAGTACCTAGCTAGAACAATTATATATATAGTTAAACTACTTTATAGTATTACAAAAGCCAGTATATACTAATAAATAATATATTAAAAGCACTATATAAATATACTTAATATAAAGATATTAACCTATAACCTATACCTTCTAATCACTACTCTAAAATACAGTAAAGATAAGTTTACTATAATAGTAATATAAATAAATAATATATTAACCCTTAGTATACTAGCCTTCTTAAAAATTAAGAAAAAAAAAATTAAAAAATAAAAATTTAACTATAAAAATAAATAGGTATTAAGTAAAAACTATACCCTTAACTTTAACGAAATATATCTAGTTATAAAGGGTATTAATATTACTATAAAGTAAAAGGGCTAAGGTAAAAAAATCAAAATTATAAATATAAGTATACCTAATAAGGCATAGAAATATATTAAATAGTGCATATAAAATACATATCTTATATCTATTTATCAACTAAAAGCAGCTTTTAATTTATTTATAGCTACTTAAATCTAGGAACTAATAAAGGAAAACTATATTAAATTAAATTAGTACCTTTAGTAGTAAATTAATAACCTTAACTAAGGAATCCAATATATACCAATTAGTATATAGACGGCTAAGCTTATAATCTTTATTAATAGCTTATTTACCAATAACTATAACCTCAGCTTATAGATTAGCTTTATCATTACTATTATTAATAAAATAAAAAAAAAAACCACTAATAAATAGGACCTAATAGGTAATATTATCTATTAATCTTCTATAAAGTACAAAAGAGTAACTTAAAGTATCTTAGCTTTAAAAATCTATAAAATAATTAACGGATTTAATATAGTAGTAATCTTATTAATAATACTCTAGCAAATTACAAACTATTTAGGATTTTCTAAAATTCCTCTTATTATTTACATAAACTTATACTTACTCTATAAATACCTTATTAAGCTTAGTATTATTAAAAAAAAGTAACTAATAATTAATATAATAGTACTTTATTAATCCTATAAAAGGTATAAAATCTATAAAATCTAATAAATTAATAGTAATAATAACCCAGCTAACGTATTAATAAAGGCTAACCTAAATAAAGTATTATAATATTTTATTAATAGCAATAAGCTTACTATTTATATTAAAAGCTTTATTAATCGTAATATATTATTAACCTAAAATAAAAAGTAATTATAAAATAAAATAACTTAGTAAAATAACTTAAAAAATAATATTATTAGAAGTAATATATAGTATAGTAAAATAGTAAAAGTTCAGTTTTCTTTTAGTTAATTACCTATATCTTACCTTAAAGTACTATATAATTAGCCTTCTATTAAGTCATATTCTTCCTAAGGGTAAACCTTATAACTAAGATTTAATTAGTAATACCTATATACTAAGGGTTTAGGTAATAAGAATTACTATTATCCTATAAGTAGTTAAGTTACTAGCTTATATTTTTATAAATATCCTTAATTATAAATTAAATAGCTATAATACCTACTAAAGTAGGGTTTATATTAAAATATATACTAATAATTAATTAAAACTAATATACTAACTATTATACCCTAAATAAACAGACTTTTTTATCTAAATAAATAACTTTTAGTAACTATAATTTCTATTTTTTAGCTAAGTAGGGTACCCTAATATTAATTTAGTTAATTATAGTTAAGTATTTTATAATAAGTTATATAATTATAGATAGGATAGTAGATTATAAACTAATTAAATTATAACTATAGCTTATAACTATAATTTATATATCCATAAATAATAAGCTTATTAGCTCATAAATGTATTTAAATTAGGACCTTTATATAGGTAAAATAATAAAAAAAGCTACTAGATCTTATATTAATTAGGAAGTTTATATAGCCCCTATACCTAATTATCCTAACTTTACTAAAATATAACTTTATATAAAATAACCTAACTAACTACCCTTAATAATAACTCGCAATTACAACTAGTACCTTTATTTAATAGGTACTTAGTAAAATAGTTTAATATAGTATACTTAATTTAATAATACTATTAATAAAAATTCAAGTTACCCTAAGAAACTATTTATTTTTAGAAAACTAAAACCATAAAAAAAAAAACTACTAGTATAGAATAGTTAACTCACTATAAACATAGATAGCGGAGGTCATATAACCTCTATTATTATAGCCTATAGCCAGAAGGGAGCCTGCAGCTATTCAGCTATACCCTCCCTTCTACACACAACAACTAACTATACCCATAACCCACTTGTATGTATACATAACCCAGCCAACAGTATTAGTAGATATTTTTATGTTAACAATTCATATATGAATACTACATTGAAATTCAATTTATGTATATAGGGCGGCATACCTAATTAGAACAGGGCGTGCGCCATCTGAAATTGGGTGTGCATATCTCCCTTCTCTTAGTTATTATTCACGGCAAACAGACGTCCTCTCGCCTTGAAAGCTCGCCGGCGGAGTCATTGCACCTCGATGACATTGGGCACACGTGTAACTTACCCGCACTCAAGCCTTACCTCGCGCACCCCAACTGCAGCACTGCTTTTACTTTGCGTCAGCACAGCAGTTGTGGACGCACCCTGCGGGAAACAACACTCGCTATTGGCCTGGCAACATTATGTTGACAGCCGGGAGGTGAGCGACAGACCGCTTTATGCAGCTCTAGGTGAGGAATTAAGGGAGACACGAGTTGTGAAGGTTTCACGAATCGGTCCAATAGTAAAGGCGGACGCGGACGTGAAGACGTTGGATCGTCAGACGGACGTGGCATCTTTGTGAGTTTCCAAGGCTTGGTTTCAATCTAGAATTTTGAGGACTCGGCTTGCTTGTACTCATTCTTCCCAAAAAGTTGGCTGATGCGACTGTTGATGTAATTAGACGAGACGATAGCAATGAAAGGCAGATGACGGAGGTGTTGAAGGCTTGGAGGTGGTTTGGTGACCGCCGCGTAGTCTATTCACGATGCCGAGATCTTCACGATGGGCACCGACTCGAGAGTTTGAAATGTGGAGTCCAGTCTCCGGGGGACATGCCAATTGCATCGATTCTGACTCGAACAAGACTCGTATGCAGCTGAAAGGGATAAGGATAAACTGGCTCGAATGCCCAGACCCACTTCCATCTCCTTGCCTTTGGACACAGTACTGTGACACCCCCTTCTTTTTCACTTTTTCCAGCGTCGCGGTGGAAACTGAAATTTCTCAAGGACCCAAAATCCATTGTGAAGAACCTAGGAAGAGCTTTGGTAGCGAGAATGGCACACCGCCGCTAGAATGTGGTCAGAAGATCCTTTTTTGAGTGGCACAAAGTCCGGTTCAGAGCTGAAAGCGTCTTCACATGGAGTGGTTTCGTTTCTAATCCACGTATATGCCCTTACAGAGTTATAGGCGGTCCTTTCAGACATGACTGAAACTGCTGGTAATTTGACCATGTAGCAGCATTATTACTGTGGAAGAAATGAGGCTCCACATTCATGTACCTGTGTTCCTGGGGACTACGTTGCCGTCTTTTCCTTCCCGCTGAGTAACGAAAACACACCCACCGGTTGATATTGTCCTTTTCCTCTGATGACAGAAATCCCAGACCAGATTTTCTGGCGGACTTCGACGCCATAATTATTTGCTCTCGGTCTGCGCACTGACTCATTGGCTTGCTTTATCTTCGACACTCGTTTCTTCCCTGGTTCTTTCAACGCCTACGTTGTCCTTTTCCGAGCTTCCATTGGCGCCCAAAGCCAGTCTTCGTCACCGCCTGCCTCTCCAATATGCCTCTAGGCGGGAAGGGTCCGTCGGTGCTCGCGTGTCTCTGGACTCAGACAGCGGTGACGCTGACTTGCATCGTTTTGAGATGGTATACCAGATGCTACATCAAGGGAAAGGTCGGGGCTGATGATTATGTGCTTTGGTTAACCTGGGTACGTATATGGTACCCGTCATTCGAAGCCTAGAGGGATGAACGCTGCACAGACAGACTTCTCTCCTTGAAATATATCAAGACTGATCAGAAATTCAGATCTTGCAGGCTATATTTGCCGCCACATTCACAGTCTCGTGTTCTTATGGATTTGGCCAGCATAACGCCGACCTAGACACCTATGATGAACAAATGGCGACATTTTGGGAACTCATCGGACAGCTAGCCGTATCCCTAACCATGGCCACAAGCAAAGCAGCCGGAGCTTTGTTCTTATTGAGAATTCTCACGAAGTCTTGGTCAGTGCTTTTTGATATTTTCATCTTCAGCAGCTTTTACGCCACCTGGTTGCGATGGTCCAAATGACTGACTCCGATATTCTCTATAGGCAAAAAATGATTCTCTGGGCGTGGATGATAAGCAACGGCTTTCTTGCGATCTTGCTGGGTATTACCGTATTCGCGCAGTGTACGCCCACGCAGGCCTTGTGGGACCACTCGGTTGCGATACAGTCATGTGCCATCAATCTCACCAATGTGGCCTACGTTACATGCAGTTGGAGCGCTGCAATGGATTTCTTTCTTGCCATATTTCCTTGGTTCGTGTTGTGGGACCTCAACATGAAGAGGAGGGAGAAGATCACTGTCTGTCTGTCGCTTAGTCTGGGTGTCTTTGCTGGCGTCTGCGGCGTTATCAGGACTACTGGCCTCGGAGTTCTGGCCAATTCTGCTGACTATTTATGTAAGACCCGAAAGATCCAACGTCCTCTACTTTTGAACCGTTCATTATGTCCAACCAAAAGACTGACACGATAAATTCTTGATCCAGACGCCACGGCCGACTCAGTGATGTACACCTCCAGCGAGCTCATGGTCACCGTTATCTGTATTTCCGTCCCAACGCTCCGGCCTCTGTGGCAAAAGGCGTTGAACATGCAATCATCAGCCTACAAGTACGGAACGGGAGATCATTTTGACGGCAGCCGCTACGGTAGGGGAACATCCAGGAAGCAGACCTTGCGATCAGTTGATGATGGGCCTGACGGGGCGAGCTTCGGTATGGACAACTTGGGAACAACCAATGGGGTAAAGAGCAAGGGTATGATGAATGTGACTACGAACGTGACCGCCTTCTCGTCCGCTCCCATGGGCGCCAAGAACACAGACCAGGCCTCGGACAACGGCAGCGACAAGGAGATTCTGGGAGATGATCAGCAATACCAAGTTTACGGAGATGGCATTCGAAGGACACGCCAGATTACAGTCACGTACGGTTCAGCCGCTTAGGAGGGTCTTTCGAGACAGCTGAAGGATAGTTATTATGCAGAACATTTAATGAGCACTATTTAATACACGGGCGAGGCCTGGTCCGGCCCATATCCTGGAAAGTTTGAAATGCTCCGATATCACTTGCAACAGCGCGGGGACCTGATAGTTAGCAAAAGAAAGCACCGGCACGTTGTTCCGGAGTAAACGGGTGGTATGGATAGCCGGTACGGATAGCAAGAACCAACGGCGAGACTGCTCCCCAGAAGTCCAGATACAATGCATCTCTGCCTGGACGGATGGAATCAATGGCGAGAGTGTTCATAATCATCAGTCGTGTCTCAATGCATTGCTTGAAGTGGCTGTTGAGCTCACTCGGCCGGCCGAAATGACGCGTGGAACCCTATCCAGGATGTTCAATATAATTCAAACATGTCAGTCGCATCAAGTTATGAATCCTTGGTTGTCATGACTCTTGACACCTGCAGCCAAGGACTTCGGAACTTCGTATGGATCGTCCAGACCTTTTACCCACATGTGGATCCCTTGCGGCCCTGCATGCTCAGGAGTCAGGAGACGTCGATCATCGAAGAAGATCCCACCGAGTCCTTATCGAGGGTTGTATGCACAGACTTTGCATAACGTATATACGATTGTTATTCTGCTCAGTTTAGACCGAGAGGCTTGGTAGGGACTCGAGCTTCTTCATCGGGGCTCTTCTTCTTTGTGTCTATATTATTACATGGTTCTGCGATCGGCTTGAGATACCGTCCATAAAGTTGAAGTGTAGTTATATACTTTCTCTTCTATATCGACCTCGACATTAATCGTGCAACATGGCGGCTGCTGGACAAGAGATCCGCGTACGACGCGCCAACTGGCGCGAGGTTCCGCGAGAGCAGAAGTTTGAGCTATCCGACATGGACCACACTATGCCAAAGATATTCGTTCCAATAGTCGAAGTATTTGAGCTTCCAGATGGAGCCGACAAGGAAGATATTGTTGCGACTTTCAGAAAAGGCCTTGAGTTTGCCCTGACACAATACCCGGTCGTCAACGGCTCTCTCCACATGGACGAGGGCAATGGCCGCTTGTGTATGTTCCACGATATTTGGGAATTTCCAAGATGTATAAGTCACTAACAGCGATTTGTATAGGGGTTGTAACACAGCGCACTGATACCGTGAGCCTTTTTGTTGAGCACCTCGACCGGGATGAAGGCGAAGCGCAACATCCGTCCTTCCAAGAACTCGCAGAGAGGCATTTCCCAGCCTCGGAGCTCCTCCCACAGAAACTGCTTCCCAAGGTGGTCACCGAGAAGATGATATTCTCGCCTGTAGGACAGGACGCCAAAGACGGATTGATGGTCGCTACTTTCCAAATCACATTCATCAAGGGGGGCTTCATTCTCGGCCTGGCGATGCACCACAGCATTACCGACGCTCCTGGCGCTGATGGATTCCTTACGACGTGGGCGGAGAACTCTACCGCGGCAAAGAACGGCTCTCCTTTCAGACCTATCGATGATTCCAATCGAGACCGCTCGCGCCTCAGTGCGCCTCAGACGCCCAGCGCTGAGCGATGGAAGCAACTCGACGGAAAGTTCACCACGCTGAAGGATGTGGGCGGACCAACCCCTCCACCTCCTGCGGACTTTGTAGTGCCGCCCATCGTCAGTCGAATATGGCATCTGAGTTCAGCAAGCCTCGAGCAGCTCAAGAGGGATGCCTCACCAGTGCAGAACCCGGAAAACAGCGACAGCGAGGCTCAGTCGTGGATCTCGACCTACGACGCCGTTATGGCTCTTTTCTGGAAGACTATGACCCGCGCGAAGATTCCCTTGCTCAAGCCATCCATGGAAGATACAAGCAGCATCATACATCCCGCGAACGCTCGCTCCAGGCTTCAGCCACCACTGCCATCACGTTACCTAGGCAACGGATGCGCCCTTCCCCGTGCCGGGCCCTTGCCCATAGGCGACCTCATCGAGGCCGATCTGCGCCAGTTAGCCCCTTTGGTGCGTCAGGGCATCAACGAGATTACGCCGCAGTATACCGCGGAGATGCCTGAGTGGGTCGCGGGCTTGCGCGACAGGCGCTGGATAACCGTCAACATGAACAACTTCCTGGGACCCGACCTGGCCGGCACCAGCTGGCAGGGGATGGAGGCGTACCAGAAGCATGACTTTGGGTTTGGCCTACCGGTGGCGTTGAGATGGCCGAATCCCTGTTTCGAGGGCTACGTGTTCATATTTCCGCAGAGATCTGGCGTCAAAGGCGCTGCATCGGATGAGGGTCTGGAGGTCTGCGTGTGTCTGGAGGAGGGCAGTGCGGACCGGTTATTGAAGGACGAAGAGCTCTTGAAGTATGCTGAAGTAAGGCTGTAGAGGCTTATATCCATAGGACCATGTACTTAGCCACCGTCAAGGTGTTACTTTCCTGCAGATTAATGTACTTTCGACCCTAGCTCTTCGATACAATAAGAGAAACTTAGTGCCTTTCAAATCTTAAATACATTATTCAATAATTTACATGGATGTATTAACCCATCCCGTCTGACCAAAGACTACCCGTCAACCACTTCGGGATGTACGTGATGATGCATACTCTCCGGAGGCTGAATCCTCATTCACAATGTCATTAAGACACGACGACTTCCGGTATAACTGCTTAGGCGTCCATTTACGAAGGCTTCTGTTCTCTAGCTCCGGACTTGCAGTCACTAAGAGGTAGCAGATATTTCAATTGGGTACGAAATGGTCCCATGGGTAAAGGACTCCCACCGGGCACAAATTTATACTTGGATATATGAGACGGTCCTCACATCGTATGGAAACAAAGGCACAAGTTGACGGCGAAGGATTTTTGATTCACAACTACGGTTGCCTAATTAAAAGAAAAGGAAAGGAAGAGTAGCTACGAAATGGCTTCCGAGTGGTTTTGAGGCTAGTTGGGCTGATATGCGATCAGCCCACGGCCCTCACTAGCAGCATATAAGACCCGTCCTATCACAATCCATACGACCTTTTTATTACAATACATATCTCATATGTCTGTATCATACTGGATAGAGGCTAAATTTTCTGTTAAAAATATTATGCCGTAGCTATTGTCTTTAGTTCTGAAGCTATTGCTGATAGCCCAGGCGGTGGACATTTTGATTTTCGTGCAACAGCTGCACGGGTATATAGACTTGTACCGACGTCGGTCGCTATCCGTCTACTTCATACAAGAGGGAGTATGTGGTAGATGAGGCTAGAGACCCACATACGGAGCAGGTCACGGCACAGCCGCTGCGACTCGGGAATGCGGGATGCCCCTTTTTTACGGCACGTGCTGCACTGTAACAAAGTCATAGTCGGACATTATTCGCAACTGTCAAAACCTTATCTCAGATATAAACCCTTTTGGTAGAACATCGTCGCATGCAAGTAAACATTGAAATGTGTCAATAAGCCACATCTTGTACATTTCTGTGGCTTCCGTGTTAGTTTCTTTACTGCCTATTATGAGCTTCAAAATGCAATTATCTGCCAAGCAATTATTCGCCAAGAGAGCCACGAAGTCTAGGCTGAGGCTGAGCCTCACATTCCAACATGTGGGTAAAGAAATATCCATTTTGGGACTTAGAAAGGGGCGGCTTACGAACAGGCCGCTTGGCGCATTTGCAGCTTTTGTTATGCGCATCCTCATGCTAGCGGTTTGTTTCCCCTGCAAACTCTCCTATCTCGAGTCCATGATGGAGCTCACGGGCCTCCCGTCCCGTCCCGCCACATCACGAAAACACAGCACCGCAAGCGACGATAAGGGAAACCTTTTCCGTTCGCTTGATATATATCCAAAAGCAAGGGTCTTCCGAGACATTGCCCCGCCCCCGCAAGGCTTTATTTAGATGGACAGCTGCCCAGGATATTATGCGCTCCTGCAGGGAGGTAGATGCCGTTAGGTCGCTCAACACGCGTCTTAGCCCCGTGTCCAGAGGTGTATAGCGTTGACCGCCGTACCCGTGCAGAATGCGTATGCAGTCCGGAGTGAGCTCTCCGCTGCCATTGAAATAGTTCTAATTAGCCATCCGTACAAACGCGCGTGAAGCAGCGGCCGGGGCGGTGCAAGCAGTGGTGAACCTGCCTGCGGAATGGCGTGTGAAACAGAACAGTTATGCTTCTGCTGCTGCCGTTCTCCGTCCGATAGCAAGCCCTGCAGCGCAAAAGAAACAAATCAAGCTTTTGCGAGTTTGACCACCGGCTCTACCGAAGGACACTGGATACTAGGCGGAGCAGGGTCTAGGCATTAAGATCAACACAGGCCGTAAACAGCCACCAGGGGCTTGACAACCTTGTTACGTACTTTACAGCCATTGCATGCGCGTCAAAGCGGGTCTCGGGGTAACAACCATAATGCAGGGGGCACGACACACATACGAAGGCTTTTGAGCCTCATGCGTATGGAAAGAAGATGACGAATCCCAGTCCAGCAATTTTGGACCATGGAGACAGTAGCGAGTGTTCTGTTTCTATCACGTGGCTAAAAGAAACGAAACAACTTGAATTGTACTACCCCTGTCACATGCATCTATGGCCGGCATCATGAACTTGGAAGTCCATCAAAATACTATATATCAGTATCAAACGCCCACGAGATGGAAAGCTTGATGAGGCATCCATTCCATCTTCCTTTCATTCATCGCACCATTCTTCAGGGTTGTCTCATTCTTTTGACATCCTGTCGTCTCTGTTTTATGCATTGCGAATCACTTATCACTCTCTGCCGCAATTCCCGAGTGTTTTTACTCAACTCTAGTCTCTACCGCCGATTGGACACTCCTTGATCAGCAAGAATGGCGCGTATATCGTTTTTGGCCGGCGCGGTCTGTCTTTCAACACTGGCGGCTGCTTCCCCCCTCGCTTCTAGAGATACCAACACGACCACTTGCACCGAAGTCCACCAGCGCAAGGCATGGCACAACCTCAGCGACGACGAGAAGACAGCCTACCTCGACGCAGAGCTCTGCCTCATCAACTCGCCCGCAAAGAACGGCCTCCCCTATTCCAAGACCCGCTGGGACGAGCTCACCTACTCTCACGCGATACAGACCAACTGGATCCACGACGTCGGCAGCTTCCTCCCGTGGCACCGCTACTTCATGTGGACGCACGAGAAGCTGCTCCGTGACGAGTGCAACTATACCGGATACCAGCCCTACTGGGAGGAGTCCCTCGACTCTGGCAACATCTCGGCTAGTGTTGTCTTTGACCCCGACACTGGCTTCGGAGGCGAGGGCGGCGACTGCGTGACTGACGGGCCGTTTGCGAACCTCACCCTCGGCCTGAGCAGCAACGGCTCCCAGATCTGGGAGGAGGATTACTGCCTGGCTCGCTCGTTCTCCGATAACACTTTCAACTACGGAAACACTACCTACATCGAGGAATGCCTTTCATCAGAAAACTGTAAGTTGATTACTGTGGTGAAAGATGGCCCTATTCCCACCATTCGAGTCAGCTGGTGCATGGCCTAAGAAACGCCTCCCCCCAGACTCTAGGGCCTACGTATCTTACTTAGTACTGACTTCTCTGCTCTATCAGACACAACCGCATTGGAGTGTTACATGAGCATGCCTCACGTGGCAGGTCACGGCGGTGTCGGAGGCACCATCCTCAGCGTCGCCGGCTCCCCGGCCGAGCCTCTCTTCTTCCTGCACCACACCAACCTGGACCGCCTCTGGTGGAACTGGCAGCAGGTCGACCCGGACACGAGGACGTACGACATTGGCAACTGGTCAAACATCCCACCGTACTCGTACCTGTCGCAGCAGTATCTCGACTACCCCTCCGCGTCGCTGATTGATTACTCCGGAGACAACGGCAACGTCACGACGCTGCAGCATGTGCTGTGGATCGCGGGTCTTGTGCCGAATGTCACGATTGAGGATGTCATGGATTTGAGCGGCGAGACGATCTGTGCTGAGTATGTCTAGATCTGACAGGAGGCTCAATCCAGTTTTTGGGGGTTTGTTTTTAAAGGTTGGGCTTTAGACCTTGTTCCAGTCTCAGTCGGGCGTGTTCTTTTTGAAGCCAGATCAAATAGAGGAGTAGAAAATGGAGTTCTTGGAATTGTTGTTTTGATGAATCCCCCAGCATACAAGTCTGAAACCATATACTTCCTAGATATCACTATGCACATCATAAAGCGCAGTGTTCTGCAATGAGATTCTTCAATTCAAAGAAGACATCCTCCTCGATTAAGCCCATGCTCACGAAGAGTATCGTTGCTCAGGCTCGACCCAATAAGGGGAAGCGCCGTGGCGTTGTCAATTGAGATTCATAATCTGCTGGGGTTGAAACCCCATAATGGTCACCTCGAGACCCGCGCTCTGCCTGACTGGTCGCATTTGTGGCTCGCGGCCTCAGCATCTCCCTATGGAGTGAATTAGCCGTAGTTCTTGCGTTATAACGTAACATCGGACACATCTTACAGGAGCTGATCTGGTCATCGTAGTCGCCGCCGTAACCGTCGGTGGCCTCGGCGAGATTGTAGTTGTATGACAAGGTAACACCGCGGTCATCACCTTTGTTGTTGCAGTCGACGAATCTAAGTATTAAAACATGTCAGCCAGCTATATCTCCAGACATACCCTCTCGATCGAGCACACGTCCTATCAGCTACTCGCAAGGGAATGCGTGACTGACTTATAGAACTGGCAGTTCCCTCCAGTGTTTGTGCTCAACGACGAGGTTTTGTTCTCATACTCGTCAAGGAATTCCTGACTGCTATTGAAGCTGCTGTAGTTGACTTTGTTCCAACCATCGTCAGCTTAGTCCATATTAGACCGCGTGACATGTTCATCTCAATGCTTACCGCATTCCCCCGGTGCTGCTCCAAAGGACAAGCAGTTGCCGCGGAAACCAGCAACATCGCACTGCAGGACAAAGATGTACGGAGGGGTGACAACGGGACGGTTGGGGTCCGGGGTTGAGTCAACAGGAACCTCCTGGCGTCTGCTCACAGTGCCGTCGAAAGTGATCAGAGGGGAGGTCATGAAGGCATTGTATGCTTCCGGATGGCTCGTCTTGACTGTGACTCCAATAGCGAAAAGAGAGTTCTCTTGGATTGTGGGAAGGGCATGGGAGATGGGGATCATAAGTGAGGCCAGAATGGCTGAAATGAAAGTGGTGGTCTGCATGGCTGGTTGTTGTGATGGTATCTGTTCTCAGAAGTGTATGTGCAGTGGGTTGAAGGAAATGCACTTCAAGTTCCCTAATGTTGAGAACGACGGCATGAGCAGATTTATAGTCAGCACATGAGTTTGGGCCCACATAGAAGGCTCTAAACATCTCTTCCTACGGATTCTCCCTTCCCTCAGCAAAATCGGCGCGGCTGATGCTGTGCCTGCTGAAATCGGCAGCGGCCCCGGTACCCGCAGCACTCCAGCTATCCGTGATGGTTTAAGCCTTAATGAAGGTTATTCAATCTCCAAGCCACAAGAAAACCTTCTCGCGCAAACAATCTGCTCATCAAAGCATGCGGGCAGTTCGCATAGAATTGAGTTTCATGCTGTTTGCTATTGAACCCACCACGAGAGGCACTTGCATACCTATTCTCACTCGGCGCTCTTATGGTTCGTACTACCCTCCGGTTCATCCGAATTTCCATCGCGGCCCTGCCAAAAAGCAAAGTTTAATACAAAATCCCCTGAGTCGTGCCAGGCACATGCGACTTTTTGACTTTTCTTGGCTTTCAAGATCGGAGTATTTGATCGGCACAGAGTCTTTTTTGGGACGATGATTCTGATGCTATGGGAATTACAATGGCTCTTCATAGGCTTGCAGACACTGCTTCTCGCGTAAATAATCCATACATCCTTCGCTTTCCGTTTTACACTGTGCTTGGCTAGCCCTCTCAATTTAGGATTTACCCGGAAATCTTCGTCACTTTCGCGGGTATATTTTAGTCTGGAGTTCCAAGGTTGTAATGAATTGTCATTGTCAACCTTTTGGTTCTCCATTAAGATCTTCATTTGGGCTGCTGAAGTTGCTAAAAAATATAATTATCCGGAAGAAAGCATAAGTCCACAGGGTGTTGCCTACCGCTGTACCACAGCAGTATGCTGGTCACCATGCCCATACAGTGGAATCTATTTTTGTAGTCAACTTGTTAACTTTAGAAGAACTTTAAATCATCCAACGCAGATTTTATGTAACGTGATGTTGGATATCTTCTCATGAATGACTGCAGAGAAATTGCGAGGTCAGTCCTCACCCTCACTAATACTAACAATGCTGGGGCGGCCTACTCGATGTTCTCACTTAGACAGATTACGATGCCGACAACCTCTATTCTTGAATTTAGCCACTTGTCCGTCACCATGGGACGGGTATGTTGGGTGACATAAAGACATGCATCCCACATATGGACACGCATCGGTCAGAAATGCCTGATTTCAGGGGCTCAGTAAAATGGCTACACGTGCACGTATGGGGCCAGATCCCACAAAGTGAATCTAATTTGAATACTCTACGAAGTATGTTTAGACAGCCAAGAACAATCCAATGCAATGGCGTTGTGTACAATTTGGGGGACATTGCTTGGAGCTGTAATAGCACCAAGTTCATGCTCGAAGCGATGCAGATTGCCCCATAAATCCAATCACAAACAGGAAAGTCAAAGACGCGACACCTTGTCAGCGGCCAATTGACTCTCTTCAAAAGGTATTCTTTCCAAGGAGCTTCCATCTGTGGCGTGATGTAAGCATAATGCGAGCACGGAAGGCGGACCTGAAACCCGGCAGCAGCGTGTTCCAGATATCCCTCAACCACAGACAAATCTAGTCATGTTGCGGCCGTTGAGGTGAACATCCGCTTGAAGAGTTTAACGGGTCTCAACCTTGTGCGTAGTGATTATGTCTTGTGCCAGGTACTTCTCTGAGCAACACAGCTCCACCAGATGCCAACATCTTTTGGCACGATCATATGCGTTCGGATTATTCAATGGCCGTAGTTGTATTGGTGAAAACTGTGGGAAAGAAACATCAATCACAGTACTTGTTGGGAATACCCAATGTAGAGAACAACTACATGTCACGCTTCGCTCTCCGAGCACATCTGACTATGGGCTGTTGATCTCTTGGCGAGGGCTGGAGCCTCTAGCATCAGAGATGTCTTTCAACTCCATTTTCCTGGGTAGAACATCAGATTTTCATTTCAACTGTTCTGGAGATTGGTGATATTATTTATACTTAGTATGCGCAAGGCCATTTCCTGCTGAAATCTATCACTTGTCCCATCAAGGCACAAGAGGTGTACTGTTGCGGGGTTCTAGGCCTTTGTGAATGACTCCTGCGGTACATGTTCGTGCTGCACTGAGGCCTACCTTTCTAGGTACCTGGGGTACAGTTCAGAGCTTCTCGAAGCTTTGGAGCATGACTGATATGGACCAATGGGCGGCTGCTGACAATGACGGAGCACCTACGTATGAGCCCGGACACCCCACTAGAATGCGGGGCTAGCGGGCCTCTGCAGGGGATGGTCATGCCGTCATTGACACCTCGGGGTGAGCTTCGACCACTCACAGCTGGCATATTACAAGTGCTCCTCCTTCTGTGCAGCATCCCCAGCCGTCTCAGGTTGGGGGTGGCATGTACCTAGGCTTGCTAAGCATGAAGTTGCGTGCTTGTGCTTGACCGTCTTATCGCCGCCAGCAGATGCTGATACCTCATTGACTCGGCCCCTCCCTCACCGTCTGTCGCCGCTGCTTCCCCTCCCTTCCCCCCAGTGGAATCAAGCTTCATGAATCCCATCATCTTCAGGCACAGACCAATCTCCCTCTACAGAGTCGTCAAGCCCCTATTGAACAGCCACACTGCAGCTACCATCGTCAGAAGACCACCGCCCGTTACATATTTCGGCACCTCGACGCCAAAAGCCATGGCCCAAGAATACAAACTCAAGGGCGTCACCTCGCTGGACCTCAAACCAGGTACCAAGCAGGAGGTCGAGGTTGAAGGCCTCGACACCAAGGTTCTCCTCCTAAATGACGGCAGCAAGGTCCAGGCCGTCGGTGCAAAGTGCACGCACTATGGAGCTCCTCTGGTCAACGGAGTCCTGACCACAACCGGCCGACTGACCTGCCCCTGGCACGGAGGTTAGCCCTGTTCTCCTCCCTCATATCTTCCCAGGGTTGGGAAGAATCAACGTCGGACTTGGAAGTTAACACTGCATTCTTCACCCAGCTTGCTTCAACGCCAAGACCGGCGACGTCGAAGATGCCCCTGCCCTCGATGCCCTCAATGTCTTCAAGGTCACCCAGAAGGACGACGGTTCTGTCTACATCTCCGGTGAGGAGGCCGCTGTCAAGGCCGGTCGTCGCAAGCCCAACATCAGGTGCAAGGCCCAGTCTGCCTCGGTCGAGGAAAGAGTCCTTGTGGTAGGAGGTGGCTCCGGCGCTATCGGTGCGATCGAGGGCCTCCGTACAAATGGCTTCCAAGGGCCCATCACTCTTATTTCCAACGAAGGCCACCTCCCAATCGACCGCACAAAGCTATCCAAAGCCCTCATTACCGATGCTAGCAAACTCGAGTGGCGTGACAAAGATTTCTTTGAAAGCGGAAGCATTGAAATCGTTGATGACGAGGTCACGGGCGTCAGTTTTGCCAACAAGACAGTCGCCACCAAGACTGGCGGTAACTACGGCTACAACAAGCTCATTCTGGCCACCGGCGGTACGGCCAAGTCGCTGCCTCTGCAGGGCTTCAAAGTACTGGGCAACATCTTCACATTAAGGAATGTCCATGACACCAAGCAGATCGTGGACACCATCGGTGACAAGGGCAAGAAGATTGTCGTGGTCGGCAGCTCCTTTATTGGAATGGAATTCGCCAATGCGACCGCTGCAGACAACGAGGTCCATGTCATCGGGATGGAGGGCGCTCCCCTGGAGCGCATATTGGGAACCAAAGTCGGCACTACGCTTCAAAAGGCTTTCGAGGGCAAGGGCATCAAGTTCCACATGAACGCCGGTGTCGACAAGGCCGAGCCCTCAACATCCGACCCGTCCAAGGTTGGCGCTGTTCTGCTGAAAGATGGCACCCGCCTTGAAGCAGATCTGGTTGTGCTTGGCGTCGGCGTATCTCCCAGCACGCAATACCTCAAGGAAAACACAATTGTCAAGCTCGAGGACGATGGCAGTCTCAAGACTGACGAGAACTTCAGCGTTGTCGGGCTCAAGGACGTATATGCGATTGGAGACATCGCCACCTATCCCTACCACGGCCCAGGAGGGGAGGGCAAGTACACCCGCATCGAGCACTGGAACGTGGCGCAAAACGCCGGCCGGACTGCTGCGAGTCACATCGTCGCGCCCACGAGAAAACCCGCACCCTTCACGCCTGTCTTCTGGAGCGCCCTAACCGCGCAGTTGCGCTACTGCGGAAACACAGTTGGTGGCTACGACGACGTCGTGATCCAGGGCAGTCTGGACGAGGGCAAGTGGGCCGCCTTCTACACCAAGGGCGAGACGGTAGTGGCGGTCGCCAGCATGGGCAAGGACCCTGTCATGGTACAGAGTGCGGAGCTGATGGCTCTCGGCAAGATGCCAAGAAAGTCACAGCTGAAGGACGGCCTCGACCCGGTCAGCCTGGGACCACCGGAGTAGAGCCACGCTGTGCACGGCTCAATATTATGATGCGGATGTTTGGCACAGTGACGCTTGCTGTGCAAACAGCCTGCTTGGTCATGCTCGTAGCATCGTGAACAATAATGTATGTTCTGAATTTCTTTTTGGCTCATGATGATGACACACAGGCGCTTGCATGCTTACACCTAGAGTAGTAGTGTTTTAAGTAATATGAAATTTTCTCTTCCTTCAACACTTCTCGGCATGCTAAATGGTCAATCGCTGGATTGATATTGTGAAGCTGTGTCAGTAAGGCTAATACAGAGGGCCACTTGATGCACCCGCAGCCTCTGAGCGTGGTTTGACGTTTATCTATACATCTAGGTCAAGGCTCCAATGTGTTGCGTGTCTAGGTCATCTTCAGCGTCTATTCTATGGTCAGGGCTTGCCGTGTAATTGAAAGTACGGCGGTTGCCCTTCACCCAAGCCGAGCATGATGTTGGGGAACTGCAAATTTCAAATGTTTTGGGTGTCCCGGGTGTGTTGTTTGACAGTGGGACAATTCCCCAGTCCCCTAGGTGACACGGCGATCACAGACAGCTAAGCTGAGCCATCTGAGTCAACCTTTAATGGGACACTGTTTGTAACGAGACATGTCATTCCAGATGTTCCTCACACGCTCCTTCCACTCGCCAGCAAATGTGAGTGGGCGCAAGCCTACGAGCAAGCGTCTCCCTCATAGCAACCAATCGGAGTCATGTCATTTCGCATTAGGCTTCAGATGGCCCAAACCCTAAACTTTAAATGTACTGCAGAGAAAGCAGACCGTCATGGCGTGAGTTTCCATCATGTCATGGTCATCATCATCATCTACGCTGAAGATGCTTGAAGCAAACGATATTCACAATGGCCTCCCTATGCTGCTAGCAGTCGCATGCCTCCTACTTGCAAGCCGGTACACATCCTGGCTTAGAAGATTCTGGTGCAGCCAAGGTTCCAGCCCGCCAGAGGACTTAGCTCCCGGAGTCGATGGAACCAAGCTATACTACGGCGGGAATAAGTGGCCGCAGTACGAGGCCAGGTTCAATCTCAGGCTGTCCTACGTGTACGGACCAGTCGTTCTAATCAGTCACCCATCTACCACTCTGCTGGCCCGCTTCCGGCGGTGGCTACTTCACTGGGTAAACAGGACTCGGAGTTCTTCAGAGATCACGCTTCTCATCAACTCCTTGTCAGAAAATGAACGCCCTCTCAAAGGTGTACTTGGGGCGTGCGCTTCTCGGCGGCCTTCAATCGCGGCTGGGAAGTATCTCAGCCGAGGGCGGAGGATCGTCCTACAACCCCACGGGTCAGAGTGGATACGAAACCGCCGAGCGTTTACTTCGCTCTTGACAAAAGAGAAGATCAGTAATAGGTGGACCCGGGCGCTTCGGCATGAGGCTATGGTTATGGTATGCCGTATCGCCGAGCTGGAGACTTCACAAAGCCCAGCGGGCACAACGGTATTAGACGAGATATCGCGATTCACCGCGTCGAGCGTCTTGCAGATCACTTACGCCCGCAGGGCTGAAACTCCGGATGATCCCATCCTGGGAGACCTGATGAGAGTCTCGCAGAACATTGCGAGCGCTTTCACGCCCGGCAAATACTGGGTCGAGGACTTTCCGCTACTAGACATTTTCCCTGCCCTTGTTTCGCCATGGAAGAGGAAACTGAATTCAGACCACCGTTTTGAGATGGTCTTATTCAAAGGTTTGCTTCGTGGTGTGGAGATCAGACTGGAGGAGAGCCAAAGGGGCCGTGGTGTCAACCACTGCGAGTTCTCCGAGAAACTCCGAGGCAGTGTGATGGCCCCCGACGAGTGCGCTGCTGCCGAGCTGCTTCGAAACCGGAAACAATTCCAGCTGGACCAAGATGACATCGCGTATCTCGCGGCTGGGATATTCGAGGCTGGCACAGAGACGACAGCCATGACCATCAACACGTTCCTGCTTGCCGCAGCATGCTACCCGGAAATGACAAGGCAAGCACAAGCAGAAATCGACGAGTACATGTGCGACAAGGATAATAATGAGGAATCAGTCCCAACATTTACAGACTTACAACAATTGCCATACCTTGGCGCAGTGGTGAAGGAGGCCTTGAGGTTGACCCCGACTGGTAGCTCCGGAGTAGGACACACGCCCACGAAACCCGGGCCACATTACCTGCACCTAGAGGATGATGATGGTTATAGAACCAAGATTACCATACCATCTGGAGCTACCGTATTGGCCAACACTTATGGTCTGCATCACGACCATAAACGGTACACCGACCCCTGGCGTTTCGACCCGGGCCGATGGATGGCTCCAGACTCGGACCGGAAACATCCTCCACCAGGCTACTGCTCCCTCGACTACACCAACGCAAACTTCGCCTTCGGCTTTGGGAAAAGGATCTGCCCGGGCTCATCACTGGCCTCGCACTCCCTGTCGATGGCCATCTCGCTCCTCCTGCTGTGCTTCGACTTCGAGCTGACGGAGCGGGCGGAGGCCCACCGCCACGGCGTGGAGAAGCAGGACCGGGAAGAGTTCAGGAGGTTCGCGGAGCTGTTCCCAACGCGCGAGGCCCGGGCAGCGGTAGATCGAGAGCGCTTGTCCAAGGAGGCGTGCCCGGATCGGCGCGACCGCCTCGGCAGGGTCCTCATCGATGCGTATATCGCGTTCAAGCTTTCCGGGGAGCAGTTGGCCGAGTGCATACGCCTCGAGCCTCGGAAGGATAGGCCGTGGTTGAAGACTGTGAGTGACACCTTGGCGTCCACGTGGGATCATTGAACCTGAGTTGCTTCTTTGTTTCATGGCTTACTATCTCAACGTGGCGAGGCTTGAAGCATTCCTAGTACGTGCGAGTGACAAAAGGAAGTTGTGCCACATTTTGAAAACGTATACCTACCGGGTAATTGGAGAAAGTCAATCAGGGGTCTACAGCTTGGTGTGGACAAGGGCTCTGCATGGAAAAGGGATGGTACACAGGATCGTGAGAATTTTGTTCCGACGCTTTCTTTTTGGGCGATTATTTTGGTTCTTTTCCTTGTCATTAGAACCTGAAAAACGGCGGTAGGTTTGTTCGGCGTAAAAAATCATGTTCCCGTATAGATCATGTTTGATAGTGGAGCCGCACCAAATACGCGTACTTAGGTACGTAATGGACTTTCTCAACTGCATGAGAGGCAGTCCTGCGGTTTGCAATACACAATGTCGTCGACGACTCTTCTTCAATGCGACTCTACATTACAGGATTTCTCAGCAAATGTAGATTGCTGGCGTTGGGAAATGGTTTCCCCGGCGGCGTTAAGACAAATTTACAGATTTAGCCCGCGACAGACCGAAGCCTTGGAGGGGCCGGACCATGTAGTCCGGAAGACACCTAGATCCCGCCTGACAAAGTGCTTTTCAAGCTTAAATTTAGTGTAGACTAAGTCAACCGTTGCATCCTGCAACATGGTATTTTTTTCTGCGGCGGCTGTTTTGGGATCCCGATGTGGTGAGGCTCATCCTGCGGGCGGTTCGCCTAAGAGTCCATGACGTCGGTTCTGCCTATCAAAGGTAGATCCGACCTAGGCGTACCGCCCTTGGCTCTGTCAACAGAATGACGCTTGATGTCCGTCATACGCCACCCTGTCTTCCACCGTAATGCAAGTCTCAAAATACCATCAGAGATGTCGAATCTGCCACCAGAAATGAATTGCCGAGCTCCAAAGTCAGTCTAGGATGAGATGACACATGACTTGGTAAAACCAACAGCGGTAGCTTGCGGATACCAAGCATTTCTCCTGTTTGCCATTATTGGGCACACTGACGGGATATTGAAGGAAGCCAAGGTAAGAAATGGAGTTGTGTAGCTGAATGTGCTCTCGGATCCCCACGCACGCAGGCGACATCTGTCTTGCAGTCCCCACAAGTAGGTTGCAGCCCCTACTTATAAAAACAACACTCGGTCCACAAGTCAACTGGTGTTCCTGTTGACAATAAAGCCGCTCTCATTCCGCACACCAGACTACTCACTTCTCCTACCAACCACTTCCCAAATTCATTTTTCTTTTTGATACCCAAACCTCTAGATCATCATGTCAGTTACACAAGCAGCGTTCCAGGCCGAAAAGGCCGTTGGTCACGATGGCACCACCATCACACAACAAGACGTCACCAACTACTCACAAAGCGGCAAGAGCGAGACTATGAAGGCACTGGTCTGGCAAGCCAAGAACAAGGTCGAGATCGTTGATACTCCCCGGCCGAAAGTCATTGAGCCCCGGGATGTTATCCTGAAGGTCACAGGAAGCACGCTTTGCGGAAGTGATCTACACTTGCTTCATGGTGAGTAGTTCCTAGACTCTGACACCGCCCTCCAATATACACAAATACTCATTACTCAACCAGGCACCGTCATTCAAATGCAAAAGGGAGATATCCTGGGCCATGAGTTCTGTGGTGTTGTCGACGAGGTTGGGTCCGAGATCACGGGTATCAAGAAGGGCGGCCGCTACGTGGCATCCTTCCAGATCGCCTGTGGCGACTGCTTCTTCTGCAAGCAGAAGCTTTCGTCGCAGTGCGAGCGCACCAACTCCAACACGACCGAGCACGCCATGTACGGCGGCCAGACGGCGGGCATGTTCGGCTACTCGCACTTCACGGGCGGGTTCGCGGGCGGGCAGGCCGAGTACGTGCGCGTGCCGCTGGGCGATGTGAACCTGCTGCCCATCCCGGACGACGTGCCCGACGAGAAGGCCCTGTACCTGTCCGACGTGCTCGCCACGTCGTACAACTGCGTCAAGGACACGGCCGTGTACAAGGGCGACGAGGTCGCCATCTGGGGCGCCGGCCCCATCGGCCAGATGTGCGGCATATTCGCCATCAACGAGGGCGCGTCCAAGATCATCTTTGTCGACGAGGCGGCGAGGCTGGACCTCGTCAAGAGCAAGTGGCCCGCAGAGCACCAGGACAAGCTGCACCTCGTCGACTTCAAGAAGCTGAGCTTTGGCGTCACCAACAAGCCCACCGTTGTCAGCGAGCTCAAGAAGTTGTGCGGTGGCCGCGGCCCCGACGTTGCTCTGGAGTGTGCTGCTGGCGAGTATCCCAAGGGATGGATGCACTCGGTAGAGATGGCGGTTGGTGCTGAGACAGACACCAGCGAGCTGGTCAACGAAATGATCGAGAGCGTGAGGAATTTCGGCCGATGCGGTATCACGGGTGTCTATGTTGGATACGTAAGTGATCACTACCATACCTGTCTTTATGATTTTGATTCCTGACTCTTTCTTTAGACAAACCACTTTAACATCGGATCCCTGATGGAGCGCGGTGTTCGACTAATCGGCAACGGACAAGCCCCAGTTCACCTGTACTGGGAGAAGCTGATGGAGGAGATCCGATCTGGGAAACTGGACCCCCTTCAGATGGTCTCCCACCGCATCAGCCTGGAGGATTTGGACAAGGTCTACTACAAGTTTGCAGCCCACGAGGATGGTATCCAGAAGATCTTTGTGGAGACCAAGCACTCATTCCCAAAGGCTGCCGGATCACCTGAGCTGACACGGTATTAAATATCGAGCCTGGTTGGAGCGCATCAGGCAGTGTCTGTATTTCAGTGTACTATGATTTACATTATTTAATTGGTTCTTCAAATATGTAAGACTGAACAGCATTGCGTGCTGATTTCAGTTAAAGAGCGCTATCTTAAATGGAACTTCCATGCTTAGTCGTCCTGTTTCTCTCAAATCCTCGTGACATGCGGAATCCAAGCCTATTGTAGAGGTAGAAACGGACCAGGCGGTGGACGAGGAGGAGAGGTAGTTGTTGATTGTGCTGTCGCGGCGACGGGAGCAGATTGGTGGTGCCGCAGGAACGGGACTTGGCCCCCCAGACTTGTTCGTCTTCTCAACGTCCCGCCAGCCCAGTATGATGGCCCAGAGAATGGACTGGAAGTAGATCGAAAGGATGGAAACAACGGCGAATGCAGATGGACTATCGTGGCGCTTCAGTGCAGCCGGTAAGACCCCGGCCATTAGCCCCGTCATGCAAACATATGCTGCAAAAAGGGGCCACAGCCACTTGGTGTTCTTCTCCCGGTCGGTCTTGAGGTATGCGTTCTTGAACGTAGCCAAGCCGGCAATGACCAGGTTATTAGCACAGGCGACCACGATCCCCAGTGCTAACCAGAAAAAGTATGTGCGGTTCTTGGGGCCGTTGACTTCGTCGCTGGTTTCAAAATGAACAACTTTGCCTTCTTTGTATGCCTGGATAATTATGTATGCTTCTCCCACCAGCGCTGCCAATGCTACAATTACGGCAATGGAGTGCTTCCAGTTATCCAAGATGAATCTGAAAGCCTTGTTGGAGGTTTGCCAAAACTCAGACTTATTCGCCCTTGGCGTCAGCATCTACGTAACTACAGCATCCGTTGAGCACCATCCTGGGGTGACAATACTTACCATCCAATTAGATGTTGACATCCTCTTGAGGAGAAGAAGAAGGCAGGGGCTTTGTGTCTACTTCATGCGACCTTGATGTTGCGTATGCTGACTTGCTGATAGAACTTTCGAAGTTTGCTAATGTGGTATGCTGAAAGTTTTGTAGCTGGCTATGAGGACTTGTCTTTGCTTTCGGATCTTCTTTATGCTTAGTGAGAGTTGATTTCAATGTTATCGAGGAATGTTTGGGGAGTCTCCGGGGACAGAACCGCACATTTGCAGACTGCATGCTTTTTTTTTAACCTTTTCACTAGAGGAATGTTGTTCACTCAGGGAAAAGGTTGGTCTTACCTATGTTGCATTCAGGTCTGTCTACTACTAAATACACAAAGAACATGGGGTCAGATGGTGCCATCTGCATCCAGTGAGGCACGACAACTCTGAGAGTAGGCCAACGTCAGAGACAACATGATGCTGCCTTCAACTTTCACTAGCCGTTTAGTGGACCGCGACGTAAATACAGGGGGCATCATGCCTAGTGTTTCAACGGCATGTGCTCAGCTTTTCTCCACGGCCTTTGTCTCCTAGTCAGAGTTGTCGAACCAACAAAAACGTTGCCAATTTTTCCTTTGATGTGGTGTTGTGCCAAAAGATTCTTTAGCCGCACAATTCGAGCCCAGATGTATGGATTTGATCGTTTGTGGGAGATGTGAAGTAATACCGGGAAGGCTTGTTTTGAAAAGCGACGGTTTTTTATCTTGCTTTTTGTTCGGACCGAAGTCCTCCTCCTGCACGTATGTGACACGCAGTTTTCTTCATGTCAGTAACATAAGCAAGCACTCCGGTTTGTATTAGTTAAAGTGTTTCTTTCGTCTTCATGTTTGGGTGCAAACGTGAGTCACCAATAGGCGGGCTAATACTAATTTTACCTGGGTTTTCTTTGTTCAATATTGTGTTGGACAGATGCGGAGGTCTCACTCTCGGCTTCACGGTGTTGGTTCCGCGGCCCGCGACTCGAGGGTCTTCCTATGGCGGCCACGTGATAGCTGACGCTGTCAACAGCTCTGTCGCGGATAACAGGCTGTTTCTGCACACTGGGTCAGGCGTGCCGCTTGCTGTTGTATCGATCGTCAACACCGCAGCCTCGCACTTCGTGGTGCTGAACGATTCAACCTGCACGACAGCACAGGCTGGTGAAGATCTTTCCTCTCTCTACTCTTGGGGTACTACGGGCCTCAAAACACCTGACCACTGTGAAGTAGACAAGGTCATGCTTTACCCTGCAGTAATTTTGTACGTGTGGAATATCATCTGGACGGTTTTCGTCCGCCAAGAAGCTTCATTGATCGAGCCTCTCGTCATTGGCATGCCTGCTAGCCGGAATAGAGTCTCCGGTGTGCTCTAGCGGCGGTTGACAGCTCACCAGCCACAAACTGCCCTTTTAGGCAGCTTCGATCTTAGCCAGTCTATGTCATTGGCCGCCACTGCTGATCTAAACCCCCGCAAACCTGTTTGGAGAGCCACAGTCAAAGAATGGAGACCAAGGTACCCAAGTACTCCAGCCCATGACGACGTGCTCTGGGCCGGGCCTTCTTTGTGTGGCGTCAGTCCCCGTCTGACAACTGACGTCACCCTTACCGTGGCTTGACGGTCGATCTGTTGGGACATGAGGAATGAGGATATAACATGCCAGAGTACAGCTTCAGCTTCACAGTGGCGCTCCTGCAAGCTTCTGGCCATAGTTCACTCATCGAGGCAAACCAACATCACCACAGCCTTCCATCCAACAGACACCCAAACCTCTGTCCAAACATTTAACATCATACCGCAGCCCAATATGACCAAATTCATTGCCGCCTTCGAGGACTTCTTCAAGTCGATCTATGAGCTGTTCGCCAGCATCATCGGCACATTTGCCTCGCTCATCAACACCTTGATCACGACCATCCTCAACTTCTTCAGTGGCATCGTCAACCTCTTCCTCGATGTTGGAAAGGGAGCTGTCGATCTGGTGGGCGGCATCGGAAAGTTCATTGCCGGTAAGTCGAGCGCAAGACCTTGCAGTACGGTCTCAGCATACTGACGCGTGCCACAGGCAACATCGTGGTCCTCGGAGTGGTCGCGGCGGGTGTCTACATCTACACCCGCCAGCAGCAGGGAAAGCCTGTAGTCCCTGCGAAAAAGACCAACTAGATCTGTCTTCATGACTCGGGCCTTGATTTTGAATGTGAGCGGAGTTCGGTCCTACAACACTGGACAGTAACAAAGGCAGGATGAAGGAGTTGTTGAAGGGAAGATATTGGTTCAGTTCTGCGCGGTGTCCTTGGTAACCACGATACCCCCTCTAGTTACGGCCTCGGCACATGCTGGTTTAGTTAGGTACATAGCAATACAATAATCCGTTCCTCAGATGGTGCATGGATTGTCATTGCTCTTTCAAAAAGGTATGTGAATTAGTCAGGGAATCAGCGTTGAAGGTGCGTTCAGTGATTTAAAATGGTTGTAACGAGAGGCAGCTGGAGTAGACTTTGAAAAGATATGTTTCCATTCATTTCAAGACACCACCTCCTGATTGACGACTTGAAGTAACTTGGAAGAACTTTTACCATCTATATTCTTCGATTTGGAAACGGTCAACTGGTACAAGGCTGCCCCCAGCATTCTGCGCAAGACACATGGCTCCATACACGCATATTATATAGCTGAGGGGTGTTTCACGCTGCAACGTCTTCAGATTGCACAGCATTCATACAAACAAGAGAGCGAAGAGAGCCTCTCATAATTGATCACTAATACTCATCATCGCGGTCTCAAATTGCTTTTCAAAGTTCCCAAGTTATGCATTTTCAATTGCTTGCTCAGATATATGCGATAATTCAACTGTACAATCTCACAATCGCCGCTGCACATGCACTGATAGCCGAGCTCGAGAATGCCCATCCATCAAATGCGGAAGAAGGAGGGAAAGTACCAGTTGACTCCAGCTCACAGAAGTCTGAACCACAAAGAGGAGTAGAACCTTCCGTGCTGCATACTTCTCTCTCTGTCTTGTCGGGATGGTGTTCCTTTCAAGGAGTACCGGTCTTCCATGGTAATCCCGTCTGCCTCCACTGAGCCGGGGAGAAACATTTGTGGGATCTGACACTATTTAGGTATGTTCTTAATCACTATCACTTGAAACAGGAGAGAAAATTGCCTTAAAAATTGTGGAAGTTCAAAAGATCCCATCACAATCAATTGATTCGGGATAAAAGATTGAACACCAACGTTGGATCACACAGCCTGTCCTCAAGCCAAATGCCAATCTCCGAGCCTCGCACATTTGAATGGGCGAATGGGAGGCACCATACAATAAGCGATGACTTGCTGAACTGAGACTCGTACCACTGTGGCATCCAACCAACTCTCTGAAGACCGCTTCCGTTCTGCTTGGCTTTACGTTATGAACATGTCGAAATCTTATCAGATCATTTGGATCTCTGGGCGCCCAGGGCTCATTGGCGAGTAGCCTGCAGCCAAGATACCAAGAGCTAGAACCGGCCCCGTTTGAACCTAAAAGTGCGCGGCGCAGCCCGGTCGTACGAGCTCAGCTGCTGTCACCTGCCGGCCTGCTGCAAGAGAGAGGGAGGAGACGAGAAAATTCTGTCGAGTTGCGATTTGCTTGCCTTACCAAGTTATTGAGTTCCCCTGTTTGCCACGCCCACACTCCGACGGGACGGTAATTAAAGCGGGCGGATTTGCACACGGTTGCAACGACCCAGACCCTCGGGACTCTCAGCAACGACCGCCTAACTGGCATACTAAAAGGCTGCAGGAACCTTCGTTTCCTTGCGAGAAAGTATCCACCAACCCCCTCATTGGCTGTACCCGGGCAGATCCGAGCGGTGCATCTTGAGTTATGGCAACCGAAAAAGCGAATGCAAGCGGTCCGGTGACCGGACCCAACGATCAGCAAGCCAGTCATGCAGACGAAAAAGGCCATGTCGCCGTCGACAGCGCCTCAGACTCGGGACTCGCTTCTGATGAGGAGCGCAATACTGGGGGCCTGTCCGGCGTCGAGAGGATCGAAGCCACCACGAAGACTTGGACAAAGCCATGGCTCATCGCAACCTACATCTTGTGAGTCTGACCCTGCGAATTTAGTCATCGAGATACTGATTGAGTTCTTCGCATAGCATCTGGCTTGTGTTCTTCACCGACTCGCTACAGCAGCAGATATCCGCGTCACTGCTTCCATTTGTGACAAGCAGTTTTGGTAAACATGGCCTGCTTGCAACCACGAGCATCATTTCAGTCATTGTGGCTGGAGTCGCGAAGCTGCCCTTAGCCCGCATCTTGGATGTTATCGGCCGAAATGAAGGTCTGATCATAATGTTGACTATCACGGTCATATGTGAGTGGCCCTGGAGTACTGAACTAACGACAGATCGAAGATGCTGATAGAGTGCATCTTAGCTCTGATCCTGATGGCCGCCTGCGGCAACGTTGAAACCTATGCTGCTGGACAAGTCTTCTTCTGGACAGGCATGAACGGCATCAGCTATGTATTGCAGGTTTTCATCGCCGATACTACCAAACTCAAGAACCGCATGATCCTCTTCGGCTTCACGACGACCCCTTATATATCCAATACCTTCGCGGGCCCTGCTGCGGCACAGTCCATTCTGGAGGGAAGCACTTGGCGCTGGGGTTTCGGGGCATTTTGCATCATAATCCCGGTCATGTGCGCGCCGGTGATATTCATCTTCGCAGTCCACCTAAGGAAAGCAAAGAAGCTGGGGCTTGTCAAGGAAAAGACCGACGCGGACAGGAGCAGGACGTGGTGGCAGTCGATCAAGTACTGGGTCATCGAGCTTGACGTACTCGGTGTCCTGCTCTGCGTGGCAGGGTTTTCTCTACTCCTGCTGCCTTTCAGTTTGGCTAGCTACCAGGCTGACAAGTGGAGATCAGGAACAGTGATATCCATGCTGGTCATCGGTGTGCTCTGCTTGATTGCATTTCCCCTGTACGAAAAATACGTCGCGCCGAAGACGTTTATCCCATTTGCATTGTTCAAGAATAGGAATGTCCTCGCGGCCTCTCTACTCGGTGGCAACACATGGATCTCTTTCTAGTAAGTTCATGTTCTATGTGCACCGAATGCATGTCCATTATCGACAACTGCTGACCTGATTTGCTGCACAGCTGCTACAAGCTCTACTTCTCCTCATACCTCCAGGTTGTCTACAACCTCAGTGTCTCAGAAGCTGGATACATCGTCAACATCTTCAACATTGTATCCTGTGCCTGGGCCGTACCTGTGGGCCTTCTCATTCGCTACACCGACCGGTTCAAGTGGCTCGCCCTTATCTCCGTCCCTCTCTGGATCCTCTTCACCGGCCTGATGCTCAAGTTCCGCATGCCAGGCACAAACGTCGCCTACGTCGTCATGTGTGAAGTCTTCACATCCCTCGCGGGCGGCACGCTGGCCCAGATCCAGCAGATCGCAGTCATGTCGACTGTTCCTCATCGTGACGTTGCCGTCGCGCTGGCCGTTTTAGCTCTCGTCACTGCAGTCGGCGGCGCCATTGGTCAGAGCATCAGCGGAGCCATCTGGACCAACACGCTTCCAGGGTTGCTTAGGAGCTACTTGCCTGAAGAACTGAAAGCGGACTGGGCCACGATTTTCGGGGATGTTCAGGTGCAGCTCGGTTACGAGTGGGGCAGCCCGGCGAGGGAGGCGATTGTGAGAGCTTATGGCGAGACGCAGAAGTACATGCTAATCGCCTCGCTTGCTGCGTCAGCAGGGTCTTTGGTTTGGGTCTCCATTCTGAAGAACGAGCGTCTGAGTGATAAACAGCAGACAAAGGGTGTTTTGTTCTAAATATTCAAGGCGAACAGCTCCCGCAGCTCCCGCAATCTCAAAGCAATGCTAGATGAAGCATTCAACTATGAGTTCTGGAATCACGAGATTGGGCTTTATGTGGCTCACTTGATGATTTCGATAATAACATCTAGTGGAAAGCACAGAAACATCAGGCATATTTGACAGGAAATTCTAATTCGCCTCTCAAGGCACGAAGAAAAGACGGAGGAAAACCCCAATTTCTTTCCTGCATTTAATTCAAATATCCTTGTTCCTTTCATTCAATAGACTCGTTGAACGGTAGGGCTCTTGGCACCTTATTCTGAACTTCATCCGCTTACTTCCCATTGCAAGTTTATCACACGTGCTCATCACATTCCCCTGACACAAATTGATAGATCGGACCAGCCAGAGTCCAGAGCTTCAAGCACGGACGTATATTACCTTGCCCACATCTTCCTAAACTCATTCAAATGAGATCCAGCTCCTTCATATATGTGAACTTAGATCTCTCGGTCAATTATCGAAGTTTCACATTCCGGAAGACTTCCCGATTACACCCTCTCGGGGATCTTGGATATTGTGGCTTGGTCTTACAACGTGGCAAATCTTCAAATATCATGCGCTATGGCAGCTGCATCCGTCAACTGGTTGCTACTGTCAAGTTGAGTGTTCTGTGGAGAGGATAGAAGTAACAGCCGTGGTCAATCTAGCAACAACCTTTGGATTTGGGCATGGTAATAGACGAGCCAAGTATCAACAAAGTGTCGCTTGTCTTGAAAATATTCGCATTTCACGATAGCTTTCACCATAGAAAGATATCCTGTCTTGTTTCCATATAATTAGGGCACCGGCGCCAGCCTAGAAATCGGGGCCGAGCATTAGGGTCGGCGCCTGGAATTGGTTCACATGAGTTATTGCGATTGCCCGCAGCCGCACTGCCTGCTTGGCTCTGGGGGACGATTAAGCTGAAACTGTGCATATAGTTGCTCTCGGTGAAAATGGAGTGGGTCCCGTCAGAATGCAGATCTTGGATAAAGTTTAATAGACTTGATGAGGTGGCAACACCTGGACACCGTCGCCGGCGGCATTTCTTCTCAGGTACGACTTCATCAATTTTCAAATCATCACCGAAACAATTGGATATTGGCACCTGCCATCCCTGTCAAATATGTTTCATTGGAAAAGTTGCCCTTCCAGTCTACTACTATTCCACAAGAGAATGCATCCAGGCCGTTGCAGTCAGCATCAAGTGTGGCAGGCCGCTGTGCACCTGGCTCTATACATCAATTACAGCAAAATACAGATGGCAAAGATCTGCATATTAACCTTTGAGGCATTATGATCATTTTCTTTCTCCCCTTTTTGGAAGTGGCCCGTTTGTCGTCACGTGAGATGCTGTAGAATACTATGTTTCTGATGCTGTTTGGTGCCGGGGTTAATGAAAGCTTCCAATCACATCACGGCCTGCAACGACAGTCCGAATCATGTGCCTCCCGAATGGGTGGTAGTTGGGATGGAACGTGTTCCGAGGGGGTTCAGTTTATGCTGATTTAAACTTTCAGAAAAGCCTCTTTAGATAAATGTGGATAGACTCCATGGAACAAGCCTCCAGAATCAGGGGGGTTTGTGTTTATTTCATCGTGGATACCTGGCAGGTCTGGGCGTCCTGAATCAGTTCGGATGAACTCTGACTGAAATAGACTGCCGCATTCACGATGAGACCCGTTGCCAAGTTGCCTTGTGCTTATTTCGATCCGGGGTATCCGATGTGCTGCGTCCTGCCATGACTCCATCATATAAGAGAGAAGGCAGTCTTCATGCCATGCTGAGGCATCTCTCAGGGCAGAGCATCAAGCCATTCATTCATTTTTCTCGTCTCTTTTCGAAAGCATTGAGCTTACACTCCTTTACAAGTCACTCATTCTTTCCGATATTGACCAAGAATCAAAATGCAGAGCCTTACCAACCTCGTTCTCCTCGCCAGCGCAGTGACTCCGGTCCTGTCCGCCGCCATTGCACCCAAGACTTTCGAGAAGAGGAGCGTTCTGCATATTGCGGCCGATGTGGACGCTGGGATCCCATTCGCCCCCAAGGTGCTCGACTCGGATGCCTACAACACATTCATGAGCACCGAGGTCGTCCTTCTGGAGGGCACTGAGAAGCGCCAGGACGCGGACCCGGATCGCAACTCCACAATCCCAGATGCTATCTTCACGCTACAATGCACGGATGACGTACGTTTCTCCTTGTATTTGTTACCGATACATATGAATCTGACTGACATGTGAGAATTAGGGCTTCCGTGGCGACTGTCTCGTTTTCGGCGCCAAACCTGGAGCTTGTGTTTCCTACTTCGACTTCCAGCCCGCCAACTCCACAGAAGTCAGCGACCGCTTCAACAACAAGGTCACTTCCCTTTCTGTGAACACCGGTGGAGACTGCCAGTGGTACCTGTATGCTCCAAACTTTCCAAAAACGCCCTTCTGAGGCTTGTGTAGTCGTGAAGACTAATAAGTAACCTTACAGGTACGAGGGATGTAACGACAAAGGTGACGACCGTGGGCTCACCAGCTCATACAACGTAAGTCAAGAGCCTTCCCAAGCGCCCGCTCAGTGCTCAATCCACTGTCGGTAACATCTTGAAATGAATATCAACTCACACTGTTTCCGTGTAGTACAACCTCGGTGTGCCCGCTGAAGGTGACCCCCGAACCGTCGAGTACGAAAACCAAATCACGTCATGGAGGTGCTAGGAATCTTGCAACTATGCCCCTGATCCGTTTACTGGGACTGCGCAGAAGCCGCTGAGTTCGGTGACGTAGGAGGCATGGATTATGGACAGCCTGGACAGCTCGCCAGAAATAGGAGTACTGTCGGCTGTATGCCCGTACTATATTCTCTTCGAACAAACCAATTTAACCAGCCCCGATTCAAATGTTTTGAATCGTCTTGTCCAACGAGAATTCGCTTGAAGGCTTTGCGCCACTATGCTCTCGTTTTGTATGAATTCCTGGCATCGTCTCGGTTCCATGATTTATCACGGACAGAGTAGAGTTACCATTTGCTACATTGCTTGTCTTCGCATCCCTAAGGCCCGTGTGGTGCCTTGTATACCCCCAGGGAGACTATGATGAACGACGAGGTCAGAAACATGTTTCCAAGATTTTGAAGGCTGAACTTGCAGTCGGGGGTAAACTTCTGTAATTTTTACTTTCGAGCTTTGAAGAATCATAGGCTCCAGTTTAGCTTCGATATTTAAGATTTTATCTGTCTGGATTCAGTTACATGCACAGCGAGTTCAGTCTGGAGATACACTCCACCAGAGGTTCCAACGGACTGTTAATCACGTTGCTGATAGCCTCGGCAACTTAATCCAACATGCCCAATCATATATGACGCTCCAAGAATTACTTTGCCATGGTGCAACTGTTGAGTTTGCGGTATGTAAATAACTTCTGTCTTTGTCAGTCTCTCAAATGCATGACGTGGTTTGTTGCGAGCAGTGCGATACTTGCTGTGAAAGGATGAGACGTTTCACCTTCGAATAACAAAATGGACATCGACGATAATGATATTGTCGAAATACAACGCAGAGCTATGTACCAGCCCCAAGCACAGGCCTTGGTTCTTGCCTGAAACTCAGCACCGATGTAGAAGGCGGTCGAGTCGGTGGATCTCGGTGAAAGAGACATCTTGAAGTTATGAATCTCATTGTTTAAGCTCTGCCATCCATAATGCTCTTTCAGTACTTGTTTTGTCTGAGGCTCGTGTAGCTACAACTAGAAGCCTACATGAGACCTCTTAAACCCAAAAATTGGTATTGCAGAAAGGCGGTATCAGAGCTTCGGTTCGCAGCTAAAGAAGATGAAAGGGATACTATGTAGAATCAAAGATTAGGCTGCTGTGTGTCGAACCGAGGTCTTCCTGGAAGTGCACAAAAACTAGTTATAAGATCCTGAGCAAGCTGCAAATATTTCCACTCGCCCGGTCGAAATGTCAATAAACGACAAATTCACGGTGGTACTGTATCTATCAAGCCTTTTCAACCCTTTGCGGATATGGATCAGAGCCAAATCGTCGCCGGCAAGCCAGTCGCAGTCATTGGGGCAGGTGTTTCTGGGCTTGTCACGGCCAAGTACGTTCAATGATTCCAGCTATGTAGTGATCCAAACTGACGATACCCAGGCGCCTTGCTGGCGAGGGCTTCCAGGTTGATGTTTTTGAACGTCGAAGCCAGGCAGGAGGGCTGTGGAATTTCTCGCCTGACCCAAGCACTCCCTTCGCATCTGCAGTCTACGGAGACTTGCAAACCAACTTCCCACGCCAGCTCATGGAGTTGCAGGACTATCCATGGACAACCCAGCCACTGTTTATGCAGCACGACTTGGTGCAGGGATACCTCGAAGATTACTCTCGAGACATTCAGAAGAGGTGCAACAGTCGGGTACGATTTAATTTCGACTCGGAGGTCGTGTGCTTATTTCATGAGTCTTACACCGGAGGGCACTGGGAGCTCACTTTCCAGTCAGTTATCACCGGGGAGAAGGCCACTCGCCGGTACCTGTATGTCGTCGTGGCAGGAGGTGTCTACGATGAGCCTTTCATACCCTATTACCAAGGACTTTCAGAATGGAGGCAAACCTGGTCGGACTCAGTCTCCCACGCGAAATTGTATCGCAACCCAGACCCCTTTAGGGGCAAGGTCAGTTCTACTGGCCCAATCTATTATGTCAGAGACAAATGTAATTCCTTGAATAAGTGTGACTCACTGTGCTCTAGAGCGTTCTCATTGTTGGCTACCAGGCATCCGGATTCGATATTGCCAGAAAGATTGTAGCTTCTGTTTACAGGCTGTGGGTTTCTTCGACACGACCGGTTGAAGATGGGTTGCCTCAACTCGCCATCAAAATGCCCGGCATAGAGGCCTTCTATCCGCACATGCGTGTGGTGCGCTTTACAAATGGGCAGGACATCTCTGAGGTCGACCACATCATCTTTTGTACCGGCTATCAGTACCATCAGCCTTTCATCAAGACAAACAGTGCTACCAATGGCCCCCTCTTCCCCAGCGGTCTTAACATCCAACATCTGCATGAGCACATTGTCTACATCGAGCAGCCAACTCTTGCATTTGTGGGAATGGTGAGGGATGCAGTCCCCACCTTTCTCGTTGTTCAAGCCCAGGCTGCTTTTGTCGCAAGGTTTTTTGCTGGCCACATCCGATCATTACGCCCGCGAAAAGAGGATCCACAGCACAGATTGCCATATCCACTGTTCATGGATTATCTATTGCGCTTGGAGAGTCTCTGTGAACAAGCTGACAAAGCTCGCTTGTGGAATGAAACGCCGGGCAACAGTCCAGTCTTTCGCTGGACTCTGGAACTAGACTTGATCAGAACCAAGCGACGGGAAATCCGAGGAGCTTTCATGTCTCAAAACCAGCTGATGACTGGAGTTTGGAGCACTGCAGATATCCTACATGAGTGTCATTGCAAGTTTCTCACAATGTCGGTCGAGAACATTATGACCCTCGTGCCTTTCCTGATTCTCTATTATGGCTACAAAGATGACCATGAGCCCGATTCTGTACTGCCATTCCAGGGGTGGAAGACGGATTTCGGCTTCATCATTGGGAAGTCGATCATTGACTCCTATCATACTCTGTCTGATAGACTGGGGCAAGAAGGCAACGATGTGCTCAGCAGAGGCTCGCACAGACTGTTTTCTCTCATTTCTGATCGATGGGGTCGCTGGGCTGGACACTGCTACTCGTTAGACCATCTTGACTTGATAGCTTGGCGAACAGCTTTCCACAAATACTTCTCCTTGTGTGGAAGGCGGAGGTCATCGCCCGAACCCCCGCCTCACAATCCCCCATGCCCCCCGGGCTTGCCCCCGTGCGCGCCCCCGGCTCCTGTTATTGTACCTCCAAGGCTCGGACATTCAGGGCCTCAGGTGTTCGTCGCGGGCAGAAGGGGTGAATCAATAAGGCGTCAATGAATACGTAGCTACCGAATAGGGATGACGGAAGCAGAGGGAACCCCATTCTCACGCTCTAACATCATGGCCACGCAACGGAATAGCAACGGAAGGGTACGGAATCTCAGAGAGAATGAGAGTGCTCCATCAATGGTTAATTCTTAGTAGTTTTCTATTTCGAAAATCTCAATCCTTCCAATTTCACCCGCTGCTTATCACTATACGTCCCTGTCTGATCTAAGTACCTGGGCAAGACACAGGATTCAACAGTCTTTTCTTTTCGGCTGGGAGGAGGAACACATGTACCTGTGTTAAGAGTGATGTTAGTTCAAATGGGATTAATGTGTGAGGAATTACTGTTGTGATTCTAGCACTGTGATCAAGCAAAAAGGGAGTGGCACCTTAGCAATCACGTTTGGACTCGTCATTAACCGAGCAAACTGCAGAGGTAGGGAGTAGTTCCAAGATCTCATCTGCGATAGGAACGGCTCAAGTCTTCCACTTGTCCCCCGAGACCATTGGACCCATCATATGAATCAGAAATGACTTCCCCTTGGCCATCTTTACGAACCAGCCGGGTACCATCCAGCCGAACAATTCGCCCACGCCGCTTTCCGGACCGATAGGCACGATGATTGTATCCTTCATCGGCTTGTATTCCTTTTGAGTTAGAGCTCCTGTTGTCTTGGAACTCGCTCCCGGTAAAAAGCCCAGAAGCGTCTGTAGCAGTCCAGGATTCGGCGTCTGCTCTTCCTCAGGCGGCTCATACTGTGCGGCGATGTCAACGCCAATGGACGAGGAGACGACCGGCACCATAGCTTCCAGCTCCATGACGGTGTTGCTACTTCCCGCAACGAGATCGCCCAATACGTAGACGCCGTCCGCGTGGTGGTCGTCAGTCCCACTTCCCCTAACGCGGAAGTACGCATCTCGCGTGATGATGCGCTTGGTCTCATCCAGCCACTCCCGAGGCAGGAACTGCGAGTTGGGCACGCCCCCGGTGGCTTCTATGTACAGATCCGTAGTGTGCGTGCTGCCGTCGGTGAGCCACACCGTCGTCTCGTCGGCCTCCTCCTCATTATTCGCTCTGCTTGCCTCGGTATGTTCCACCCGAGCATTGTGGACAACCTTGACGCCGAATTTCTTTTCAAGGTACTCTTGTGCCCGCACACCGATCTCGGGCCTGACGCGCTGGAGCAGCCGTGGCCCGCCGGACAGGAGAGTGATCTTGGCCGCGGGGTGTGCCGAAGCAACTTCTCCCGCTGTCTCGACGCCGACTGGGCCACCTCCGGCGATAAGGACAGTTTTTGCCTTGGTCAGGGATGTTTGAACTGATTTGAATGCCTCGGAGGTGAGTTGTTCGTCTCCATGGAGTGTCCATAAGGGCGACGGAGACGTGGTGCCAGTCGATATGACCAGCGAATCGTACGAGATGATTTGCTCAGTCTCACGAGCTGTACCTATCGGCGCTACAGTGACGGTACGCTTTGAAGCGTCTAGGCCAACCGCTTCTGCCCTTACAATCTTGATCTGATCTGCGGGATACTGCTCGAAAGCCTCGGAAAGTGGTCGCCATAGTTCGCTTTCGGCAAGCAGGTTTGGCTGGATGAGTGAGCGGGGACTCGCCACCTTGTAGTATATTTGAGTATTTGGGGTGATCAGAGTAACGTGTAGAATTGTGCTCTTGTTGAGTTGTTGGAGGCTTGGGATAGTGTGGCGAAGAAGGTAATGCGCGGCTCCCACGCCACCAAAGTTGCCGCCAAGAAGGACGATCTCATGGGACTTCTTACTCGCCATAGTGAAAGCTACCCAGGCAATGTAACAGGTTTCTTGGTTGTCTCAAGAACCAGGACAGGATGAGCTTCGTTAAGAGATCTTAAAACTTGACTTTCAATTTTCAGGCAGAAGCGGATACGTTGGGTATCCAAGGGGATTCATGTGCCAATAACTGTGTGGTCTGTCTGACCACCATCCCAACACCAAGTCAGCTCTGGGCTCCGAGTTTTACTTGATACAGTGGGTCTACCTGTATGTCAGCTAGGTATATGGTCATACGAATTGGCACTTTTGACCAACTTCAGACTAGTAATGTCGCTGTACGGCGCATGGCTTACCCTTGGCAGACCGCGCAAGCCCAGGCTCACATCAGTGACCGATTGGGGCAAGCAGAAAGTCCGAAGGTGTTTAACCTAATTCGAGTTCCCTTTGATTATCCATCCCAGCAATCCATTACCTAGAGTCTCTGTTTCAAGTCAATGTTTAGGTACCGGCGCTCGACGTAGACTCAACGCTAGACTCTGTGAGGTCAGACATATATTCCCAGCACCATTTCCCAGTACTCATGAGTGTCTCATCTTTTCAGCATCTTTGAAACTTGATTCCTTGCAAATTACTGTCGGTAGAATAATGGCAACTACCTTGGTCTCACATATTGCAGAGATTAGATTAGATTGTATTGATCCTGGCTTAATTTGGGTACAGGCCTGAGCCAACAAGTGCAAGTGGGCTTGGCAATCCTTCAAACACTTGCCGCCGCCGTCAAAAGTTTTCCTCCTCATTCGCGTTATTTTCACCCCAGCAGCCAAAACTCCAGAGACACTGGAAGCAGTTATGGCCGTGACAATCGCCAGAGCGCGACCAGACGACCTGCCCAGCCTAGCGGAAATTAACAGGCTGGCATACTGCCGCGAGACAACAGCGCAGTTTGCCTTCAAGGACTGGCCTGACGATAAGAACATGTTCGAATTCTTCAAGGCAAGACTCTACGAGCGCTTCGGACATCCGGCTACACAGGTCTTCAAGGCCGTTGACACATCCACAAATAAAATCTCGGGATTCGTCTGCTTGACGCTTGAAAGGGGTATTGAGGCAGGGATTGAATCCCAGCAGCCAGCAATGGATATCACGCCCACTGCCAAGGTCATGCATCAGTTACCTCCATACATGGACCACGAGTTCGTTTTAAAGACTGGCTCAGAGATCGAGGAGATGAAAGGGCTTATGGGAGACGGCGAGCATTATTGTGAGTGTTTATCTGGAATTCTTCGCTATGGATATTCTGACTCCCTTGCAGACGTGTCTGCCTTTGCGGTCGAGCCTCGTAGTCAAGGAAAAGGCATAGGTAGCCAGCTTTTGAAGCACTGTCTTGATATTGCCGACCAGGCATCTCTTCAAACTTGGCTTATCTCGTTTCCTGGCTCACACAGTCTGTACCTACGCTTCGGATTTAGAGACGTCGATCACCGGGATACGGACCTGGGTGCATGGGACAAGGGCAAGCTTCGTGGATACGGCCTTTACCGTCAATATGCGATGGTGCGAGGCTAAATTCTGTCACGGGCCCTGAGTACTAGATTAGCATTGCAGTGTCGAGCTGTTGTGTCAGCTTGCACCCTCGATTCAAACAGCTATTCGAGGTCGTGCTCATGTATTTCGATGAGAAGAAGGCCAAGAGCTTTTAAGAATAATATTACCAGGACTCTCTGATGAATGTTAAATAAGATCCAATCTTTTGTCGCTTCTTTTGCATAGTGATCTCGAGCTCTGAAAACGGTGTGTGGTTGACGTTTTCCAAATGTAGCTCGACCCATTAGTCCACACAACGCATGAGCTCGGGATATGTTGCGAAAGAGTAACATCGAAGACAAATATTTGGGTGTCTTTCTACACGAGTATTACGCTCTGCTCCTAGCCTGCCGGAAAAAGAACTCTCCTACGCTTTCCTGTATACAATATTACAGCTCAAGGTTATTGACAAACATATTTTTGGGGATGAACTTGTAATTATCATTACCGCCCGAGATTTGAATCATTCTGATCAACCTCTAAGTCTCTTATAGGTATTTTGAAATCGGTGTCATGACTATGGTGATCATATGCAGCTGAGCACCATCAAGTAAAGAACTCTTCCTCTGTAGCAATGTGTCTGCAGGATGGTATTTGCCGGTTTCAACCCAATTCTACTCTGCTTTGTTCAGGTAACTCAGCAGGGATATTCGCAGAGTGCCTTGCCGGCCACTTTGCCTCCGTTGGACCCCAGATAACACTTTGCGGCGCCTCAGACTTGGGGTTTTGATCAAGCTCGTAGGAAACGCCACGTGATGCAGAAGACTTCCTTCTCAGGTGCCAGATCAATGCGCCACATCCAACTATAGCGGCAAGACCAATGAGCGAAACACCAACACCAATCCCAGCTTCGGCTCCCACAGATAATCCGCCATCCGACGCCGGACCAGAAGTTGCCGTCGAAGTGGCTGTCTGTGATGAGCTGGCAACACTTGTAAGGGAAGTTGTTCCAGATGTTTGCGTAGTCATGAGACTTGTCAAGGATACTGGTGTCTTTGTACTCGAAGTTGGCAATGAAGTTGTAGATGATGAGCTGCCACTACTCGTAAAATTGATGTAATGCGATGTGACTGACAGATCGTCACCAGAACCTTGATCGGAGGCATCTCCAGGGTGAAGCCAGAGAAAGAAAACATTGGATCTTTTCAAGTCGAATTCGAAAAGCTGGACGGACCAGTCAAATTGGGTCACAGCGCCGGTGCTCGTCTCTGTGATGTGGGAAGTGTACAGTCAGTGACCAGCCAAAATCTGGGCGCATGTCTATTTGACGCACGAAATATGATGGGGCCTAACGTAGCAGAGCCTCCTGCCAGTGTCTGTTGCCATAAGGCAATAGTGTAGTTGCTGTAGGTTGTCGTAAACTGTATGGTCTTCGTTTCACCGATTGTCCAGACGGGGTCATTCGCATATCCGGGATCGTCCGCATCTGTGTTTGGGGGACTGAAGAACCTGCCGACTTTGAGAGACTCCTGGGCATTGAGAGGGATGAAAAGCAGAATAAATATGGACAAAAGAAGAAACATTATCGCTCGTGTACAACGTTGATCTTGGTCATATTCACGAAGAAATTGCTGTTAAGATGATGTTCTGCCCTGCCTCCTACTCCAAGTAAGCTTCTTCCACTCAGAGTGGAGGTCGCTCAATGGAACAAATGTTGAAATCGAAGCTGAGGCCTCTGCGTCAGAACAGCTGGGCATGGTGCGGATATCAGTCGCATCTGTGCCTCTTCCGCGGCTCCAATGGTCCCACGCACAAGCCAAGATGCTGTTGGGTCAAGGGTAAGTAACACCAGGAGCGGGCCCGACGAGGTCAGAGCCTCATATTCTGCTCTCTTTCATCCGACACCTCATTTTCATCGAAATTAGCCCAGCTGTCCTGCCCGGCTGTCCTACCCGGGCCCGGTCTAGATTCAGCATTCCATTGCTCACTCAATTACTCATATTTGGTGATGTGATGTGTATATAGTCTGAGGGTTCGGGGATCTCTAGGACCTCAGGGGCGAAAAGCATCACGAGTTTTCTCCAGCGTTGAGAAAATGACTCGTTGGAGAGGACCCCAGCTAGGCAGACTCGCTCCTCACGTTCTGTGCACGGCGCTGTCTCTGAACCCTGCGAAGCACTGAGCTTCCATGATCTATCAAAATACGCGCCGAAGAGCAAAATTCAAGGGCTCCACGTTGCACTCAGTCAGTGCAGTTGGTGATCCCGAGAGATTGGGACTGGACACACTGAGTACGCCCATTGGTTACTGCGAACCAACACAAAATACACAGTACCCACTCGTGTGGCCCAGCGACAAAGACAGGTGCCGCCGAGATGCCAGGGATAAAGGCAAGAGCGGCTGGAAGAAATTTAGTTGCACGGGAAATGTGGCCCCAACGTTGGATTGCAGCGGAAGCAACGACAACCCAAAACAACTCAAAATGTTGCTGCAACAGAATTATCTTCCTCCGCTGAGAAGCCACAGCAAGATGGCAGCTAACCTTTTGGCAAGGAGGCCGATAATTATCGTGATAAGCGCATGCCTTGTTGTTGCGTTCTTCGTTCTTCAGTCAAGCTTTCGCCTCGCCCCTCTGCCGAGTCCGTCTGCTTACTTTGCAGGGACTTCAGGTCCATGCTCGATTGACGACGTCAAGAACAATACTTTGGGTGTTAGTCTATTGCCGAAACAAATTCGGATGCTCTAATTCACCACTGACATTCGTGAACATCCAGTTCGAGAAGATCTTCGTTGTTGGCCTGCCATCGCGAACCGATCGCCGAGATGGAATGGTTCTTGGAGCAGCACTCAGTGACATTGACATCGAATTCATCGATGGCGTTTTCGGCCAGGATGTCCCCGACAAGGCTGTTCCATCAAGCCCTAACCATGGGCGATTGCAAGACCCCTCTATCGGAAGCTGGCGCGCGCACATCAACGCAATTCAAGAGTGAGTGGTGTTATGCATGCCCGTTAATGAGATGCTGAATTTACTCGACCAGGATCGTCAAACGAAATTTGTCGTCCGCTTTGATTCTGGAAGACGACGCAGACTGGGATGTGCAGGTCAAAGACCAGCTGCGTGATTTTGCGGCTGCAACTCAAGCTCTCACTCAGCCTATGGAGGGTACGGCAAATTCCTATGCTGATCCAACGTACCCGAGGCCCAAGGGGCAGGCCGTGGTCCGCGAATTCCAATTCCATAATCTCCCCAATACTGTCTCCCCGCGGCATTCACCATATGGGGACAACTGGGATCTTCTCTGGGTCGGTCATTGTGGAATGCACTTCCCATTCGCAGACGATAGGACCCTGCCGAAAGGCCGAGTCGTCTGGACGGATCAGACCGTACCGCAGAAGCAGTATCTCTGGAATATCGATCAGCCTGAAGACATCAAAGAGCAATACCCCGACCACACACGTGTCGTCCACCATGCCCAGGAAGCAGTGTGCAGCCTTGGATACGCTGTTACGCAGAAAGCAGCCCGCCAGATACTTTTCGAAATTGGCCTCAAAGATGTGGATGCCGCGTATGATATCAACCTCCGAAGATTCTGTGAGGGTCTCGAGGGGCGGGGATATCATCGATGCCTGACAATGCAGGTAAGTTCCTTCGCATCGTTATTTCCATGCTCGCGACCGTACTGAGACTGCCGCAGCCAGCTTTATTCCAACACCACAGGCCGATGGGGCCCAAGAGCGCTGAGAGTGACATCTCGGATCACGGCGAGGGATGGCAGGACAGACCTTTGACCGACATTGTGAGGTGGAGTGTTCGCTTGAATGCTGAGGAGATAATGAATGGCGGCGGAAACCTCGTGGATCAATGGCCTGATACATCGTAGCTGCAGTCTCGCTGGAAGGGACCGGGCAAGGCTAGATGGTCGCACCAAGTACCTTGACTATAATATACTCTAACAACATCGTAGTCCTCGAAGACATTTCCGTGTATTAAACCCAGAGTGAAGAAATTGACTGACGTTGAATAGGCGCTCACGATCAAGTATAATTGACAATGCTGAGGTGCACTCAACCTGCATCACGAAGCAATTGGCCATATCGCCGCGCGGTCTTACCTCATTCTCGGTTAACCAAACTTATAAACTATGTCATCCCTGGTTTTTGTAGGAGATAGGTAATGGCTTCCAATGACCCGTTGCCTTGTGATAAATTTCATTAAAAGATGGAACATGACAGCGCGGAGTAGCCCGCAGCAGGGCCTTTTCCACAGGATGAGGAAAGTCCGAGATAGCATGATAAGACTGCTGTTTATCGATATCATATTTGTATTCGAAAGCTATGTAATGACCATACCAAGTGTCTGAACAACTCTTCCGCGAAACACACGATTTCGCTGTCCCGTGATTCCTCTATATATAACTCCAGAAAATGCTAATCTAGCTCCTCTTGCTATGACGCCTCTCTGTCTCATTCAACCCCTACTCGGTGTATCCATCGGCCCGATCGATAGCAGTAGCCTGGGCAGCCTTCTCGGGCGAGACGCTGACGGTGGGGAGGTAACCCTGCGGGTTGACATCCTCGCCCACAGAGGGGATGGCCTCGGCAGAAGAGTTGATGCCGACCGTGATGTAGCCAACCAGACCGTCCTCGAGACTGTCACCGAGCTGCGTAATATCGATGATCGCGCTGTACCCATCCCCGTTGGCAGAGCTGAACAGCGAATCTTCCGCGTTGGTCGTGCGGTTCAGCGTCAGCTTGTGAGCGGCGTAGGGGCTGAGGTTGTACACATCCTCCAGGAGGCCCTCCTCGAAAAAGAGCTGGCCGATATGCTGGATCGCAGACTTGGAGTAGCTCGTGCCGTTGGTGACGTTGGCCTGGGCAGTAATGTGGATGTGCGTTGTCCGCGTCACGTAGTAGCCGGGGAAGATGGTCAGGAACTCAGCCATGCCGTCGTCGTTTGTGACTTGGACACCACGCAGGAAGGTCTCGTCATCGGTGGAGCCGTCCTCGCGCTTGGTCCAGCCGTCCAGAAGCTCGACTGTATCCGGATCGACGCCGGTGAAGGACGAGTAGGAGCCGGTTGCGTTGCAGTTCCAGATGGTGAGCGCAACTCCGGAGAGGGGCTCGCAGGTCTCGGTGTCAATCACGCCGATATCGAAGTAGAAATCGATGCCCCCCTGACTCTCGCGGAGATCGTGGCGCACCATCTCACCGTCGACACTAGATATTTGTCAGATCCCGGACTTATCATTTTTCCAAAGAGAACGGTAAGATGGCTTACCCATAAGGACCCCAGATCGTATCAGGCGCGAGAGCGCAGGTAGTATTCTGGATTTCCTGATATTGAAGTGTGTTGCGCTTGGAAATATCGTTGGGAGAGATGTTTCCGGACTCGACGCGGCGGCGGTAGAGAGACTGCGCGCGCTTCTCCATGATGTCTGCTTTGCGCTTTGCGATGGCGGACGCGCACTTGTCTGTGGAACGGCCAATCATTTGAGCCTCCTGTCTCCGAACCTCCTCGGTAAGTCTCTCAGGGTGGGCCAACACTCCGGAAAGGGGAAGGATAGCCAGTGCTGCAGATGCGAACTTCATTTTGACGTTGGTAAAAAGTGAACAGTGAGTGAGGTGGTGATTTTGCTGTGCTCCAAAAATTTCAGCGACAGAAAGAATGACTTGAATATGTCATGTACAAGAACGGAGAGAATGAAGATGTTGTTGGTGAGTGAAAAGAGACCGTCCATTATTGACGAACTGTCGATCACTTTATAGAAGCAGCTCGTCAGCTCTCGCCTGAAGACCATCTATTGTGGATATCCAGATTGTCGTCGCCGCGAGGCTTAGGCCTGTCCCCCACACGTCAACACACCCCGGCCCAGGAACAGCCAGAATAGCAATGGCCTCAGCCTCATGAACGGGAGCAAGGATGTCCTTGTTCAAGGCCCATGTTTCGTCCAAACTACTCTCCTAATCTTGGCTTTGCTCTTGGGCCCAAGCCGGAGGCAAAGGACCAATCACACGAGGCAGAATTCTAATGCAAGTCTACCGTCAGCCTTGATTCTTTCCGGTCGCTAGAAGAGCCTAGTGCGAATTGCGGGCCCCGTTGCCTTCCTGACGCGTTATCAGGGCCCACGCTCCGGGGAACCTCGGTGAAGGCCCTGCGTGGTGTCGCAGTTTGGAGGAACCAGTCTAAGCATCTGTCCAGCGTGTGAGGCATCTTGACAGGCTAGAAAAGTTCTAGCGAGGCTTTGGAGTGGACCACCCCTTTCCCGTAATTACGAAGTGTGGCCTTGACACGTCAACTTGGGCGCGGCGTTGCCGTCTTGCTGCGGGCAGCTTATGCGTACGCTGTGCGCTGCCCCTTGATCCGTCTTCGTGGTACGTCTGTCCGGAATTACTTGCCCAACACGACTCGATACAGCAAGGCCAAGGTAAAAAGCGTACCCGTCGACCCGGGACTACGGGACCCCCACCTGCAACCGCCCGCGAGGACCCACATGACTCTGTTCCCGCTCTACTATATTGATGACAAAGACAGCGTCTTGGACTGGTCGACTGCCCTTGTCGTCGAGTCCCACATTACACCGCAGAGGCATCACATCCCGCTAACATGTGGCTTGGCCTGGTTGACCAAGGTCTCCCACTACCCGTAAAATGTTTTCAGCGAGGAATATCGAGCTCCCCTTGACCCACATATTCGGTTGTTATTGTGGTATGTATAATAGCGCTCTAATAATAGCATGTCTATATCTAGCCATTACGGCTGGACCTTTCAAAAGTCCTACGAACCTTGTATAGTAGACAGCGGAAAAGACCAGAAGACGTTTTCTGTATAGTACTATCGCCCAAGGCCGTATGTCTCTTTTTAAGTTCATCGTGTTGCAATTGACTTCTACAATTCCCATATTGCCCGGGCTCATAGTGGCACTCAGTATCTTTTCCTCGGTGCGTGCATCCAAGCAGGGAACTATCGGCCCTCTTATTGACGACCACGACCACGACGGACTCTTGTTTGCAGCCGGCATGTTGTTTTTATTTCGTGATTTCTAGCAGAGCTGTCATATTTGGTATTCTCTCCATAAACCAGCGCAATATCGACCACGCATTCGAGAGTGTACGTCTCCTGCGACAGCCTGCAGAGCAATGAGTCTGTTTTCGTCCTTGGAGATGCCTCTTCGTGTGTGTTGTGCAATCAGAATTTGTTGCCAATAGCGGTAGAAGGCCGCGAGTCCAGTTGATTAAGATGGTTCTTTTCGAGCCACGTCTCACATACCCGAAGATCCCCGTTATTGACATTTAGGAACCGAGTGCCAGCCCACTCTCCATTGATGGCGTCTTGTAAAGCACTCTCCGGATTGTGTTGTACGTAAGCAATGAAATATTGAGAAATACAGACCAGGACTCCGTCCCGGACCTTTCTTCTGCACACTTTAGGTTAGCCACTACATCTGGGCTCACCTGTATGAGGCCTTGCAGGTATCGAAGATATGCTCCAAGGTCTGCCGTTGCTGGCGCTTGGGTCGAGAAGACTTGGGCCAGTTGCTGCATCCTTTGCACCTTCTCAACATCTTCTGGAGATACGCCTTGCATGCGACCACTGGGATTTGAAGCCTCAGCCTAGGGATGCAATTCCTTGCTTCTAAAGTTATTTTTGAGTCACATCCATCTAGTATTATGGCCTTAGTGTACCGCCGGTACACTCATTTGCATTCGAAGGTAGCAAAAACGCGCTAATAAAGCGGACTTATGTGCCCCCTGCTAAATTTGGTGTATAATACTAATCTGACTATATTTCGTAGATTCCTCTATAACTAGATATTTAACGATAAAATAGATATATCTATTAGATAGCTAGAATTAGCGTAATTCTTTTTATATACATCTTAATTAAATTAGACTAGTAGTTATAGTGCTATAACTAAATATAGTGTAAAAATAAATAGATATTATTCGAAATTATACTTTTAATATAGATTTATTAATAATTACTATTATAATAATAATAATCATTCTTATTATACTAATCTCTAACTAAGTACCTAGGTATAAGTAAGAAGTTATAGGTATATAGTTCCCCTATAAATCTACTATTCTGAAAAAACCGTACCTTTTAAAAAACTTCTAAAAGCCCTAAAGACTTTCTAAAAGACTAAGTAAAAACTAGCCTATTATAATTCACCTAATTAGGGCCTACTATTTTCCTCCTATACCTAAAATTATACTAAAAGCTAATCTTATCTTTAGTAACCCCTATCTATTTTCTAATTTATTCCCTTCCTATCCTATCTCTCCTTTTCTTCCCTATTAATTATAGATTCCCCCTAAAATATAGGTTAAAAGGGTTAAATGGGGTGTATAATTAGCCCGTTTAGGGGGCCACTAGTAATTTTAAGCGGGGTTGTAAAGTTATTACTATAAGTATAGGGTTATTTTATTAGCTAATTAGGGTACTGAGACGGCGCTATGCACTGCTAGCGACATAAACCACTCAGCTAAAAGACTAATAACAGTCAATTCTACAATTAACTACCAGCTAGCAGTATATAAGCTCCATACCATCACAACCCCCCCTAAGGCCCTTATAAAGCCAGTTTAAAACCGAAGGAAAAGGAGTAGGATCGGTATAGCGGCATTTCAGTTATAATTAACAAACTACTTATTACTAAATCGGTTTACAAACTTATATAAGGCCTAAAAATCAACGGGACGGAGGACACTAGTTTCGTAAGGTTATACACAGCTTAAAGGGACTAGGATTTCCAACACCAATCTACAAAGATTTTCAAACATAGGAGCTCGAACCCATACCCTTAAAATTAACTATTAAGACGGCGCTATACACTACTAGCAACATAGACCACTCGGCTAAAAGACTAATAATAGTTAATTCTACAATTGACTACCAGCTAGCAGTATATAAGCTCCATACTGTCACAGGTACTCTTATAGTACCTATAGGGCTATATCGTAGATACTATTTGCTAGTTTATTTAATTAGCCCCTTATGGTAAGGCTATAGGGTATTTTTTCATTCTAGTAAATTAAGGTAATAACTAGGTAGAAGCTAAAGTAGTAAGGCCTAGGGCAGCCCTAGTAATAAGAGCCTAAATTCAAAATTGTGGGTAAAAAAAAAATTACCCAAAAAAGGTCCTAGGGGTCTTAGTAGGGTTTAAACCTACACCCTTCTAATTACTATAGAAAGGGTAGCCAGGCACTTAACTAGTGCGCTATAAGGCCTATTAATAACTACTAGTTTAATCTAATTAAGATATATATAAAAAGAGTTATACTAATTTAAGCGATTTAATAGATATATCTAACTTATTATTAAAAGTTTAGTTATAGAGGAATTTATATTAAAGGTATAATTTCAAATAATCTAGTTAAAATTAAGGGAGATTAACTTTAGTAATTTAGCTAAAAACACCCTATATTTATAAGGGGTTTCGACTATTTATACACACCCCTCCAAAATACTAAGCTAACCTAGTTATTCTAAGTAAACTTTCTTATATAAATTCCTTAATAATTAGACCTTTAATAATAAAATAGAAAGAAGTTTTAGAATGCTCTAAATACCCTCGTTCTTATAGTATTAACTAGAAGTCTATTGGACTTAAATTGGAAGAGTTGACTATTGTGCATATAGATTAAGTTGGTGTACACAGGTCCGCATCGTTAGCGCGTTTTTGCTACCTTCGAATGCAAATGAGTGTATGCGGCACGTCCCATGTCGTCGTAAATCTCACTCGAGTCATTTCCCTCATGAATCTGCTAGCATTCGCACTTTTTTAGAGTTTCGCACTCCCATGTCATCTCGCCCGAGCAGAAATACAGCAGACATCGCGGAAGGATTGTCTCTGGAAAGTCAAGGCTCGAGAATGGATCGGCTCTTCACGTCCGTGAGATCGCTGACCTCAAAAAGATCCGGTCACCCTTGACATGGAGGTTAGACGACCGTTTACTGTCACGATGTTCACAGATTTTTAACTTTTTAGTCACGCCGATCACTAATACATGAATCCCTGTCTCGCACATCATAATTGCTGTAATAGGTTCCAACTCGCGAATCTGTATGGTGCCTTTGAACAACAATTGCCGGGCGGTGGAGATATCCGAAAGTCAATCACGGCATGCCGCGGACTCGGGCTGCGGCTACAGAAGGCGGAAAAGTTTGACAATAGCGAACGCGAGAACCAGAGCTGATCCAATCATTTGAGTGTTTTTCGATGAGCACGGTCATTCCGCCCAGGCGATGATTGAATTAAGTCTTCTGTAGCAAACCCCACCCTCAATCCGACTTCCCCTCCCCCGCGCAAACCTTCTTTTTCTTTTCCTTTCCTTTGCGATCGACGCAGATTTACCATTCCATGCACCATTCTGTGCCCTACCTCGGCCTCATGCAGGCTCTTGGCATCTCAGCCCTTTCGCGGACCAGAGGGATCCCAGAGTACATATCTGTGGGATGGTCGGTATGGATGGAGGTCCAACACGGCAGGCACACTCACCTGAGACCTTTGGAGAGAATAGAAGCGGCATCGTTATTGGCATTGTCGCCGTATGCTGGATACTAGCTACCACTGTCGTCGCACTTCGCGTCTACACAAGAAAAGTGCTTCTAAATCAAGTGGGCATAGACGACTACTTTGCTGTTGCATCACTGGTTAGCCTTTTCTTTCTCTTTCACAGCAGTGGATCCAGGGTCACTGCTGACTCTTCCGCTCCTATAGGCCCTAGTATATTTATTGGGCATCGGAGACCTACTCAGTCTGTCATTTATACTTCCAGCATTTGAGAATACATAGGGGCCATGACTGACTAGCAAGCAGTGGTCAGATATGGACTTGGAAGACATATCTGGACAATCAGCTCACCTGATTTTGTACAATATCTCAAGGTCAGCCGCTCCGTTGTTCTTACTTCCCATCTTCAGTTTCACTCCAATACTGGAAGATTAACTTTCTCACTTTCCTTACGCGCTAGGTTTTCTGGGTCACAATATTCGCATACACCTCGGCGATCCTGACCATCAAAATGACGTTCCTGTTCCAGTACTACAGGATTCTTGGCCTTCTTCTGCCCCGCTATGTCTACACATTCATTGTCGTCGTCATAGGCGCCTGGTCAATGGCGATGGTCCTACAGTGCTTTTTCCTCTGCCAGCCTCTCGAGGGCTTCTGGGACAAAACTTTACCAGGGGTCAAATGCCTTCCCGACTTATCTACCTGGCTGGGTGGCGCCATTGGCAACATTGTGACGGACTTGTTGGTCTTCGCATTGCCCATCCCGATGTTGAGCAAGCTGAATCTACCCGGCGCGCAAAAGGCTATACTACTAGGGGTCTTTAGCCTGGGATTCCTGACGATTGCACTAAGTGTGGTCAGAATCAAATACCTTAGGCTGAACGAAGACGATGTCAGCTGGTCGACCGTCAGCTTGACGTGTCTTTCCATGGCGGAATTAACATCGGGCATAATATCTGCTTGCGTTCCTACTATGAGGAGGCTCTTTTTCAGATCAGCCCAGAGAATACTGCCTGTTCATGCATCAGAGCGTGACAGCATTGTGCGTCCTCCGCGTGGCCAGGGGAGCGATAGCAATAGTCAGCGGGAATGGTGGTGGCTTTGGACAAGAAGAGGACTGACTGGCATCGATAGTGCAAGTGGACAAGGATCTAGTGTACCTACAGCATGATAACTCATCATATCAAGCATGCCTAGATTGGCTCCTCTTTTAGGACATATCCATAGCCAGTCAACTCTTCCTCTGATACGCACATTCGAGCGAGAATTCGGGAAACAGTTGACCAAGTTGACCCAACTACATGGGAACCCTTCCTACATTTCAATGAATATACAAATCTTTCTTTTCTCGACATGATGTCATTTACGATGATTGAGTATCATTTCAAGTTCACAACTCTTCGGTGACTTTTGGAAGCCACAACCACAGTCCAAGATATTCCAGCAAAGCAAGCCTTCGGGAAACGATAGACAGCGGCATGGTCTTTTGTAACTCCGCATGCGTAGGCTTACCTATCATCGACTCTGCCATGGTAGTTAAGATTGATCGATCGGTCTACCGTCCAGTCATGTAATCCAATTGTTGTACATCCCGTGGACAGCTGGCTGAGGCGTAACCAGAGCCACGGGCACACTCTTGGGGTGCCAGTTTGAGCCAATTTCATCATGTTGGGAGCATAGCGGCGAGTCCTCGTGATATATGTCATAGCTCTTCTTTCAGTTTAGAGGTATTGGCGAAAGGTCTGGAACGCCGCGTACGGCCTCGGTCCAGGCGCACCGTCTGGGACGCCTGGACCGAGGCCCTGCGCCTCCTCTTCCACAGTAGACCAAGAAGTGGCAGCGTAGCCACCAATACTCCGCCACACATCTCCTCCTGCACTAGAAGAGAGCTGTTCACCAAGCAGTATGTTTAATCACTCTCGGTACGGCATTGAATAGTCTATATCAGGCGGCCGAGATTCACTGCCGCAGTACTACCAGAGGCTCGCGTCAGCCGGGCACTAATCATCGAGGGAATCCATCGGTTGGGGGGGGGGGGCTGTTTTACACCTGAGACAGATCAATAGAAAAGGCCGCAGTCAATAAACACTTTCTCTGCGACGAGAGCAGCAGTTTCAAAACGGTAGACAACGGGAGAAACACCGCACAAGATTCGGTGGCCATGTTGAAAGCTCCCGGGAAGACCTCGATGGCAACAACATTGTCGTATATACCTAGGAATCACCCGGACGCAAGCTTTTTAAGAGTTCTAGCAAAATGCATAAGATTCTTCGATTTTTCAGATGAGTCTTTGCTCAACGAACACCGAAAGTCTGCCAGCCATGTATGTGAGCATGTACAGTACTGGCATCGGCCCTCCGCCCGGGTGAGCCGTGGCCACGGAATGTTGCCCCAACTTCCCGCTCCGGAACTCGACTTCGGCCGGAAAGTGGGGTATACTGGCTCGTCAATACCTCAAGCCGACTTTTGATATATAGAACAACAAATTTACGAGACTACTTGGTAGCACAGTAAATCCTCGCATAGAATCAAAGAATCACATACAACCGTGCCGTCGATCTGGTTGAATATTGTTGTCCCTCGAAGTTTGTTATCGTAACTGTCCTCGGAAACACGTCGACGCCAGATATCCAGCAAGCACTGGGGATCTACTTCTACTCGCTTGTTTCTACCTGCTCACAATGTTCGAACACACCAAACAATTCCACCGGGTTCCGGTCGGGTTCGGGCCAGCCCCCAGCCCAAGGCAAGATCCCACAGGCAAGAGGTTCGACTGGTCCCAGTCACGCACGACCACCGTCGGCATAGTAGTCGAGTGCGACCGCGCAGCAGTCCAGGCGATCCTCCCAGAAGGATACACCGTCGAGCCGCCCGCCTCCACGGCCCCGGATAAAGCCAACGTCCTCTTCGAGGTCATGGAGCTCCGCAATCTTCCCTGGCTGGCCGGCCGCGGCTACAACACTTGGGGCGTGTATATCAGCGACGTGGTGTGCCACCGCGCAAAGAGGGACGACGGTTCACCATACAAGGCCTCGTACCTGGCCGTCCTCTTCGAGAGCTTCACGGACCCAATCACCACGGGCCGCGAGGAGCTCGGTTTCCCCAAGGTGTGGGCGGAGCTGCCGGATGGGTTCGTGTCGGGCGGCGGGGCCGGACGCGTTCACACGGCCAGCTGGTTCGGGTTCGAGTTCCTGCGCCTCGAGATGCGCGGGCTGAAGGAGCACGATCCGGCCGCGGCGCCGGCGCTCACCCGCCCCGCGGACGGGTTCACGCACCCCAGCCAGCACGGCTTCCTCCACCACCGCTACGTCCCCGCCGTCGGGGAGCCCGGGAAGGCGGACGCGAGCTATGCGACCTTCAACCCGGCGCCGCCGGGCAAGGCGCCGGTGAAGAAGTTCTTGGCGCCGTTCTCCAGCCCCGGCCGGAGCCAGCCGGCTCAGGGCGTGTCCGCGGGTGTGGCTGGGCCGGAGGTCGAGTTCAAGATCACCCCGGGGACGTTTGAGCAGCTGCCGACGCTGCACAATGTCGTCAAGGGGCTCGCTGAGCTGCGGCCGGGAAGGGTTCTCGAGGCGGCTGTTCAAGAGATACACGGCGCGAGCGATTTATGTAAGTGTAAACTGGACCCCTATTTGATAGATGGCAGCACTCCGAAAATAACTCCCGCTAACAAGCTCCAGTTGCAAATCATCGTATTGAAAAGTGAACTTGGCTTGGTTAGGGTGCCATCGATACGTTTTGAGTGGATGCAACATCATCTTCGGTTAGCAGTGTCGTTCGATGTGAGTGCGATGACAGTAAGCAGCATCAGGGATTGCTCTACCAGTCACATTATTGCTCTTACTCGAGCCATTCATTTGATAACTCGAGAGGCAATAAATTGAAATTCCCTGTGATCAGTTTGCCAGGTTTCTTTTGTAAGGAAAAGCAAGCAGCCTAGATTTCATCGCATCGAACTTTGAGCTTAGATATTACTCGAGGCAACCTCACAATTTAGTGAAGACTCATGTCTACATGCCAAGTCACTCTGCGCTGGGTCAGACTGCATAAGGCAAGCTTTGAGTTGCCCTCGACAATGCTAAACCGAGCAATTACAACGTTGATGTTCGCCGCAATCACTCGATCTTTACGGCCGCACTTGTCCTCATAGTGAGCTTAAGCAAATTATATTATCTTCTGAATGCTGATGATTTCCATGCTGGTGACAACCAACAAGCGGCGCCACTTTGATCTTCAGCTGGACTTGGATTCCTTGGACATAGCTGAAGGCCAAGGCACCACTGCTTCTAGGCCATGTCGCAAGTCTGACCAAGATTCCAAAATTCTACGCACTGTTTCGGCCGTGAAAGATTCTATCCCAAATTCAGACGTTCATGATGATGTGGTGAGCTCCTTCACCTTATCCGTCAGATCCGCAATAGGTCCATTTGCCTCCTTCTTCTCCTCCGCCGGCGCGTCCAGGCTCCTGGGCACCGTAGGGTTGAACAGACTCTCTGCAGGGATCAGTTTTGACCTCACGGCCGGGTTCAGCGTCAGCCCAAAGCCGGGCTTGTCCAGGTCCGCTGTCGTCAGGTAGCCCTTGGTTGGGATGGGCTCGTCCAGGAACAGGTCTCCGAAGACAGGCAGCACGCTCTTGCCATCCGGGCTGTTTGCCAGGTACTCCTGGAAGGGCGTGTTGGGCTGGCTGATGACGAAGTGGTAACTGTACGGTCCGCTCGCGTGCGGCACCACGGGGATGTCGTACGCGGCGGCCATGGCCGAGACCTTGAGCAGCTCCGTCAAGCCACCCAGCCACATGACGTCGGGCTGGATGATGTCGAGGTTGCGGCCCTCGACGAGCTTCCTGAACCCGTATCGGCTGTACTCGTGCTCTCCGGTGGTGAACTTGAGGGTGGGGTGGGCGCGCTTGATCTGCGCGAACCCGTCGGTGTCATCCGGTGTCAGGCACTCCTCCCACCAGTTGATGTTGAGGTCGAGGCAGGCCTTTGCGATCTCAATCGTGTACGAAACATTCAGGGACATGTAGCAGTCCACCATGAGCGGGAAGTCTGGTCCGACGCTCTCACGGTGCTTGCGCAGGAACTCGACGTTCTTTTTCAGGCCCGCGTGACCCTCCTCGGGGCAGTAAGGAAGTGGCACCTTGGCTCCCCAGAAGCCCATGGCCTTTGCCGCTGGCGGGTCGGGGCCGGTGCAGTAAAAGTTGAGGCGCTCCTTGGTTGCGCCCCCGATCAGTCTGTAGACAGGCTCGTTGCGAAGCTTGCCCAGCAGATCCCAGATGGCCAGGTCGATGACTGAGATGACGGCGAGTGGCAGGCCCTTTCGGCCATAGAACATGGAGCCACGGTACATCTGCTCGAACAGGAGATTCGTGTTGCGCGGGTCAGCGCCGACCAGGAAACGCGTGAAGTGTTGTTGGACGAGCCAGCAGCCGGGCGGGCCTCCGAAGCCGGTGGCGAAGCCGATTGTGCCATCTGAAGCCTCGATCTCGACGAGGAAGGAACCGAGGACGTTGATGCCCCAGCTAGTACGGGATTTGCGGTATTGCTCCCATTGTGAGGCTGGGGTGGAGATGGGCGAGTCGATGAGCCTGTGCCATGGCGTGTCAGTGAGACTTCCGCTCGGCCGGATGCGGGAGGTGGATCGGGTCCTCCGGTGCTCGTCGGCGAGGGGATTGCCTTACCAGTGACCTCCTTTCACGTTGTGATAGTCACCACCTGAGATGTCGCCGCGGTCAGCTATTGGTGCCGTGCCAATTCATCCAGGATGAGCAAGCGTACCTGATCCAACTCCCCCAATAACAAACGACCGCACGGCCTTGATGGTGGGAAACTGCCTGACGGAAGCCATGGTGGAGGAAAGGGCGTGGCGGAGGATGGGTGATGTCTACAACCGACGCAGCTGGACCATACAAGTGAGCAGAGAATCGGTGTTTTCTCTGAGGATTTGGATCGGGAGTGGGAGAAGACGTCAAGTTAATCTAAAAGTCGGTCTCGAAAGAAAGGGCCGGGAAGCTGCTCGGTTTGGGGTTGAATCTCTCCGACCGCATGGCGTTGAGGTTAGTTTAGTACTCTACTCTAGTGGGGGTTTGGCGGGGAGTTGTTCCCAAGGACGACTCGGGTTGTTGATGCCCCGAGACGTGCCGTCGCCCAAACCAGACTGCCGTGCCGTGTCTGCTCCGTACTCTTGTTGCCAAAAACCCACCTCTTGCCATGGGCAACCGCATTGAATGCTTGAGCATGTGATCTTGAGCCGCAGGTCGACTGCGGCAGTCATTGGCCTTGACAGAACCGGAATATCCGCACCAACATGCTGCCTGCATTGCAACTGTGCGGCCTCTGGTCTGATGCAGCGTACTAATTAATTGTGCTAGAGGCAGTGGAACGTCATTAAACCACAATTGTGCAAGCAACCCAACCTTGAGTCTGGTGCAGACGGAAATTTATTTAGTCGAGGCGTCGCGATTGGATTTCTTGTCCTGCAGCTCACCGTGACGCGCGCAGTGCAAGTACCTAGTTAAGTATGGGACGAACTCATATTCGAATCCTTCCTGTCCCCTTTCAGACAAGGTGAGCGGCTGCGATCCATCCCGGCAGATACTTGAGATTGGCACTCAGATGCCGTGTCGGCACTGGGTACTGGGTACTCTTGGTGTTGATGGGGAGGCAGCCTTTTAAATGATAAGCTTTGCATTAGTCTCACCGTCCGGTGTGGCTTGCAGGACGTTGCACAACATGAGCAAGTCGGATTTCACCTTGCCACACCGTCCCACGTGAGTCTCACGGAAGCTTACTCCGTAGTGTGCGCCACGCCACCAGGGGAAATCAAAAGGATAATGAAAACAGATTGGGCTTCTCGAGCACTGGCCAACGTGTCTCGAGGCGTGTGCTGCGAAAGCCCAAGTCAGTTCTCAAGGAGTTGGGGTCAGGACTCGAGAGGGTGGGGAAGACTGGAGTGGTAATCCCCGAAATTCATGCCAGATAATAGCTGGCGTGTTGAGGCCCAAAATGACCCGCCGTCTTGTGATCACCTCAGGTTTTGAATCGTATGTGACCAGGTATTCCTCTGTGAGCCTACCGTGGTAGATATCACCGGGGTTGGAATCCACAATGTACACACAACACGATCTCCCCCGTGTCTCGAGTACTCCGTAGAATTGGACTGTTATAGAAAGCTGAGTCCATACGGAGGTAAATGCCTCTCCTTTCTCCCCCGGACAAGCTGACATGCGGGCACACGAGGTGCCACCGCAGAATTACACCACATACAAGTAGTTCAGTCGGCCAGCAGACCCCAAGCCTCGTAGACCTCGGGGACGCAAGCAGGGTGGATCGTGAGGTGCCTTTTTATCCAGTGCCAACGCTCCCAGGCTCCCCCTTTCAATTTCCCCACAATCACAAGTGTCCAATCACTGGCCCGATTCGGCCGTACGGCTCCACCTCTCCGCAAAGAGGCCGTCTACCCCGCACGACAAGGGCCCCTCGAGGCCACTCGGCCATCCCTGCTCTTGCCTGGGTCCTCCCTGTTCCTTGTTTTTTCTTTTTTTCTTCTCCCCTCTAGTTTCTGGCACAGAAGGAAAAAGCCGTTGCCTTGAGCATCCTGCAGCACCACACCGCAGCCAAGTGCGCACCATACCCGACCATAGTGCAAAGTCTCCTGCTCTCTAGGCCGTGTACGTGTGCCTGTCGTACACATTGCACAATACGGGATGGACAGATACAAGGGCTTCCGAGTCATCCTCATCGCCTGGCCATTGGCGCCTCGCTGAACTAGACTCCTTTCACGACAGCGTCTCCGGGCCCTGGCCCGTGGGTTTTTGTTTCGTTCCACCGCTTGGGGTGTGTGCCTCCCGTGCCTCCGTCCGGTCAGCCGATTCCAATTCCACAATAAATGACCGAGGAGCCCATCCTCTCGACCCTCTGCTTAACATTACCCCGAGCAACCTCTTCTGTTTCTTCTCGCCCTCGCCTTCGCTCTTCATTGTCCCTGCCAAGCCCTGCTTATCTTTTGATAACGGGTGCCATCATCCGACCCGCGAGACACGAATCCCACACACACGCCCACGCCCACGCACACACGCACACACGCGCACACGCACATGCTCGTGGTCTCTTGCCCGCCGCCAAATGCCCACGTCCACGCCCCCGGACAATCAAGCAATCGGGACGCGGTTCGTGCCATCTCGAGCTTAATCCGGCCGAGCCACACACGGAGAGCATAGGGTACACTACCAAGTGTCCTGACTCCCCAGGTCTCCATCTCCGTCCCCGCTCCCGTCAGCGTCACTGGTCACTGTCACAGTTGCATTTGCTCGCGCCCATGTCTCCACCGCAAGCCGCCAGCACGCCCTCGCCCGCCAGTCTGAGCCTGCAGTACCACCAGTCCAACGGCGGTGGTGCCCATGGGTCCTCAGCCTCGCCCGCTGCAGACAGCGTCAACGTCAATGTGAAGACTCAGCATGAGGATTCCATGATCCTTGATGATGCTGATCAGCGGCTGAGCGGCGACGAGGGCGCAAGTGACAACGACGACGATGTGGCCGAGACCGTCAACCGCAATGGCAAGCGGAAGCGTCCCATCTCTGTCTCGTATGTGCATTACTTTTCATGCATTTACTTACGTACCTGCTACTCTCTTATCCATCTTCTTCTTCCCTTGCCCCTTTTAGTCTTCTGACCGACTCTCCGTCCGTTCCTGGTCTTGTTCTAGTAGTAGTGCTTTTCTTTTTTTCTAGACCCCGGCCCTCATATGCCCCCCTGGTGGCCATCACCCCAGTCATGGCTGCTGTACCCCATGCCTCTCCACGTCAATCTTCCCCAGACTCCAAACTCTACTACCCCAGCCTGTCTGCCTCCCTTTTTGGTCATGGTTCCTCTATCGAAGCGGGACCCCATAATGAGGCCATGTCACATTACTGTCCATTTCTCCTGATCCTCGTCGTCACTCTTTTCCCTACTCTGCAGATCATCCCATGTTGTTCCCATGTCTCCATGCTCTGAGTCGCCCACAGTGCTCTCCGTGGGCGAGAGCATAGAAGTGAAGCCACTTCCAAATTCGCCTTCGCCTTCGCCTGAACCCAGTCCCAAAAGAAGGAAATTCGCTGACGACAATCCGATCCCAAGATGTGAACTATGTAAGCAGAGAAAGGTGAGATACCCATATTCCTTGGGACCTTGCATGGTTTCGCCATATTGTTCTTTCACCGACACCTAGTCACGGCCCTTGTGTCACATCAACTCATCAGGATCAAGCTGACATGATGGTTCACAGGTGAAATGTGATCGTGGTCAGCCGTCTTGTGGGTGGTGCAGTCGAAATGGCGCCCACTGCGAGTACAAGGAACGCAAGAAGCCCGGTCTGCGCGCCGGTTATGGGCGCGAACTGGAGCAACGGCTCGACAAGCTCGAGGAGATCCTGCGGACCCATTCAGAAATTCTTCAGGCCACAATGACAGTCCATCAGCGGGCCCACCCGTCCATGCTGCAACACCACAACCCGTCTTCGAGCATCAGGGGGAGCGTTGCCAGCTTGCCAAGTGATCACGGCACTCCTCGCGACGCCCAGGCACCCAGTTTCACAAGGCCGGACACGATTCGCACACCACAGGCCGAGACAGCATTGTTCCTGCAGAAGCCGTCATCATATCCTCCGGTTACGCAGTCTATGGACTTCGGTATACCTCCGCCAACACCGGGCCTGCACGACGGCTTCCAGCCTCCAGTGACCATGGCAGGGGTCTCACCGACAAATCACAGTCACATCTCGGCCATGTCATCAGTATCAGTAGCTGGTATGCCAAGCGCTGCGGCGCAGGAGTATTATGGTTCCAACACTGGCGCTCCACTTCCCTCGCCCACGGTCAACATGACGCACTCTCATAACCAGACCCTTTCGTCAGACCAAGACCTGCCACCTTATGATCTCCTCTATGCCTTGGTTGATCTGTACTTCAAACACATCAACACTTGGTGTCCAATATTGCATCGAAAAGCCACCCTCGACTCACTGTTCGGGCCGTCCATGATAGAGGAAACCGACAAGATTCTGCTCCACGCGATTGTGGCCACTACGTTGCGGTACTCGACAGATGCCAGACTATCCGAAGATAGGAGGCGGCATTACCACGCGGTATCAAAGCAACGGGTCATGTTGTACGGCATGGAACACTCGTCGGTCAAATCCTTGCAGGCGCTTGTCATTCTCGCCCTTGACCTCGTCGGCGACAGTAACGGGCCTCCTGGCTGGAACATCATGGCGCTCATCACACGTTCCGTCGTGCAGCTCGGTCTCGCCGTGGAGTCCAGCTCCTTCTCAGTCAGCCCGAACTTCACGTCCATCTATACCCTCCGTGCCATGATCTTGCCCGAAGCCAAGGACTTCATCGAGGAAGAAAGCCGAAGAAGGCTATTCTGGATGATATATCTATTGGACCGTTACGCGACGATAGCCACCGCTTTTGAATTCGCCCTTGACGAACGCGAGATCGACCGCGCCTTGCCCTGTCGCGATGACCTGTGGACCAAGAACCAAAAGGTTGAGACGCGATGGTTCAGTGACCAGCATCACTATGACACACATCATGATCAACACAATGGCGAATCGCCGGAACACAAAATGGACAACCCCCAGAACCTCGGGGCTTTCTCGTATTACATCGAGATACTCGGCATCTTCTCCAAGATCCACACGTTCCTCAAGCAGCCCGTCGACATCTCCGCACTGTCAGACGTCGAACAGTGGCAGATGCGCTACAAAGAGCTCGACAACACCCTGACATCGTGGAAGTTCGGCCTTCCGGGGGAGTTCGGCAACATGGCCAAGCTGTTCCAACCGGGCTCGAAGCAGCTCAACTGCGCCTGGGTCATGCTGCACGCAACATACCACACCGCAGTAATCCGGTTGCATTCCTCTGCTGCCTACCCAACGACACGGTCGCCGATTTTCCATCCGTCATACAGTGCTAGCCAGAGATGCCATGGCGCCGTCGAGAACATCCAAGCACTGGGGGAGTTTGTCATGACAAACGGCCTCCTGTCGAAGCTGGGGCCTCCATTCGCGTTCACGCTCTGGGTCGCGGCGCGCCTGCTGCTCGTGCACGGCAGCACCGTGGAGCACAAGCTGTCCCCACAGCTACCCTTCTTCGTGGACTGCCTGAGGGAGATGGGCCTATACTGGCCCGTCGCAGCACGGTACTGCGGCCTGCTCCAGCGGGTGCTCGACGAGTACCGCGACGTCGAGGGCCAGCTGGCCATGGGCGGGGAGAGCGGGACGCCGTCGAGCGTCAAGATCCTGGCCGACATGAGGAGGACGGCGTTCGACCTCGACTTCCTGATCAGCCGGCAGCCGCGGCATGTCAACCCCGGGGCCAACGGGCTCGGCATATCAGGCACGGGGACGACGCCCGGCCCGGGCGGAAACGGCGGGGGGCTCGGCGCCGGTGGGTTCGGAGGAGGGAGGAACAGCCGCTACCCGAGCGTCACGCCCGCCAGGACGCCGCAGCCCCATGACCTGGAGTACCTGGACGTGTTCGACTTCTTCAACGTGCCGAGACTACCCGCCGGGGCGCCGGGCGAGCTGGGCACGATGGAGAGCAACGGCCAGGGCAGCAGCAGGGACGGCGGGCAGCCGGCACTGTCGGGTGATGGTGGTGCCAATGGGAACGCAAACGAGTTCAACATTCAGGAATTCATGGTTGACGCCAACCGGGATTGGCTGTTCAAGCAGGAGGGGGCCAAGTTCCTCAACTGAGGAGTGTACAAAAAAGAAAAAGGGCATTGAACGTCGAACGAAAGTAATGTGTAGGAAAGTGTATATGGGTCTCAAAATTCTCAATTTGGCCTTTCTATTCCGGGCGCAATCAGCGGAAGCACGGCATGGTTTTGCATTGCGGGATGTATACTAAGGCTTTGAGATTTGTTATGATCTATGTGGCACGATGCCATGGTAATCATATAGGGCTGATGAATGACCATGAGCCGGGGAGTAATCGAACCTGATGGGGTTTGGTACGAGAATGTCCAACTTTCATTGCATTGCCATTTCAAAGTGACACATGGATAGAGGCTGCCTGGATTGAGTATGCCCCCATAGAGACCAGTCAAGGACCTGATATTGCACGGCGACTCTAGCTCGCCGCGAGGAACCCTCGACCTTTTGCGAGCCGGTCATCCGTCTCCTTCAAGTTGACGTCGGCGTAGGCCTTGTCTAGCATAAATCTCACCATCTTGGTTAAGGAAAAGCCTTCCTTCTTCTCCGTCACAATCCCAAAGTCAGTTCAGTTGAATGACAAAACCCGGGGACGAGACCTACATGCACTCAGACTGTGACCGTCATACGTCAGCCTGCCTTGGGTTCCAATCATTTGATTGCCTACGGACTGTCTTTCAGGTGCGTCCAGAGTCAGAATTGCATGTATTTGCCCATTGCAGAAAGTCTGAATCATCTAGTTTCGTTAGGCTTCAGCAGCACTGAGATGCAAACAAATCCACAATCTGAAGACATCCACAAAAGTAAACTGCTCGTATTCTTTGTTCCTCAGCATGCTAGCTACCTAATGCTTTCGTAGTAGGCAATGCATGTTTGGAGACGCAACTATCTGATTGAAACCATGCAGCTATATGGGCAGGCAAACGGTCTGTTGTCATCACAGTTAGGTGACCGGTGTGCAGATGCAACAGGGCCCAAGCTGCTTGAGTTTGCAGTCGCCGGTTGCCTGCATGTCGCTCCTTCTCTCCTCTGAGACAGGAGTTGTGCCAGAGACTCCGATTGGCCCCTGGCACCTGCCAGCAATCGAAGGTGCAAACGGACTTCAGGTCTTTTAGGTCAGTCCCTCTGAGCCCTTCAATCAGCAGGTGCAACTCTCAATTTCTGCCACTTCACATCCCTCTCTCTTCGTCCTTCTACAGTACCACCTCCATCATCAAGCTACCCAAAACTCACTGACAAGGTAGCCCGCCGCAGAGGTCACATTCCATCCAGAACAAAACCCAGAATCCTGCCACCCCGAAGCCTGCCGAAGATGACGAAGGCCACTTCTGCTCACGGTATGCATCCCATACCCGCAAGATGGGCCGCCTCCATCATGTTACTCCCACCTCACTAACCAGTCTCCTGCGTGCTTCACAGAGGTGATGCCCACCAACAACACGGGTTACAGGCACATCTTCTTCGCCTTCACCCCCGAGTGTTTTCGCCTTGAGGACGGTAAACCCTGCCAGGACGACCAGTTCGGCGTCACAAACCTGAGCGGCAAGCCTGGCTTCATCCCCAACGGCTGCATCGACGATTCGAACCTATCCAAGCAGATCGTAAAGAGTGTTGGCTCCGTTGTGTCAGAGTACGAGGCTTCGAACTACATGCAGATCAACTATGAGGCCCCTGAAATTCAAGCTGCTGTCATGCTTGCCAATATGCCCCTGGCCCGGTTCATCATCTACTGTCCTCCCTGCATCGCCGCCATCACTACTGCTGTCCACCTCTGTCAGGAGAATGAGGGCTCCATCACTGAGTGGTCGGTCCGTGTTGAGTCAGTACTAATCTCTCACCGTGTCTTGCCTCCTTCGGCTCTGTTTTGTGTTTCTCTGCTACAATACAATTAGCTTCAGACTAACCCGATTCTCCGAGCAGTCATCGTCTTGGCTGTGCTTGTTGCCCCAGTACTGCCAGCGCTCTGGCGCGTCTGTCCATGATTGCTGATACCATCGTGGACGTCGGAGCTGGTCATCACCGGGCCAAGCCGAACAGCCCCGAGGCGCGCTGGATCAAGTCCATTGATCGAGCGTGGCTCGAGGGTGTCCTATACCATGTGGACGACCAGAGCCCTGCGTCGACGCCGCCCTCTGACGCCGACACGGCGAACGCTGGCCCCGACTACGCGGGAATTCGAGAAGTCCTGACTTTTGAGGGCAAAGCCATCGAAAACACAGTGGCTGTTATCCTGGCTGACGTCAACAGTGCTGCTTGGATCATCAACGCGGCCCCGTTTCCCACAGTGAAGCGCCAGCCTCGCACCGGGGAGATGTTCCATGTGCATCGCGTTCTCAAGACGTTCACGCGGTCTTTTCTGGGCACATTCGAAACAAAGGGAACCTTGAAGCGCCGCAAGGTCAGCTCTCCGGCACCCGAACCTATCAAGTCGAAGCCCAAACGCAAGACTTTGGTTGATCGCAAGGGCCAACTCTCCAAGATCGCCGTGGGCGAGGATGAGCTCCAGTGAAGATTCGAGACTTGGAGCGCAGGGGGTTTTTAGGGCGTTAGCTTGCTGACACGAACAAAGTACACATGAATTGTGGAGGCATTCCGGTTGATCTCGAGAGTTTTTTCGGCTGAGCGAAAAAGGACATCATGGATCATTGTGTGTTGCTATGATGAGCTTAGATTGTACGTACAGGTACGGAGTACATCCATGAATGTGATGTTAGTCAAGTGTTGAGCCTAAGAACAGGAGAAATGCAGGGATTCTTGTTGCTCGCTCTGAGATGACCCGAAAACTGCCGGCTGCGGAGAGTCCCTGCACTGGCTTGTGAACTGGTGCAAGGATTCTCCACACTCGATATTGTAGATTTCTGGCCATCAAAGAGGGCCTCGTGCCATCACATCTCGTTTGCCTCTGATTCAGATGAGCATTCAATTGACTTCTCATCATTTTTTCCATTGGACCCCTCTTCGAGTCAATTCCTATACCAGAGCATTCGAGCACCTGAGAACGTGAAGCCCTGGCAATCTAGCTCTGCCCCCAATTTCCCCGCAACTCCACAGACCTTTACAGATCTCCGCCTCCACGCTTCGCAACAGATTCCAGTTGGGGTGTACATTGTGAAGACGACGACGACAGCCCTGACGCTGTTGTGCGCCTTACTCTCCCGATTGCCCATAAATTACGGTACAGAAGCTACAACTAACCAGCCATGGGGCTCAAAAATGTCCTCGCCGGCAAGACAGCCATCATCACAGGCGGCACAACTGGCATCGGCCGCGCCATCTGCCTCGAGTACCTGCGACAAGGTTGCAACGTCGCAGTAAACCACCTCGACCTCGAGAAGGACAGGCCACACCTCGACTCCCTGGTCGCAGAAGCAGAGAAGATCAAGTCCACATCGGAAGCCGGCCAGACCGTCGGCTCGCTCGCGCACCTCGCGGGGGACGTGACGGACCCGGCGACGGGGACCAAGCTGGTGGCGTTCGCGCTCGAGACGTTCAAGACGGGCCGGCTGGACGTGTGCGTGTCCAACGCGGGCATCTGCACCTTCGCCGAGTTCCTGGACCTCCCCGCCGACCTGTACTCCAAGACGGTGCGGACGAACCTGGACGGGGCCTTCTACGTGGTGCAGGCGGCCGCGCGGCAGATGGCGACGGGCCAGTCTCCCCCCGGCGGCTCCATCATCGGCATCTCTTCCATCTCGGCGCTCGTGGGCGGGGGAGGGCAGACGCACTACACGCCCACCAAGGCGGGCATCCTGTCGCTCATGCAGAGCACCGCCGTCGCGCTGGGCAAGCACGGCATCAGGTGCAACGCCCTGCTGCCCGGCACGATCCGCACGCAGCTCAACGACGAGGACCTCGCAGACGCCGACAAGAGGAGGTACATGGAGGGCAGGATACCGCTCGGCAGGACCGGCGAGACGAGGGACCTGGCCGGCCCGGCTGTGTTCCTCGCCAGCGAGGAGCTGAGCGGTTATGTCACCGGGTCGCAATTGCTGGTGGACGGGGGTGCTTTTGTCAACTTTCAGTAAGCTCGGAAGATTTCAATAGGATCGAGATCAGTCAACGCCCGTGTCCATTCGATCTTGAGGCGTGATATGTGATTGCTGTCTGTCGTATCAGGCTCGGGTCCACACCACGCTTTCCGGCGACTGCAACGATGCCTGTTTTGTATATCTCCCACGGAAGTTTTTCTCTCAACTGATTGAGTCGTTGTGAGGCTTTCGCTCAGGATCTCCTGCACCATTTGTCTACTGCATGGCCCACCCGGCAAAATACCCTAGGTCATTATGGTCGTTCGCAGAGGAGGTCCCAGTCCATGGTTCCTTTGTGCTTTCATAAGCGCAAGACAACAATCTATGATCAGAGCAACTACAATAAAGATCCAGTAACGTGTATGTAAAGAATTATGTTCATATGCCCGGCCATCTTTACTAGATGGTCAGACTTTTTGAGTATGTTAAGCCCCTATGTCGATGTTACATTGTTTGCGATGTATGAACATGACTAGTGTCGAGCTCAGGGATTCCAGGGCACGAAAATCTCGCATTTTTTGGGAGAGATTCGTCTCTCAATTGGCAACTGGTCTGAAAGCCGGCCCCACAGGGCATACCAACCCACTGGGGTTGCAGCCATTAATACGCAGAGATCCACCGGTTAATTGAGGGGAGCACGCGATTGATCCCGCGACTTCTGTTCAGGCACACAAATCACTTTCGGTTCCAAGGCTACGGTTGATGCCATTATCAGCATGGACCTAAATGCATCGGATCACACGTTGTCAGAGCCTGACGGTGGCAAATGGGTCTCGGGATTCAACGAGACGATGAGCTTGCCCACAATTTTGGGCTCTGCAGTCGCACTTGTTCTCACCATCGCCCTATGGCGTCGGCTCCTTTCTCCCCTTAAGGATATCCCGGGACCCTTCTGGGCGTCAATAACTAGATTGTGGCACGTCAAGATCATTATCGATGGGAACCAAAATGTGCGGCTGAGGGATGCCCACGAGAAGTACGGGCCTTTTGTCAGAATGGCACCGAATGAGATATCAGTCTCACACCCGGATGGAGTCAAGCGATTATTGCTACAAGCACTGCCTAAGGTGAGGCCCAGGAAGTGCTACCGGGGAGTAGGAGAAGAGGTTTCAACGCTGACAACGGCTTCGTTAAGGGCACCTTTTATGGGATTGGTGCGATTCCGGACTGGCGGTTCCAAACTCCGATATCAGCCCGCGACCCAAAGGATAAAATGGAAAGATCGAAAGCCTTCGCATCTGGATACGCCCTGTCGAACGTGGTCAAGTACGAGGAATCCCTCAGCGGTGTAGTCAGCAAGCTGTTCGGCTGGATGGACAAGTTCTCCGAGTCGAGAAAGCCCATGGACCTGGACAGATTCTTTACCTTCACAACGTTTGATGTCGTTGGCGAAGTGCTATTCAGTAAGGAGTTTGGCTTCATCGAGAAAGGCGAGGATATTGGCAACAGCATAAGCAACAATGCAGCTTTACAAGGCCTCGGCACTCCGGTTTCCCAGTTCCGGTGGCTGCAGCTCGTGCTGGGCAACCCCCTGGTAACCATCCTCGGCCTGTCACCGGGCTCTATGCTGTTCAGGCACTCCCTTGAGACTCTGATCGAAAGGCAAAAGAACCCAGACGCCAGGTTCGATGTCGTGGCACACTGGTTCAGATACCTGAACCAGTATCCCGACCGAACAAATTTCCGCAACATCGAAGCCCAGACGACAATGAACGTGGGAGCTGGCAGTGACACCGTCTCGTGTGGCTTACAGAGTACTATTTATCACATGATTCGTCACCCTCGGACTTGGCAGGCAGCTCGAGCCGAGATTCTCAAGGCGCAGGACAAGGGGCTTTGCTTGGAAAAGGTCGTCTCGTACTCTGATGCTCAGCAGCTTGAATATCTTCAAGCCTGCGTCAAGGAAGGACTGCGGATTCATAGTCCGGTTCCTAGTAAGTACCCGTGGATAAGGCTTCACAAATCATCCAAGACGCTTTCTTGGGACACCAGCTAACCTCTTAACAAGTGGGATTGCCGAGGGTTGCGCCAAAAGGCGGCATTGAGATTGGGGGCGTTCATTTCCCAGAAGGCACAACTCTGTCCATAAACCCTTGGGTTTTTCATCGCAATAAAGAAATCTGGGGAGCAGACGCCAATGAATTCAGGCCCGAGCGATGGTTGGGCCCCGAGGCTGCGCGATTGGAGAAGTTCTTCATACCTGTAAGTTCACAACGAACCCTTTGGCCTTCATTGTATTGGCTCTGGGATTGTCTAACTTGTACGATTCATCAGTTCGGAGCTGGCTACATGTCCTGTCCGGGGCAACATATCGCCCGTATGGAATTACTCAAGATATGCTCCACCGTAAGCAGTCCCCCCTTCCCGAAAGTTACACCCTAGTACCCGGATTCAATGGCTGACCATACAATAGGTTATCAGAGATTACGATATTGAGCTGGTCGATTCTTCCAAAGAGTGGAAATGGAACGCATACTTCACAATGGTGCCAACGACCTGGCCTGTCTATATTTCAAAGCGACCAGGGCAGTAAAAGCAAGAGATGTGACGTGATAGATAGTGACTGGATCATGTTCACATGCAAGAGGCGGTCTTGGCTGCCCTGCCAGAAGCCCCAGAACAATCAGAAATGGCAACTCCTATGGGTACATGGAGAATTCCTTCTTTTTCTCTTCCATTATCACTCGCTTTGGTCTGCTTTTCTAGCCACTGGAGTGAATGAAGAGCTATAGAGTTGAGTGAAACCAGGGTAGCCCTTCGAACACTGCGAGAAGTAGTTGAAGCATGGGGGCAGTGCTGCTGGCAATCCTACCGCCCGTTGTCAAAGCCCTCAGTGTATCAGCCGTACATGTTCTGGGAGATCCTCCAGTAGCCGAGACCACTCCACACAGGTGTCCACGAATACGACTTCTAGCTTGCCCCTGTACATGGATCTCGTGATGAGAGGCTGACCATATGGAGTGGATCTGGCAAGGAGGCTCCAATTCATTCCTTGATATTGTTGCAGCCTCTCGGGTCGTGCCACGTAATTCCAGTTTCTCCGTCTTGAACACATTTTCGACATTTCCTCTTGAAGGCTTAACCAAGGACCAAGTCTATCTCAGTTCGATCAACTTCCTCCCAGGCTGCCCTCTCAACCCATCCGACTCCCAAACGGTACGCTATGCCGCTCTCCCACTCCACCCAGAGGACACGATATCTCTCAGAAATGACATCGCGACCTGCATGACATGATTCGCGAACGAGTGAACGATAGATTGCAACCAGTTCAACAGACTGGCCAGGTCCAGTCTTTATGCTATCGTCTGAAGCAAGGAGAAAAGGCACTAATTGGTTAGTATTGTGGAGGTACAACTCTCCTATCTTTGGTCCGTCATGTTCTGCGCGGATCTCCAAGATTCGAATATTCTTCGCAACGGCCACACCTGAAGAGGACCAATCTGACTTCTTTTCAATATATTCCCACAGTTCTACACTGCAGATAGCCCATAGTTGCGCTTTGTGTGTTTTGCAGAACAAGTATGGTGTTTGTTCAGGCATGGACTGAGCAGTTGTCGCTTGAACCTCGTTTATAGGAAACGGGAAGTCTGTAGCATGTAGGGTTAGCAAAACAACTGATGTAGTATATGTGCCCTCATGGAAAGAAAAAGGAGGGCCGCTGAACTCAGGGTGACTTACACCAACGTCTCTGTGGGAAGTTGCGGTGCTTGAAGAGGCGATCATAACACCCCGGTGGGCGCGAACGGCCAGAACTAACAACACGGGGATGGGGTACTACGTCGTGACGAGTCCACCCCTCGGCGAGTGGCCTTGTGAAGTCTTTGTATCGAGCGTCACGGTCCTCAAACCAAGTAGAATGTATTCTCCGGAGAGCTGTACCATCCGCAGAATGTGAAGTAAACCATTCTGTGATTGGAGTCGTTTCTTCAACATCCACGAGAGTGTGTGCGGACCAATCCCCGTCTTGAATGGCTTCCACAGGCTCCAGTCTGCCATCAGAAATTCTCCCCTCCCATCCTGCCCATGACCAAGAAGGCAAATTTCCTAAAGAATGGGGCAGCTGGCCTTTTCCTGTCCGGCCAGACGGCTTGCGTCGCCGCAAGTCCTTGGAGGCGCACCAACCCAAAGCTTTGTCAAAGAACATCTCCGGTAATCCACAGAGGAAGCCGCCTTGAAAGGAGCGACTGAAGAGGGAAAGAACTCCTGATATTCCGGGGATCACATCCTCTTCGTATCTGAAACTGCGCGAGTTGTAATCGGACATGAGGCGCCTGAGGGAAATAATGTCCGGCAAGCCTCTGAGTATAAGACTAGGGTCAGGCTGTCGGTATACGATGTCTTGGTCAACCTCGTAGCCGACGACCGCTTCTTCTTGCCAGTTGCAGCACTGACACACCCAGTGCATCCTTCCGCCCGCGAATATGAGTCGTCGCTGGGACATAATGTACTCTTGATAAGTCCAGCCTCTTGTCTTGTAGTCCCCAAGGCGGATTTCAAAATCTGGGCACAAGAGCGTTTCCTCGCCGAACGGAATCAGTGTTTGTTTCGCTTTGCGAGGACTGGAAACACCTTTGAGGCCTTGGATTCCCGTCACCGAATCTCCATCAGCGACCACGATGGTGAGAACGGCGCTTGCGTAAAAAGCACCCATGAGGTTGAGTTGATGCATGGTTTCGGTGTCATTGCCTTGAATTACGCATAGTGCGTCAACCCAGAGATACCGCTCACCCAATGCCATAGTCAAAAACATCGCATGCCGAACAATCGGTGCCACATGCGCCGTGGAAAGCCCACCCGGCTTCCTTAATGCGGCAAGCATTTCCTGGTCGACCCCCGGCCACGAATGATTGCCCCATCTGTAACTCAATGCAACGAAAGCGGCACAATCTCGCCCGGGGATTATACATTCATTCTCGACGTCCACGACCCAGAATGGTCTCACTGGTGAGACTTTCAGTGGATTATCGCATTTAATGCCATGTTCTTCCAAGCACTTTTGTTTCCACCTCTTTGCCAACTGAAGATTAATCCAGTCAGGATCTAGTCGGATTCCGTGTCCAGGATGACCGGAGACCGAGTCTCTCTTCATTAGTAGAACCTGCTGGGACACTACAAACCCCACCGCAAGGTTCCTCGACAAAAGCACCACTTTGGAAGATACTTGGGTTACAACTGACATATGATTGACTCTATTCACGCGTGTTTCTCTCTCAGCTTCTGCTCTGTTCTCTCCATCCCCCGTATCTCCTATATTGGTTGACACTGCTTCCTCGCCTGGATCAGCTGCATCGATTCCGTCGGGTAGATCGACTTGGGAGTTATCACGCCAGTGAATGAACAAAGGCGAATGTCCGGGGCAGCGGGGAGTGAGGCGGTCGTCAGGATAGCCGAGGCTGACTCGGCGGAAAGTTTTGGGATCTAAGAAGCAGGACCATATGTCTCTGCAGATTCCGCAGGTGTCTGTGAAATTACCCGCGGTTGCTTGAGGTCCAACCATGATCCCTTGGAGACTCGTTGTGATTTCCTCGTCTTTGGCAGCAATCCTACTGGAGAAATTAAGGTGTGCTTATCCTTGCGAGCTGGCGACTAGCCTTCATCTTATGTTGCTCAAACATATTCTACCGTGCAGGCTGACCGCCTAATTTGGAGCCCTAACTTCGCACTTCTGGCCGCATTCGCGGGACACAGTTTGTTTCGACAGTGTCCTCGAAACTCGCAGCGTGTCTGTACGCTTATGTGTGTTTTGCACCCATGTCAGGGCCGTGGTACACAACGGCCCCGGAGGGCTCTCTGAGTAGGATGACATCAGCTTTCACGAGGTGAGCTTCGTAAACGAGGAGACTGAAACAGGCAGAATCACTGCCTGCCACAGTTCGGGGTGATCAGGATGGGGGCCGACTGACAACAAAATCGAGAGGCCATCGTCGACCGAGTCAACCTACAATCATTGGCCGAATTACTTCCCTGGTCTACATTGGAAAGTCGAGTTCCCAAGATTCCCGGAAATCCATGGCTGTGGCCCTAGAGAGGCTGGACGATAGTACGTTCTCCTGGTGGAAGACTGCATCCTTATCTATCGAGATGCGGCAAGACGGGGTTTGTTTACTAGGAATCACAAATTGGTGACTGCGACATCCACGCCCTTCAAGATGTGAAGCATTATCACCAACGAAAATCACAACGAAGGGCAGACATGAGTCGATTTCAATGTCTTTCAAGGGTACATCTCCAAGCAGATTGGAGAGTGTAGCCTCAATACAATTGACCTAATGGCTTACGAGCGGCCCGAAGCCGGAGTACGAAGTTGTTGATTCACGATTCTGTAACCATCTTTTCCGGGCGGGTGATTTCTTGAGGGCACAGCCCAGGCAGCTGCGCAGTGTACATTATCCATACTGCCAAGTTCAGGTGATCATGCTCAGTCAGATATCGACGCGGCGGCTTCGCACATGACACCCGGCTTCCGACGCGCCGAGCAAAGGACATGCGCGCAAGGCACACAAGTCCTCCTTAGAACCCCCCAGGATGAGCTCCACAGCGAACGAAGGAAGGGCCGTCAGCAAATCAGGCCTGCAGTCTCTGCAAGGCCCGCGGGAATAACAGCCTTGACGAGGCGCGCGTGCAGGCGGGAGATGAACAGGATGCTTGTATGCCCAGGATAGAGGAGAGATCGACAACGCAGGCCCTCGAGGTTGCAGAAAATTCCGCCTAGCCATGCAGACATGGCAATCTCCCGACGATGGAATCGGGGGCATCAGCTGTCAGTGGGAGGAAGCGCCGTGTAGATCAGTCACTGCCTGGCAGCCTGGGGTTGCTAGGACTTGATGATTGGTCACTGACGATTTAAAGGGCCCTGCACAGTTGATAATGAAATTTGAAACTTAGATGGAGTCCAGAAACGTCCAGACATGGAATGACGGGCGTGCGAGCCGATGCAGAATTTCTGGATTATGGCATGTTGCAACCGGCTGGTCCAGACGCAGAGACAACAACGTCATCCCGAGCAATAAGCTTCTCTGTGGGCTAAAATGGTGTGCCGCGACAGAGACAGGCAGCCGGAGCAGATTCGACGGTGGGCTCCATACCTGAGGTAGGGATCAAATCGGGTCCCGCCCAGACGGCTCGAAAGGGCCCAGAATGTGGCCCAGAATGTGGTGGTCACCTCACGTACGACAGACAGTTCGGGATCGCAAAAGGGGGTTGATTGCGATATCGCGCGGTCTCGGCTTTTGCTGTCCCACGGTTTTCTCTTCGGCTGGTGGCCGTACGCGATCCAGACCCGCGGGCCCCCCACCAACATGTACATCTCGTTCTCGTCTCTACGCAGGCCAAAAGAAGTTTGGGGGGGGATCCACGTCCCCACGCCCGCGGGTGCTAAGATTCAATAGACTTGGGACAGGGTGGTTTTCTGCCCTGCACCACGGCCGCCCCAAAAAGAGTCCATCCAGTAAAGTGCAGTGTGGATGAACTCGTCGGGTCGGATAGGACGGCATGTTTCGCTGGCGCACACTTGTGGGTGCCAAGAGCAGTTTACGGGAATAGCGGGTGCAAAGGAGGATGGATGGCTGAGAGCACGAGGCGTACCGTAGCGTAGCGTAAGGAAAAGGTAAGGTAACGTGCCATTGGGTGCAAGCAATTCTAGACTCGAGTGCCTGGGCAGAATGGACCAGAGCACACATAATAAATCACCGACAGTCAGACCGTCACTTCTCAAACACTTTTGCTGCTGGGTGGCTGCGGTGGCTTGCATTCGCGAGTGTGTGGTGCCTGCCACAATGTCGGTCGATGTTCGGTCGTTGGACTTTGCCGAGTGGGTGGGCGAGCAGGGCAAGCAACAGAGAGGGCCTGGAATCGCCGGCTGGCTAATTATGGTTGCGGAGACCTGATCAAGGTCGATGAACGGGCGCGAGGGAGGGGACGCTAGGAACGAAGGGTCCTTCCCTGGGGGGTATCTATGACGTAACGCTGACGGGCAATTGGCTCGAGCGCCTGCTGGCCGTGGTTGAAGTACCGTGTTTGCAGACGCCGGCCGAGGTCAGAGTGTGCCCGTTGGAGCAGGATACTCGAGGGCGTTTTCTGTCCACTCTGACTGAGCTGATTGGGACCATGTTGGCCATGCCCATCCTGATCAAGTCTGGCCTGTACGGCTCGAGGAATGCCTTTAAAGAAATTACCATCCCAAAAGGGCTGGAATAAAGTTTAGAGGCCGTTTTCAGATCGGCTGCCGCCCGGACTCGATACGATGACCATGCGACAGGATACGGTACAGTACAGTACGTTGCGGTGCGATACGATTACGATTCAACATGGACAGGGCAGCGCAGGACCATAAAGACAATTGACAATTACTATTATTGTTGCTATTATCTATTCGCATCCTCACACGAGTCAATGCACAGTCCTGCCGCGGAGGAAGCAAGCAAGCAAGTTAGCAAGCTCCAATGCCGCCAGCTCAGGAACAGGAGCTGCTGTCGCGAGCCGCAGGGCAGCGCGACCGGGCCAGGTTGCCAGGCTGGCCATGACCTCTGCTGGCAGGCGAGCCTTACAAGGTTGGTCTGACGTGCAAGGGCCCAAGCGAGCGAGCCGAACAGCTCGGCTGTTCCCTGCCCATCTCCATCCCATCCCGTCTCGCCGTGCAGCCCTCTCCTTTCCCCTTCCTGAAGCTGTCGTATCCAGTCATGTCCTGCGCTGCGCTGCGCTGTGTTGTTCGCCCAAGACGAGTCGATGAAACGGGACGAATGCAGCTGGATGGAAACGGACGGTGTGCACTCACGTCGGGCGTCCCTGATCTGCTCTGCTCTGCTCTCCCCTCCTCTCCTCTTCTTCCAACCCCCCTTATAAAATCGTAGCCCCTCCTACAGGTGCACGAGGTACTCCGTACTGCCCAGGCAGGTGGTCCGGCTAGGTAGATGCGTGGGCTGGCAACGGTAGACTCGGTACCTAGGTAGGTAGGTAGCTAGGCACCCGGCAGCCTAGTACATGCGTGCAGCAACACAGTACGTACCGTCGACCTGAGACCTGCACCAAGACGCACCTGGCGCGGCGTGCAGCGTGCTTACCTTATTAGCGGATATTAATATTGGGGAACAAGAGAGCAGCGAGTGGGGACCTTGTTCTGCTCCCCGACTTCTCTCTCAGTCTCAGTCAGTCATTCGGCTCACTCTGTCGGTGCCTCTAACTGCAGTCTCGGGTCAACAGGCCAAAAAAGACCAAACCCAACAAACAAAACAGTACTTGGGCCGTTCTCCTGCACCGCGCGGCTCGCACTGCGCACACTCTCACGCACTGCAAGCGGCACGCTCACCACTCAACCCACTCACCACCCATTTTGTCGCCATTGCCGTGGCCGCTGCCGTTGCATTTCGCTGCATTGCGGTCGCCTGTGGCAGCTCCTGCTCCTGGTTCCTACTCCTGCTCCTACTCCTGCCTACCCTTCTCCTGCGCCTGCGCCAGCGCCTGCACCTGCACCAAATTTTTCTCGTCTCTTCTTGGACTGCGTCCCACCTTTTCCCAACTGGCTCCCAAAATCCACGTTTACCTTGTCCAGTAGGCTCCATTATCAGATGGTGCGATTTCTTCATCCTCCCCCATCTCTATTTTCCTGTCGTGACGTGGACGAGGAGGAAGACTGGCCGCCTGACACCGACAGGACATCGACTCCTGCGCCCGCGACCACCACACAAACACAATCACCAGAGCGCAACCGCCGGCCTCCAGTCTTTCTGAGGTAGTGCGTGCAACCGCTCCTTGTTTGCGCCTCGCAGCGCCCTAGGCCAAGTGGGACTTCACAGTACACGACGAGAAGTCTCATCCCACTCCTTGCAGCACCCATCGCCCCCGGTCGCATTTCGTCCCTCCCTGGCTCGTCCCTCACGTCACGTCAAGTCAGGTCAACCACGCAAAGCCAGGTCACGTCGCAACCCACCACGCCCGCGCCAGCACCTGCGCCCTCTTCCTCGCATCCGAGCCGACCTGCCAATCGCCCAGCCGCCGCCATGGCGAATGGGCCTCATGCACAGCCAGTCGGCGAGGAAGCCTGGCTGGCATTGATCGAAGAGGAGTCGCGCGCCAAGGCCAGAGATATCTCCAATCGCATCGACGTCCTCGAACGCTACAAGCAGGCGGTCAATGCCGAGTATGGCAGCCTCAGAATATGGATCGCTTACTGTGATTATTTTTGGTCTCTCTACATCGAGTGCAACTCCTACGCCAACAACGGGTACCGCCTGTCGCATGAGGAGAAGCTCATCGGTCGCGAGATATTCTCCCTCGACGCTGCGCTGTCCCTGTGGCAGCAGGGCTACGAGTCCGTCAGGTATCGTCTGAATGACAGCCACGAACTGTGGAATCGATGGGTTGCCCTTGAGATGGAGCTGCTATCAAGTACCCGGACTAACCAGGGAGTGCAACGCATAACCCATCTCTTCAAGAACCGGCTGCAGACACCCCACAAGAGCTGGGACGAGACCTCGCAGATGTTTTCCACCTTTCTCTCCGAATACAACAGGTCAGAATACGAGAGCACAATGCAGGACATTTCAAGTAGCTCTCAAGAGACGAAGAAACTCTGGGACGACCGAGAGACCTTCGAGATCAAATTGAGCAGGGCAAGGGCCGAGGGGAAGCTCGACGAGGAAAAGACCGTCATGCAAGAGTACCTGGGCTGGGAGATGAGACAGAATAGAAGCAAAGATGCCTTTCACCAGGGGGTGCTGGTTGAGATCTGCCTAGGCCTTTACTCGCGTGCTCTGACTGGCATCTTTTCTAGAGACGACAGCGTCTGGACTGACTACGTTGTCTGGGTCTCATCTCTATACACTGTCTTCAGCACCGGCCGGTCCCAGGCAAACGACATGCTTCGTATCCTCCCCAACCTCCTGGACACTCTTCAGCGTGCAGTCTCTCACTGCCCCTGGGCCGGTACATTGTGGGCGCGCTACATCCTCAGTGCTGAGGAGGCCGGGCTCTCCTACGACAATGTCGAACGCATCAAGCACGCTGCTACCTCGAGCTCCCAGCTCGACCGGGACGGCATGGCCAGCGTCATCGATCTGTACGCTGCTTGGTGTGGATTCCTGAAGCGTCGTGCCATGAACCCAAATGCGACAGACGAGGACGCAGATGTCGCCGAGATAGGGCTGACCGCCGCCTTGGAAGACGTGCAAGTGTGGGGGAAACGATTGTACGACAACGAATACAAGGGCGACCCGAACTTCCGTCTCGAGCGTATCCTCATCCAATACCTGACTGAGAAGAAGGTTACGGTCGACGAGGCACGCAACTACTGGAACCAGCTGGCCAAGAAGAGCATCTATTCCGACAGCTACAACTTCTGGTTGACCTTTTACATGTGGGAGATGTCCATCTTCCAGACAAATAAGGCGATGAATGGCCGGAGCCCGACCCCTGCTTCGCTGGCGTCCCGAGGCTCTCGAATTCCGACCTTGGCGACAAGTATCCTGGCCCGTGCGGTGCAGCGGCGCACGCTGGACTGGCCGGAGAAGCTCATGGAGATATACGTGCAGCACTGTAACGACTACGAGCCTCCCGAAGCCGTTCGCCGCGCCAACGACACCGTGCACAAGGGGCTAAAGGCTGTCGCCGAGCGGAGACAGGAGGAACAAGCGGCAGCTTATTCTGCACAGCTGGCACAGTATCAAGAGCAGGCACAGGCGTCAGCTGTTGCTGAGCAGCCAATGCAAGGTCCGGATGAGACGTCTTCTAAGAAGAGATCCAGAGACGACGGTGCTGACGAAACGTCAGAGAGCTCGAGCAAACGTGTCAAACAGCAAGACGCAGAAGCTGAACAGCAGCGCCTGAAACGCGACCGCGAGAATACGTCCGTCTACGTGACCAATCTGCCTCTTCCTCCAGAGGCAACTCAGACCAAGGTCCGACAATACTTCCGCGAGTACGGGCACATCAACAATATCGTCTTCAAGACCGAGAGCAACGGCCAATCAAGTGTTGCTCTCATTGAGTTTGCAACCCCTGAGGAATTGCAATCTGCGCTTCTTCGGGACGGAAAGTACTTTGGCCAGCAGCAAATCACGGTGCTCCCTGCGACAGGGACCACCCTGTATGTTACGAATTACCCTCCGCACGCTGATGATTCGTTTATCCGGGACCTATTTAAAGATTGCGGCGAGATCTTTTCGATAAGGTGGCCAAGCCTGCAGGCCAATAGCCACAGACGCTTTTGCTACGCGGCATTCCGCGACGCAGAGGGGGCGGCGAAAGCAACCCGACTTGACGGAAAGCTTCTGGAGGGCAAGTTCAAGCTCGTGGCCAAGTACTCAGACCCCACCAACAGGAAAAGTCGCGAAGGCCCTGTTGAAGAGGGCCGAGAACTTCACGTCACCAACGTTCCTGAACAGGTGACAGAGGCAGAACTGAAGGCCGTCTTCGAGAAATATGGCACTGTCCAGCGCGTTCGCATTCTAGTCAACAAGTCTGGCCACAGTCGTGGTACCGCCTTCGTGGTATTCGCGACGAAGGAGGAGGCTCAGGAGGCTGCTGCAGAGCTGGACCAGACAAAGCTCAGAAACAACATCCTCAAGGTGGAGAAGTCTGTCGCCAAGAACTTCAAGCCTGTGTCCAGGGCTGGGCCTTCGATGTCACCCTCACCAGGCCCAAGCGGTGCGAAGGACTCCGAAGGTGACAACGCCATGTTGGACTACGACGATGAACGGGCCAAGCCCAAGGAGGGCAAGTCGGCGGCACGAACTTTCGCGCTCATGGGCTTACCCGACACAATGAATGACGCCCGTGTTCAGGCCCTGGTGGAAACACACGGCCAGCTTGCCAAGCTCACACTTCGCCATGATCATGGCGGCGCCATTCTTGAATTCGCCGATGCAGCGGCGGCAGGAAAGGCCCAGCTGTCTCTGGATGGCATTGAGGTCGAAGGCCGAAAGCTCAAAACGGGATCCATCCCTGACCTGTTTCAAGAGAAGGGCGAGGTCAGGATCGACCGTATCGATCAGAAGCCGGCTGCGCCAGCCCCTGCTGCCAACAGCAAGAGCAAAGCTTCCAGTGCGATGATGCCACCTCCGTCGACCATGATACGTCGACCGGTGCTTGGATCCAAGGGGCAGAAACGCGGCCTTGGATTTGGTGGTGCCATCAACAAGGAACAGAAAGCAGAGCCATCGTCGTCAGCTCCTACGACCAACGGAGAGAACGGCGTCTCATCTGCCACAAGCGGCGACGGGATGAAGAGCAACGCTGATTTCCGGGCGCTTTTACTGGGCAGTGGACCAAAAAAGGACGCTGCGGCCCCGTCGACCGCAGACACGAAAGCTGCTGATAATGGAGGAGGTGATGGAGATGGGAAGGACAACTAGCGGTTGTGGTGTGAATGATGCTCTACATATGTTTATGCCTTTGTACGATAACTCAGCTACGGATTGAACGGCTGTGTTGCGGCCACTGCCTGTGTCCGTATCAGATGAAGGAGAGGGGGGCACAAAGAGCCAAATCTATGATGGCCGAATGGGAGGGTGTTTCTTATTGCTTATACCCCGAGCCGAAGGAGAATTGAAAATCGATCAAACCAGATTGTCAACAATCGGGCGGACCGCGCCCGGGTGACACCAGCCGCTAGAATTATTGTCGGCATAGATGAGGCGTGTCTATGGACTGCCCGTCTGTCTTGTGAAGGACAACATTTTCGAGATGATCCTGAAAGCCAGTGAATAACCAAGATGGCGAATCAGGTTTTGTGGGGCAAGGAAGCCAGGAAAAGCCAGCCAGGGAGATGTTTGCATGACTGGACAACTCCCTGACCCTATTATGACCTCCATCTGTGGTGATCCTTGTATGCCATGCAAATTGAGTACACGGTAGACTTTGTCGATGACATCTTTGCATTACCCTCGCTATTAATAACCCACGGACCAAAACTCAGTCCACATCTCCTTTTATGACCTGCTCCCCGAATTGGCTCTGATCAAGCGAGCATTACCCCTTAATAATTATCGCCGCCGTACAGCGTGCCTGTGTCCTCTCGTGGGAGCGCCGCTCAGGCCGTCGGCCTCCCAGTACCCATCCCTCCACGAAACACACGGTAGATCCAGGGGCCTCGGGGCCAGCTCGTCGTGCCCGACGTCAGGAACCGGCGCCTCCTCCTCGTCTTCGTGCTGCTGCTGCCCCCCGGACACGCCTGCCGTCAACACGTCCCAATCGTCATCCATCAACCTCCTCGTGCCGTGCTGCCAGCCGTGGTCCTCCTCGGCTCGGACAGTGTACCCAAAGACGCCGAGGTGTGGATCCACCGCGCCCGGGTCTTGTGGGTGGCCGGTGTCTCCAGCCGGGCCTTCCGCGGCCGTTCCTCCTCCTCCCTCACGCATCTCGACGTCGCCCGCCGCGAGCTCCGCCATCGCCTCGGGCCCCTCGAACTGGTGGAGGAGCACGAGCCTGTGGCACTTCCTCTCGTGGTCGTGGAGGTTGTCCACGCGGTTGTAGCTGCGCCTGCAGCCCCCGTGGCCGCAGCGAAACCGCACGCCGCCGTGCGCCGACGCCACGTGCCGCTTGAGGTGCTGCCTGCGGTTCTTCTGGATGCCGCCGAACCGCTGGCCGCAGCGTGCGCACTCCTCGTACTGCTGCTGGGCGGCGTGCTGTTGCTGCTCCCCGGCGCGGCGCCGGGATGGCAGCGCCTGGTAAGGCTTGTTGTCCTCCGGGGTCGTGCCGCTGGTCTGGATCTCCTCGTCGACGAGCGTGCTCACTGTGATGCTGTCTTGCGTACCGGTGTCGAAACTTGCCCGCCTCGTGACTGAGAGCTTGGCTCCGATGGCATTCTGGCTGGCATTGGCTGCTGGGAACTCTTGTTCGGTGACATGAGGGAAGCCGTCTGATATTTGGTGATGCTGGTGCTCGAATGGATCTGGCTGTGGGATATCATCTGAGAAATCGAGCTGCGTGGGCCACGTGTTCTGCTTCTGCATATGCGGATTCGGCATTCGGGAGTCTCGGAAAGAGCTGGAGAATATGGACGCAGTCTTTTCTGAACGGCTACCGTATTGAGTGGAGGTAGTGGCATTCTGGACAGTGGACAGAAACTGCAAGTCAATATGTGGGTCTTCTATTTCGCTGAAGCCCGCATGATCGTCCCACGGTGCCTCTGGAAGCTCAATGTCTTCTGGTGATTCCATGAAACTGGACTCGCTGATGTATTGAACAGGAGGTATCCCAAGCCGCAGGCTGTCCGTGGGGTTGCCGTGGACCGGATAGTCATCAACTGTGGTCTGAGGAGATACTACATAGGGTGGTGGCTGTTCAGGTGCATCTGTGACTTTTGCATCCCCATAGGCGGCCATGTTCTGCGAATTCTCACTCCAGGAGTGGTTTCTCGTCGACGGCGGTGTTGGAAGGGGCCGGCTCGTATGGAATTCCCTCGGCTGCAGGGCAATGTTGGTGACTTCGGCTTCTAATTCAAGAGCAGAACTTTGGGTCGAGGCGAAGTTGGTAGGGTCTTCCATCTCCGGCGGCCACACGCTCTCGGCTCCATGGCTCTCCTGCCGCGACGGAATCGTGAAGTCATCGTTCACTGCAATCTTGCCTCTCTTAGTCACAAAAGGCTCGCCCATGCTGGTATTGTTGCCACGCTTCCTGTTCGAGAGCCTCCTTAACAATTCGACTGGGCTCTTGAGGGTATTGCACATGGTTTGCCATTTCTTGAATTCGTGGCACTTCTGGCATGTCCAACACTGGATCTCGCCTTTGGATGCTTCTGGACAGCTGGCGACGTGATAGATCTGCTCCATCGGCGTTTCAGAGACGTGGAAGCACTTCAGCATTGGGCATTTCCGACGGTCCGAAATTGAATATGCCAGATTGAGATTGTCTCCAGAGACCGCAATGATTTCCAGGATCGTGGCTAGAACAGTGCGTGCGGTGGTTGAGTCTTGGAAGTGGTTACTTTGATATAGCATATTAGAACAGGCACTCTGCCATCGAACGAACACCGACTCACGGGCACAGAGAAGCTCTTTGTGGGTGACCGTTGCTGCCAGAAGAGATAATCCGCTGGTGGTCAGGAGTTTCCTGCTCCTGGGTGTGTCTCTCCATATTGAGACTGACCGAGAGTTGCTTCGATCTGTTACTTATTTGATCTAAGTCTTCGAAAAGAATGTTGATATTGTTGGTCTATGGATCCGCTGTCCGAGGAAAGAGAGGCCCGAATCGAGAGCGACAGGAGTGTATTTTGAGCATGGCCGCCAGCGGTATACCTCAGTCTCAAGTTCGGTGTGCTCCTCCCCAACAAGGAGAACGCGCGTCCTGGCCGTCCAACGATGCCCTCGCACAATAGGGAGCGCTGCGATTTCACCCTGCACTGCTGCAGGAGGACGGACCAATTTCACCCCATCATGGCACCCGGTGGCCAAAGTGTTGGCGAGGCTGTCTTGACCGCAAGTGTAGGGCAGCAGATCGAGTGGCTGTCGTTGAATACCTCAACTTTGCTTTTTCTTCCTTCATTTCAGGCAAATATAGGCCGGTCGGTTGTGGCCTGAGTCTTCATTCGCCCACCCTCGTAAGGCAACTGAACGAGGCGACGGTGACTGATTCGGTAGCTTCGGTAAGCTTGCAATTTGTGCACATTGTAGGCCCCTCCTTTTTTATACTTCGAGCACTTGCACCAAAAACAAGTTATCTTGGTCGGTCTAGCTTGGCAAGGGTAAGGCTCTGGTAGGGGCATCGTTCGTGTCCGAAGGGTGCTGTGCCATGGTGGTAGGGAGACGGTGCAGGAGAGGCCTCCCTTTGGGTGAGCGCCCAGGTGTGAAGACCGAGGCTGCAGAGCTTGTGGCGTAATTCGTGTTCTCGCGCAAGTATGACAAATGTAGAAACTCTTCAGGGTGAGAATGGGACTCGCGTTTCTTTCTCCATTGACGCTTGTCCTCGTCAACTGGACAAACGGCCCCGAAAGAAACCGCAAGACGCGCAACACACAGAGGACGAGTTTGAGCTGATGCAGCCCCCTCTATATATTTTCTACTCTGTTTGCACTGCCGTCTGCACTGCCACTGCAAAGTCAATCACGTTTGCAGTAAAATCTATGCAGGTTTTCAGCTCGTGGGGGCTGAGTTTCCGTGAAGCCTGCACGGAGGACGAAGAACCTGCCACGATGGTAATAGTGTCTGCCACATAACAGGCCTCACCCATTCATCATTTGAAGGAGGTGTCACCTCGGGCGGCACTGGCTGAAAGTGAGGCGTGCGAGCCAACTATTTCACCCTAGAGCCGCAGGCTTCAAGATTGGTGGCTTACACTAATGCATGTAAGCAATGCCTTACTGGTCGGTTGCCCTCTTCCGTGGGAGAGAGAGGTATCTGTCCGCATGAAGTCTGCATGGTGCGCATGCGGATCGTGGGGACCGTATAAGCTTCCTTGACTTTTCAGTTCTGGGCCATGGGGTTGCTGAGTGGGTGCTCAGACAGCAAGACTCGGGGTTCTTTCTTTGACATTTGCATTTATGTCACAGGATCTGCTCGCCCCTCAGGAGCAACTTGGAAGACACAGAACGGTGAGCCCTGGCTGCCGGAACATCCAGTCGGAGGCCAATCAAATTTGTTGACATTTTGCCGATGTGCAACGCCTTGTCAGTAGGCCAGCCACTACTTTATTGCCACGAATAGGAGTCAATTGTGTCAACAGAAGCATGTTCAAGTATCCGAGCTATGGAGACAGGCCAGACTTTTGCTATACATGTGTTCAGGGGTTGCTTGTGGTCGACAGTTGCAAACTAAGCAACCACTCAATGCGGTTGTTATGAGATCTCGCCTCACCTGACTGTGGGTGGCGCCAGTATGTGTATATCAAACACGAGCATGTGAGTGCGGACAAATGCAATATGCTTCTGTGTTCGCTGCAAAAAGCTTTTGCCACGCACAGATGTTTTGAATCGCTACAGGGCATTATTTATGGGCAAAACATAGTATTGTTGATCCGGGCTATTGTACCGTCTGGAGTGGATCGGATGATAATTAGTTCAAACTCGGGGGGACAAGGAATAGTAAAAACAGGAAAATCGTGACGACAACTGTATAACATATTTCAAGACTCGTATCATTTGTGTCGGTACTCAATTCAAGATTTAAGCAAGCCCAAGGGTGGACACAGGTGTCACTCGGAATGATTCAAGGTCGACTGCCACGTATTGGGCAGGAAACACACAAAGTGCTTTCAACCAAGATGCAGCGATACAATAATGATACGTATCAAAGGGGGAAAACTCATGAAACGATTTAAATACCCTTAGTGTTTCCTTTTCGCACCCTAAGCCGCGACGAGGGAGTCATTGTCACCCTATCCGAAGGGTTCATGATTCCCAGGGGTAGTAGGGTCTTTGAGTGAGGTCAACCTTCACATACAGAAAGGGTGCGGATTGCCTGACTAGACAAATCTTGGGGCCTTTCGAGAAATTATATGATATCGGCTTGAGCTGCTCTTCTTCCATCCACGTTTGGCAGAATCCACATCAACCTTCCCACGACAACACCTGCCAGTTTTTCACAAAAGCCCAAAGAGATCATCGAACGCTTTAAAACATCTCAACCACATCCATTCAGCCCCTGTTACTTTGCATCAGGTTCTCAGCATGTCGACCCCAGCAAAACGGTATGAACTCCCGAGCTGCCCATGCTCGATCTTAACTGTTCTCTGCCACAATTGCACAGCAACTAACGCCCCTGAGTAAAACAGCACACCATCACGGGCCCAAACTCTGCCCCTCACAAATGATTATCTCATACAGATGCCGTTCACGTCAAACGTGACCAATTATGGCCGACAAGATCAGCAATTTGAGAGGCGGTCTCTTGGCTTGACATCTCAACCAGGGAATGCAACACAATATTTGCAGGAATGGGAAAGGCGATGGGCAACCTCGTCATCTAAAACTGGGAATTGAGCTTGAATGCGACATATCCCAGAGGCCGTTGCAATGTTCCTACGCTAATAAGATAATCTTGAGTATACGCGAGTAGGAGGTGGTTCGGGCTGCTTCTTGGGAAAGACGGGACGGTGCTTCAGCGATTTAGAATAATATACATAAATAACTTTCAAGCCTCTTCTTTCTAGTCACACCTATCTCGGCCATTGAATCCCGTAGAACTTCTTGTCTTCGGCTTGGTCGCTCATACCAGAAGTACACCCAGGATGTTCACAAGTGGGAGGCATCGACAGACAGCGAAGTGGCATGACTGGAAGTTCATACTGGGCACCCGAATAACACATTGAATGAAAAGACTACGTGATCTTGCATAGACGAGCAATTTTCGTGACTTACTGCGCACAAGTTGAATAGCGATTTGGCTGCACGTAGTCATTTCTTCACCATTCAATGTTGACCAACCACTCAGTCTTTGCATCCTTCCAGGGTCTCGGGCCAACTTGCAGTAAAGGGTTAAGGAATTCATACAGGACGTCCAACGCGCAAGATTTGTGGACTTAGGCGTAAATTATAGCGGCAAATACTGACACGCTGATATCGAGTACCTGTGACCACGCGGATTCGTGTAACTCCGCGTCTGTAGCAAATCGATATGAGCGCAAGGGTGACAAGGGTGACAAGGCACAGAAGGGATTGGGGATTCCCGGATGCCTAGGCCGTTTGGCGCATTCTCAAGCCAGACCGCCGTGAGACCTAGTCACTCGCGCTGACTGCCCAGCTTTGGTTTGGAGACCGCGGGACTCTCGATTGTCTGCGAATCATCCTTTGCCTGATATGTCAATGGATCCAGATGCCTGGCTGCACTAGGTCACAGTCCCTGTGGTTCATGACCAGCCGCCCGGGGCAGAGATCACCACCTTATTCTCTCCATGGTTGGTCGAACTGCACTAGGATGGTGTGCAAAGATGTCAGTCGTGGGGAGACAATTGTGCCCGCTCCAATCATGTTGCACCGCAATCAAAGTGACCTTGTAGGCTCGCATCATTTGAACTCTGTTTCTCTTACGTCCCTGTGACCGACAAATAATCAACTCAATTCAATGTCCGTCCTGGCCCGCAACTGTCCAACATGTCGTCATCAGCAGATCGCCTCAGCGAGCATTCCGTATTTCACGATACAAGCACACCGTCTCCTCACCTTTACCATGTGTTCGAAGAGACAGTCTTCAAGTACGGATACAGGGAGGCCATTGTTGCTTTACATCAGCCCCCGCACCTTTACGCCGATTCCCTGAACATAGAATCCTCCAAGGGTCCCGGCCTTCGCTGGACGTACGATAATGTCCACCGCGCTGTCATCCGGTTTTCGGGGTCGCTAGAAGCTCAGGGTGTGAAGAAAGGAGACGTGGTGACAACTTTTGTCGCCAACGGCATCGAATGGTGTATTGTTCTTTGGGCATGCTGGAGGATCGGGGCGGTCTTTGCACCCATGAGTTTACGAAACCTCCAAAATGCCGACGAAACCAAATATATGTTCCAGGCTTCCGCTGTCAGAGTCTTGGTCGTGGCCAACGCGGAGACGGCAATGAGGGTAGACGATCTCGCCAGCCAGGCAGGTCTTGCTCTGAAACTCAAGGTCGTGACAGATCGCTCTGAGGCGCCAAACGGTTGGGTGGACTTCTCGTCGCTCATCAAACCCAATGGAGCATCTGATGAAGCTCTCTCGAACAAGCCAGCTGCTCAATTGGCCGATAATGACGGCGCTGTCATCTTCTTCACATCAGGAACGACGAGTCTCCCCAAAGGCTGCCAACACACCCATGGATCCCTCGCAACCGTTTTTGACAGCCGGAGGCCGCTTTGGGAAGCGGGCCCTGAGAATCGTGCGGCGAACTTTTTGCCCAACAATCATTTCATGGCCTTTATACTCACAGTTCCATTCCACCTCCGAGGTGGCAGTGTTGTCTATCCTGCTGGAATTTTCACGCCCGCTGCCATGCTCAATGCGTTGGTAGAAGAACGATGTAACGAGACCGTTCTGGTTCCGGCTATGGCCTACGCACTTATCAATGTTATGTCAGAACAGAAGATCCTCAAATTGGGACATCTGAGGTGTGTGGGAATAGTGGGCTCATCAGTCAGCGAGAAGAACTTGGAGGACTGTTCCACCCGAATAGGCTCGGACCTAGTATGTGCGGGCTATGGGATGTCAGAAGGCCTCCCAATGAGACCATTGCTCTTTCAGACTGCGGCAGAAGCAATCATCCAAAACAGCCCTTGCTGTGGTGAAGTTGCCCTCGGATGTACTGTCAAGATTTGCAGTCCTGGCACGAAAATGGCGGTTCCAATCAACACGCCGGGCGAACTACACATGTCAGGCCCTTCGGTTATTACTGGCTATCTTGATGGTCGCAATGAGGAGGACTTTTACGTGGCAGATGGGAAGCAATGGTTCAAGTCAGGAGACCAAGCGGTCATGGACGAGCAAAACCGAATCGCTATCGTCGGACGATATAAGGATATGATCATACGAGGCGGAGAGAACATTTCACCAAATGCAATGGAACGAGTTCTCAATGTGATAGACGGAATCGAGGTACACAAAACCAGACTTTGGTATAACTTGTACCTGAACGTACTGACAATCCATATTCAGGCCTATGTTATTGGCGCAGAGGATGAAATTGCAGGCGAGGTATGCACAGTGTCTTCTCTGTACTCTCAAAAGAGCACAAGCTGACGTGAACAAGGTGCCCGTGATAGTCTACGCAGGCCGATCAACACCCACCAAAAAGTTTCAAGAACTCTGTCTGGGGAAAATGGGCCCGAGCTACGTCCCCGCAGCGTCTTATCACCTCTCTGACTTGGAGCTGTCTGAATTTCCAAAGAATCTCGCGGGTAAAGTGCTCAAGGACAAGTTGGCTCAGGTAGTCAAAGATCACAGGGATGTGGTCACCGACCCCCAAATACGCGCCGCGAAAAGGGAAGACACCAATCGTGATGGCACTCCCCACGTCGTTACAGTCACCTGGGCGAGTCTCCTTGGTATCATGCCGGAAGACCTCGACCCCGAAGCACAGGCTTCGTCGTTCGCAGATAGTATCAACATGATGAGGTTCCGTCAGAAGATCAAACTTGAGACCGGGAAAGCTCTTACAGTCGAACAAGTCCTAGGATCCACGATCGCGGAGCAAATCACACTTCTGGACAACCAGGCAGCGTCATCAAACGGCTTGCCGGGGCGCCCTGCTCCAGAACATCGTCCTGGTGGTCCGAGTGCTGTCGATATGGTTCACTGCTACGGCGATGAAGACAAGGCGGCCGCGACGCGTACGGTCGTGGAGGAGATTCTGGAACCCCATGGACTGAACTGGGATGATGTCTCTGAGGTATTCCCGGCATGGGGAAACGGCCAGGCAATTTTCACTCAGAAGCGGGCTCTCTCCTGGGGCTTTCGCTTCGTCATTCAAACCAAGGTCAAGGACAGAAAAGTAAGGTAATCTTGAAACTTATCCAGAGCCTTTGAGCTAACATATCTGGCTGTCTAGACAGTTCGGGCGGCTCTGGAGGCTGCACTGGAGAAGAACCCAATCCACTTGTCCTTCTTCATCCGACAGGACGGATCAGTGACCAACAGGAACTCACTGGCACTGCATGTCAACCTGAAGCCGAGCAGGAATATATTTGATTTGGTCATATCCTACGCACCCAAGCCACTCAGTACCGTCGCAGAGCTGCATAACTACGCAGATGACGACAGACTGGATGTGGGATTCGATTCACTGATGACAAGGGCCGAAATTGTCCACGTAAAGGAGACGAATACTGCCTGCATCGTTCTCAACGGTTCGTCCGCCATCCTCACGGTCCCTGTCCCGCCCACTGACATAACTTTTGCACATAGTCAACCATGCCACACACGATGCCTTGTCATTACAAGGTCTCTTCTTCCCCGACCTCGACCTCGCCCTCTCGGATCCCTCGTCCCTAAAGGACCACACCCCTTACAAGATCTTCGCAGACACGTACTACTCTCTCGGCACGTCCCTCTCAGCGCAGCAAGGCATCAACTTCCACGCCACACACCTCAGAGACATCATATCACATCACAAGGCAGCGGCATGGCCGCCCCAGAGAGCCCCAGACTGGCTCATGGGCCCCCGGAGAGGCTGGGTCCCACCACCCGCAGACGCAACGGCAGAAGCACAGGCACGTTACTCTAATCCGGCCGGCATGACCCTGGAGGCCCCCGAGCGGCGCAGCGACGGCGGCACGTCGCCCGTCGCCTGGCGGGGCGAGCTGCGCGGCCTCAACACCCTCCGTGCCGCCGTGGGCGCCGGCCTCACGAATTCCGTGATCGCAAAGGCGGCGCTGGCGCTCCTCAACGTCCGCCACACGGGCCAAACGCACGCGCTCTTCAGCAGCCTAGAAGCGGGACGGGCGGCGCTGCCGTTTGTGCCCGCGAGCCTGGGGAGGGCCCTCGCAGCTGCCGGCGTCAGCCCCGCCGACATGCCAGGCCCCATGTTCCAGCGCGCCGCGAACCTGATCCGCGTCGACCGGGCCGAGTCGGTGGGGGACTTCCTGCGCCGGGTCCAGGGTCTCCAGGACGGGCAGACGCGGCACTGTCACGCGCCACTCAATGCGATATGTGAGGCGCTGGGGGCCGAGGCCGCGGAGATGGTGCTGGACACGTGCCGGCGTCAGGTTTTCAACTGGGTGCCTGGGCTGGGCGCCATGGACCGGAACCCGTTCGGGAATATGGAGCTGCTGGACTCCAGGACGCGGGGTGACGCGGGTGTCGTCTTCTCTGCCGGCACGGGTGGCATGGCTGGGCAGGACCTTGTCCTCAGGGTGGTTTGGGATGACGCGAACGTGACCAGATCCGAGGCTGAGAAGTGGCTAGATGAATACAGGTCTGCGGTCGAATGGGTAGTCACCAGCGAGAAAGACTGCCAAGTAGGAGATTTTCTCAATACAGTGAAGAGCGCATGAGCGGATGGATGGATGTAAACTTCCAAGGTTAGCACCTACTGGTTTGCCAATGTGTCTACAAAGTGGACTTTGATACATGTTGTCCTACAAGCAATGTTGACTTCATCTGGATAAAAGGTCACCTTTGTGATGGATAAGAAATTCGTATCGCGTCCTGGACTGAAACTTGAATCCATTGAGAACGCGTTTCTCCGAGGGCAATTAATTGCGAAAACTAAATAGCATAGCCCCTACCGTGCCTCGACAATACCTAATCGAGGCGCCTGCTTCCACGCAAATCATTCCCTAGCCAGGCCTCCCACAGATATTAGAGGTGACTTGTTCACGTATTCTCTTTGCAGGCGCGAACCACCTTCACCCTCCCTGAGCGCGAAGGCGGGCCGATTTGGCATATATAAAAGTCTGGTCAAAAGTCGGTATCAAAAATGACAAAGCTGTAACTGCCTTAAACAGGCTGCAGATGACGTTGGCTGAGAACATGTAAGCACGTCTCGTCACATGCAAACAGGTTTTTGTCCCACCCACCGCAACCTAGGTGCATGCATGTGCCCACGTTCCGTGCCAATGTAGGATCCCGGGGCGGCTGGGCGACGGCGGTGTGTGTGAGCTTGCAGCCGGATGCCACCACCACCACCAGATCGGAGAGCGTGTTCCGGTTGGAGAATGCTACTTCACCTTCACACCGATGGTGGTGTCGAGAATACACTCCTGCAGAATGGGTGAACGGATCTATAATCAAGCGATCTGACATACTGCTTGGCGTTAAATCCTGCTATGCGACTGCGGACAGCGGTTCGTGCCACATACGGAAAACATGTGAAAGTTGACCAGGCAAGCGTTTTTCCTACGCTCGAGAATCGATTGCTGGGAGAACAATGAATATCATCAAGCAATGGGAGATAGCAGGAATGGAAAATATGCGTGTATAAGATGATATTGAGTATCATTCTATGATAAAAAGAACAGGTAGTCAAGGTCGGGACTATTCGAGTCAACCAACCGACAATACAAATATCGAGCGAACCAAAAGCAATGACAATCATCAATCTTCATGCGAGTTATCAAGACTCGACCTCATCATCCCCTTCAAACAACCCCGGGCCGGCCGCAGCGGCAGGCTTACTTCGTCCGCTGACCTTTGGTGCGATCCAGCATGTGATAATATCCATGCGATCTGTCCGTCCAGCCCCATCAAGGGTATAACAAGCTTCCAATCTATCGAGACATAACGATGCAGACAAATGCCAGTCTATCTGCGAATCTATGTTTAGGATGCTGTGTTTATCGGTGTATCTTTAATCTTTTTTTATCGTCTTTGATTTATGATCGCGCGCGGTCGTGTCGTCATTCATCAATGAGAGTTTCATGGTTGTCGTTGCGTCATTCAGCTCACATCAACGACGCCGAGGTCGTCCTGGTCGACAATCGTGACGCCGTCGAGCTTCTCGGCGACGATGTCCTTGGTGGCGGCGTCGCCGCGCTGTTCCTCGGCGGCTTTCTTCCTTTCCATCTCGCGCTTGATGCCGTGGTTGACGGCATCCAGCACGGTGTTGACGGTTGCCTTGGGCTTGTAAGCCGGCTCTGTGCCGTCCTGGTAGATACCTGTCTTGACGAGGATGGAGTACCATTCCTCCTTGCTCTTGGCGTCCATGAGGTTGGTTCCCCGGATGTCGGATTCGGGAGTGTCACCGACGAAGTAGACCGTCTGAGGAGCACGGCCGATTGGGAGGCCGTGCTGGTTGGCCCGCCATTGCTTCAGCAGTCTTGTGGCAAACTCAAAAGTGCCGACCTGGGGCTTGCCGAAGGCGTGCGTTACGAGCTTCTTGCCACCTGTGACAGACGTGAAGGTGTTCTCAACAATTTGCCTCAGGGCACCCATACCCAGGCGAGGGTGCTCGTGACCTGCCGACCACAAGACATCGTTGTGGCTGAAGTAGATTGGCGGCGACTCCTCGAAGGTCTCGGAGCGAGTTTCCAGACGGCCGCCCTTTGACATGGCAATGTCCAAGATAATTTGCAAATCACCGGCCCAGTCTCGGCTGTCAGCGAAGACAAAGATGGCCTCAATGACAACATCCTTGAGGTCACCGCGCTCGAGCAGGTTTCTTGAGTTGTTGAAGTCTAACTCTGATAGTTTGCGGAAGGGTGCGGTGTGGTGGTTGGCCTTGAGGATGTCGCCTGGTGTAACGACGTCGGCAAAGCCGTAGGTCTCGGCGACCTGTCGACACTTCTCGCCCTCACCACCGACCACGAGAACGGTCCTGTATTGGTCGGCAAGCTCCCGCATGGGGGTGTGGCCACAGATGAACTGGCCGGGGCTGACTTCTAGCTCCAGTTGTTGGGAGAGGTCGCCGCAGCGCTCCTCTTCTGATTTACCACCACCATTTGTAAGGAAAATGTAGGGACTACGAACAGGCATTAGTATTGGAACCTATCGGATTGGAATACTGAAACTTACACTCTGACGTTGTATTCGTTCTCACCATTGAGAACCTTCATTGCCTCGATGGCCTCGGGGATAGGTCGACCACCTCGAACAAGCACGCCATCAATGTCGAACGCAAAGGCAAAGTCATCTGCAACATCCTGATCAGGCACCGGGGTGACCGGCCCGGAGATTGGTGATGCGAGACTCTTCGGAGTGGCTCCTCCGGAAGATGTGAGTTCAGGGGACAGGGACGCCTCTGATTCAGGAGAGATCTGCTCGTCAAGGCCCTCAAAGTCCCTGTCGACCTTCCTGCGAGCAGCACGGAAGGTCTGAGCAAAGGAAGAAGCGGAGATGCTGCGCAGGGGGGCAGCTGGCCTCTGGGGGGTTGCCATGATGAAAAACGTGGTAATTTCTGGGGAATCTGGGGAAGGTTTGCGGACGGTGTGCTCCAGCGAAGGGTGACAGATGTCCGTTGATGGGGAAGAGGCAGGAATATAAAAGAGACGAGTGTCCCAGAGTCAAGCGATATGCAACCACACGAGTCGATGAACGTTGCGATCTGCCTGATTGAGGATGGCGAGTGGGCACAAGTTGGGTCAACGCTCGATACTTATACCATTCGCACCGTCTTGGAAAAGACGGGACAAACAGAGAAAACTGGCCTCTTTCTGGTGAGTTGACCAATCTGTGTCCCAAGAGGCGCAGAGGTAGGCAGGAGGAACAACCAGGTACCACGCATACCCATGGGGAAGATGTGGAACCGCTAACATGGAGGAGACTATGATGTACCTGGAGGAGTCCATGATGTACCCCGGGCCCATGTAGTCGCAAAGATGACGGTCAGGAGGGGAGCTCGCACAACATCATCCCTCACGTCTCGGCGAGTCCAGCCCACCCGCTGCGAGTCCAGCCCACCCACGGGCACCCCACCACAACTCTGGCAACGGGATGATGCCATCACTACGAGAGTCCCTCCGCCGACTTACTCGCGGGCATGACGGGACGAGGTCCCATCCGAGCAACAACGCAACCAGACAGTCAGATACTGAGGCGAGTCCTGAGCGTCGATCTCGCCCGTGTGAGAAAATACACTTCCACCCGGGTATCAGATAAGCATGCAGGGTGAGGCAGTGAAGATAAGACCCTGCAGCAGGAATCACAGCCAGGGAAAGGCCCGACTTCGTGCGTACTATCCATGCGCAGGGTACGTATCGTCCAAACGTAGGCGTTTGTCCTTTCTCTGGTTTAGTGCGGCTGAAGAGATTTCGCCAACACCAAGGGTCCGGCAGATCCAAGCGTTCCAAGCCGGCCATGGTCAGCAAGTGAGGCACAGGAAAGGAGGACTAGGCCAGAAGCAGGAAGCCGCGGGCTGGTGGGGGCGTGGCCGCCTGGGTTGACATCGGCAAGTGTCCTGTTGATCGCGTTTGCATTTGCCCGAGGGAACGGTACCGTATTGTTAGATAGTAGGCATTCGACTTCGGCACGGTGGCGTCACAGGGGGGGTTAGTGCGGCTATTTTCTTGATCTCTTGGACAAGGCGGTATGAACACACAGATCCTCTGGGCGATCCAGGAACGTGTCTAACGACAGCTGTCAGCAAAAAGGTGCTGCGGCGTGAACCACTCCCGACTGTACGTGCTCGTGCTCGCGCAACAGGATTGGATTTGGAGGTTCGGACAGAGAAAAAGCAAAGATCTCGATGGCTCCTTCACATGCACACTGAGAGCGCGGAGCAATTTGTGCCCGCCTCTGCTCCATTCAAGAAGATACCTTGCTAAAACATGCAGTAAGAAAGACCGGGACGGCCGTTGCTTCACCGGGTTGTACACCAAAAATGTCGGCAGGCGCCTGGAATATGCAGCAGCTCCAGGGAGTCTGACCGTGGTTTGTGAGGCACGGCGCGGGCTGACGGGGGCGAGACCGTGTCCTACGGACCGCCTGTATACACATGACGTCAGGGTGGGCCCCGGTTGTGGATAGAGTTCCAGCGCGAAAAAAGCCGTCGCATCGGCTGGGCGCAAGCCGTTGACGCTTCCCGTTTCGGGCTTGGGAGCGCAGGCGTCCGGTATCGACCCTCGACGTTGAAAGCAGGACACCGAGGTAAAGTGCCGGGCACCTGCGCGTGCTTGCCCGTCCTTTCAGCGATGGACCTCGCGAACCCTGGCGACCAAAATTTGTCCGCGGCAAGCTTCCCAGTTAGCCACGGCCAGGCTGCCAGGCTTGCCCAGTTCCTGGCAGGTCTGGCAGGCTCTCCCTACACTACTGTATCAGAAGAAACATGTTCTGACTCAGGTGTTGCCCCTGTGAACTATTTGCCATGAGCCAGCCGAGCGACCTCATTGGAGTCCACAGAGATACCATCCTCGCGCTTGTTGATAATTACCCCTCCAGCGTTCCGGTATAACCCCCAAAAGTGGGTCGAGATTCCCATCTTCCCGTCTTGGGAATAAGTTGCATGTGAACATGCAAGCGAACAGGAGAAGGGGTGTGCGGTGACCCGTCATTTCGCTGGTGGTGTCCGTCATGGTGATCCACTGTGTCACTATTGGCCGTTGCAACAATGCGGTCCTAAAGACATCGGCAATATATCGAGAACCGATGAATCACTTTCCACAGCTACCAGACATACCGCCATTCACGCACCGCCTACCCGCTTGGCTGCGGATTCGAATTGCTGCTGATTCTCGATTTCACACTCTCCTGCTCACTGCTGGCAAGAGCCGCCCACCATCAAGTTGGAATTTAAATGGCGCGTTGCGCAAGATAGTCGGTGTAACGACATGAAGGTCTGGGTGAGTTGCTGTGGTCTGCGAACGTCATACACACGCACGCGCGCACGTAGACTCGCAGACCATCCAGCGCGCAACTCCGCCAAAGAAAACTGGACAGTAGAAACGTCAGCCGACCTGATTGCGTAGCACCGCCATGACTGCCCTCGAATTGACCAACGTGTCAAAGTCGATATCGAGTACTCTGAGTAATAAGCTCCCCAACTCGCCATGGAGCAAGCTGGAAGTATGAATTCTAAAGTCCTGACTCAAGACCTTGTCGCCCTAGTTCTCCTCGCAACTCTGGGGTTTGCTCGAGAATCGCTGCTTCGTGATACTGCGGTGCACCTTGCAGCTCCACTTCCCCATGGGACTTGCTGCAGGAAAAGATCATCAAATGATGGGGTCGTCAAGTGGTTGCCATCCCGTTACGCGCCAACAACTGCCATTGGCAAAGTGGTCATCCGTGCACCACACACGAGGTACAGAGATGCTGTCGGATTTGTTTCCCGTAATAGCTCTATGCATCTTAGCTGTTGGACGAGTCGTGTAGACTGAGTAAATTCGACACATATTCGTCGAAGCCAAGAAAATGAGCCTGCGCGAGGTTTTCGAAAGAGGCAAGATCCACGCCGTAGGATTGTCGTCTCACCGTAAAGCGCTCCGTGTTGACTCGGCCGCATGCACGTGGCTGTCTGATGTCCTCGTAGCCACGTTCCGGGTCTCCAGATAATGTGAGGATAGGATTGTCGCGAAATCAATGTCCCCATTCTTTTGGACGCAGTCACTCCGCCAGCTGCGACACCTCGACCAGATTGTGGGCCGACCGAACTGCGAAAACTGCCAGACTGCGCGTTTTCCCCGCGGGCTCCACCAGAAACCCGGGGGATCGGCTTGGATCGGGCGCTCAGCTTTTCGATGTACATCGTCCAAGTCCTTTGTAGTGTACCATTTGCCAAGTCAGTCCCACTGAAGTCCAAGTTAATGTGGATGAATCCAAGGAACCCCGCTCTGCGCAAGCGGGCATTCCTTGTGCGTGCATACCTTTCATCCGTCGAAAGTGAAGCCTCCCCAAACGCAGTTTGCCGTCCACCCGGCGTCGTTGACCGCACGTTGCCGCCTGTCTCTGTCCAACAAGGCCTCCTCAATGCTCATTCCCAGACCAAAGCCCCGGACTTCCTCGCGATCGACGCGCAACCAACCCCTCCATCCGGTCGTTACACTTGCGGCTTCGGGACCGAGAACCGCGGGACTGCCGCCGCCGATGACAATCGATCCCCACCATTCGCGGGCGATGGAGGCGTGCTTTGAGTATATCATGTGGTGCTCGGCGGCTGACAGAACCTCGCGAATGTGAGATGGTGAGCCGCGGGCTGGGCGGTAGACGTGAACATGCTTGAGATCGTCTGGCGTGACTTGCCGGGCTGCGGCAAGCATGGGCCGAACCTCTGTGTCGCTTTGATATCCTTGACCCGCCTTCTTCTGTTGCTCCGTGGTGTGACCATTGTCTTCAGCGACGTCCGTACCCGCCGGGACCGGAACTTCCTGGTGAGGGGCGCATTGTGTAACCCGCGTAATGTCGAACCTGCCTTCGACGTCGATAACAACGACAGCTTTGTTGTAAGGAGCGGCGATGAGGGTAGCGACCAGTAAATATATCAGCGGCAAGTATCTGCCGGACAAGGATAGAGGACCGGACTGGGTCGCCCTGAAATGCTGTGCGACCAGCCTGTCGAGATCCTGGATAGGGTAACTCTTGACCTTGGGGCAAGACGGGCCCGGTGGCCCAACATGACTGCCTCTCGCTGATGATATACCCGCGGTCGGGGAGGAGCCACCTTGGGCCACTTGGTCGAATGACGTTGAATTAAGGCTTGTTCGGAAGATTGATAAGATCTGCGTGCCCTGGGGATCAGCGATCTCGTGGCCTGGAGTCTGAATGAGGTTTGGGGGACTGGGCTGTTGGAGTAGATGTCTGGTGCAGACGGGCCGATGCTTATCGGCGATAAGAGCTCATGCCTGACTTCTCGTGAGATCCGAGTGACACCGATCTCACACGCCACGGCATTTCGGAGTCCCAAACAGCGGGATAGTCGAACAAGTGAAAGCGCCATACCTCATCAAGGCTCGTCTCCTCAATCTCGCCAAGCATACGCCGACCAATTGCGGCCTCAGCCATCTTGTACGCCAGTCAATGTGAACGTGTCGGAAGGTTTTTGAAGATGACGCCGCCGTGTCCCAACTTCCACCCCTCGCAGCTGCCGCAGCAGATCCAGTTCAATATCGACGGAAGGAAACGGAAGACCGAGGCGGGCAAGGATATCGACCTCAAAGCGTGCGAGCTGATGAGCCTGCTGCAATATGATTGCTCCGTAGAGCACCCCCAGCGGCAGGACAGCTCCGTCAAGTGCTATCCCGTGCAAAGATGGTTTAGAAGGTATGACGTGTATCTGAATTGATGAAATGACACCTCGTTTTGGACTTGATGGTCCAGATGGCGTTGTGATCGCTGCTTGTCTCTCCCGTGGGCTGACGATGTGCTCAAAGGTGTCAGGATAAAAAAGGCACCTTCACGGTCGAGACTACGGGTTGGGAAGGGACCACTGCCGCGACTACCCTAAGCGCTACATCGGCAACCGCCCCAGACAGCACTCAGGTACAATCAACCACCACTCATTGGCATGACGGCAACAAAACGGATTACATACAGCGTTGAGACGAGCCGAGTATCAATTCGCTGTCAATCAGACCCTGGTCGTTGAGGATCGCCAGACCTGAAAAGCTCATGTGGCACGTGGTTACTCCTGGAAGACATGGCCATGGGCACCATCGCTCAGCGGTGTATCATGAGGCGAGGTAATCTCCTACGAATGGCATGGACAAGTGCATAAAATGGGCTATTACGTCGAATGACCAAGGCATCTCTCCATCTTGCCCCATATACATGGCGATGATGGGAAACGTCCACGCAACAACCGCCGAGTGTGATCCAGAAGGTGAGGAGTGAGTGGCCGGGAGACAGCTGGAAGCATTGCGATGTCTCGCAAGTCGTTGCATCTCAGGAGATTTGTGGAGAGATCGTTGATTCGCCCTGCCTTTCTTCAACATCTCTCTCTGTATCTACATTCAACCTTGTTCCTGGAGAAGTCCTGCTCGGCTTCAAAGCGCTTGCCGCAGTCGGATTAGGGATGGTGTATCTCCAGGAGAGCAAAAAAGTCGGGAACTTCGTGACAGAAGTGGAGGCCAAAGTCGTAGTTGGATAAGGCCCAAGACATTGGCATGCAAGATATGGCAAGGACGTCAGTCCGTCCCCCAGGATTATCTCCAGATGCTCCATTGACATTGCTTGCCTCGTCTATGCGTATCGAAACAGTCACAGTCCCTCGTCCAGGCTCTATGCGTCCGCACTGGACAATGCCTCGCGACCCGCGATATGTACACCGCCTCGCGTGTCCCATCCGCCCATCAAATCCGGCTCCATCCTGCGAGCGGCGAACTTAACCCTGGCGCGCTCCGCGCTCGTCCTCAAGCTTCTTGTAGTGGATGTCGCGGGCATTGGTGCGGGGCATGTGGAACCCGTGCCTGTGATGCCATGCCTCCATGTTAGATCAGGAACACTCGACGGCCACGATGTTGGTGGGAAATCCGGGCTGTATATCAAGAGAATCGCTTCAACCGTACCAGAAGACGTTGCCCATGGCAAATCCGAGACCTATGACCGTTGTTAGCCCGAGGCGATATTCCACGCAGAACGCCCTGGCCAGCCCGAGGTGACCCCTTGTTCTGCTTCAGCGGATGTGTGACTCACCAAGCGCGATACCCAGGTCCAGGATGAGGTTTCGGCGAAGAATCTACATCCCACTCAGTCAGCACCCTCACTGCGTCAAGCTCGTTCGATCCGGTCCATCGGATACGCGGCCATTGGAACCCCAGCGGCCGTTGGTCTGTCTCGTGGGGTCGGGGTCGGGACGTACGCCAACAATTGGTTTGACGGCCATTATGTCTGATTGATCGGAGGATCTGGAAGGGGTCGGAGAGCGGAGAGTTTCGCGGTCGGGGTGTCAATTGACTGACTATTCTGGGGCAATGGAGTTCGAGCTTCGCAGAGCAGAAGGGACAATGACCTGATTCCTCGCGCTAAGCCGGGGGTTGTCGGCCGGCCGGCTGGACGAATCACGTGCCGGCTTATGTCATCGTCCCTTCCCGCCGAATCGGGAGCGGACGACTGCGACTACGAAGTTTTTGGGGCCAGAGAGGGAGCTCAAGCCGCCCATTTACCTGCATCTCTTCGACATCCGGCCCCCCCATGCCGCGGGACCGCCCATCATGAGCCTCCACCTTCCATCGCGGAGGGTCCTTGGGACCAGTGAGCCCATCCATGCCCCCAACGCGCCTCAATTGACAGGTCTAACACGCGCCGTCCAGCTCCAACGGTCCTCAAGACCCTCCGCCCAACCCTCTCGCTCTCCCCTTCCGCCTCAACATCCTCCTACGTGTGTCGCCTCCTGAAGCAGCAGCAACACCAGATCCAGCAGACCCGCAATGCCGCCACAAAGGCCAACAGCAAAAACCTCCTCCGAAGCTATAAAAAGCCCAAGGACCTGCACAAGCCAGGCGGTGCGATCGGCGACCTGACCTCGGCCGACTCGCGGCGCAGCATGGAGGACAAGATGCGGGAGCGCATGACCACGACCCGACTCGAGTCCAAGTCCATCTTCGACGACGAGCTCAAGGCGGCGGACGACGGGGCGGACGGGCGGCGCGGGCCTGTCGACGCCAGCGGCAAGGGCCAGAACGTGACCGGCTCGCGCGAGTCGGTCATGGGCGCCTCGCTGCTGCGCGACCACATGCGGCACGCCATCGACCCGGACCCGCTGAGCCGGATGCGGTGGGAGCGGCGCATGGTCGCGAGGCAGGTGGCGCGGAAGCTGGACGCCCGCGGCCGCGAGACGCGCGACGAGCGCATCCGCCGCACCGAGCGCGAGGCCACCTCCAAGTCCCCCTGGCTCGCCACGTCGACCAAGAAGCTCGTCCACCTCGCCCACCAGATCTCGGGCAAGACGCTCGAGGAGGCCCGCACGCAGATGAAGTTCTCCAAGAAGAAGTTCGCCCGCGAGGTGCTGTACGAGCTGGAGCTGGCCCGCGACAGGGCCGTCGTCGAGCGCGGCATGGGCCTCGGCAAGGCGAACGGGGAGTTTGTCCCTGGCTCCACCGAGAAGAAGACGGTCAAGGACTTCAGGCACGGCAAGTTCGTTGAGATCGATGACCCGAGCAGGATCTACGTCTCCGAGGCGTGGGTGAACCGAGGTCCCTGGAGGGGCAAGAAGCCAAACTATCGGGCAAGAGGACGCGTGGACCTCCTTCAGATGCCGCAAGCCAGTAAGTTTGGCCCGTTCTCCAGTTATACACAAAGTTCGCACAAGTTACAGCAGCTGATCCATGTGCACTTTAGGCATTACTATTCGACTGAAGGAGGAGAAGACAAGGATACGAGAGTTTGAGGAGAAGAAGGCGAGACAGTATAGGCAGGGCCCATGGGTACATCTGCCCAACAGGCCTGTCACGGCTCAACGGCCCTTTTATTCCTGGTAACAGATCCAGCGGCCGAGAGATCAAATGTAGAATCAAGTAGACGGACTCAACGATTAAACACAGTAGCTCACATGAGACTGCATGATGGATATCCCTTGTACTATATATCTCTGTCAATTTGTGCAATCACAAGGAGCATGAGATAGGCACAGCCTGGACATTCGTATTGAGATCTGACGTCCAGCATCGGCGATATACATGAAAATTTTGGCTGCTTGTGCCTGCCTAACTATCTTGACCCACGCTGAATAGCGCCATAACCCTGATGGACGCGCAGCGCTGGATATGGCCGCATACAATCACCCTACTGCGGTCTGAGTGCTTCTCATCGACAGGCCAAACCGGTAGTAGTGATGGTGATCAGCACCAGAGAAGACTCTCAAGCTGCCCCTCCCATGCAAAATTCGTCATAAGCGTCATGTGCTGACTATACATAGAAGTAAGATGATATAAGAAGGCGACAAGACCAAGAAGTTTGAAGGGGGACAAAGTCAAAAAATCAAATAGGTATCAAAAGAGAACAAAAACAAAATAAAGTCGTATCGCTTATGCCGGACGATTCAGCGCAGTTTCTCAGACCATCCGTCTTGGAGACACACGCGGAAGCATGTCCTCATATCGTCGAGCATTCGCGTCGAGCTCCGTCCCTTGAGAGAATTTGGAGCCGGCCGATTTTGGTGGTCGGGTGGTGAATTGCGTGCCGGACTCGTAGTCCAGTCGGCCGGATCCAGGAAGGGGCTCGGATATCTGCATAGTACCACGAGGCAGAGGACGACGCCTGGCGCGTCTAGTCCGGCAAAAGGCGATTGCCAAGGCAATCAGGGCAACAACGGCGGCGCCTGCGCCGACAGCGATGCCAGCTTTTGCACCAACAGAAAGGTCTCTGTCCGATGCTGACGCCGCAGCGGCATCGGCAGTTGACGAGGCAGATTGAGTGGCAGACGCCTTTGTGCCCGAGTTGGTTTCAGACGTGGTTTTGGACGCCGAGGTAGAGGACGTCTCAGTGGTTTCTGAGGCGGTTGAAGAAGCCTGATAGTGCACTCTGTTAGCTGAACGTCCCAGATATCCGCGGCTCCTGGTGGGTTGAAGCGGCCTCGTGAAAACAACTACTTACTGTGGAGCTGGTCTCGGTGGTGGCCGCGCTCGTAGTCGAGGTCGAGGTCTCCGAGGTAGCGATCTCAGCCGAGACTGAAGTCGTCTCACTTGCAGTGGTAGGCGTCGTTGTGGTTTCTGATTCGGGGGTAGTCGTGGGAGGCGGAGGGGTGGTGGGAGTCGGCTCGGGTGTAGTCTCAGGTGCGGCGGTTGTGGTTCCGGTTACTTTCAGGCAAAAACCACTTGCATACTCCACGGCAGCTGCTGAATCCTCAGGAGGGCACGATTGAGTTGCGCAGTCACGAATCCCATTCTCAAAGTTGGCATTGCCACAGAGACACTGGTCAGTGACGGGTACGCAGCCGACGCTGGTTCTCATGTTGTTGACGCAATTTTGCTGCACGATAATGTTAGCCTGTGAGCACTCAAAGACATGCAATGTCAAGGCTTCAACCGCCCCAGGCCTGAAATACCAAGCCAGCTTCATGACATCTCCACCGCCAACCTCATTCTCGGGTTTGATACAGGCGTGACTGAGGGATGAGAGTGCTCGGTCATGAGACCGATCGTTGCCGGGAGATGCGGATTGCAGGAATAGAAGCGCATATGAAAAACAAGGTCACGTACCGCACAGCTCGACAGAGCGCCGAAGTCCTGAGCACTGGCCACTCCCGCCATGGCCAGCAACGCCGGCATCAGATATCGAATCGTTCGCATTTTGGAGACCGGGCGAGAACGTTTTCGGACTTCGACGTGATCGGTAGTAGAATGTGTGCTTCTATACTCCTTCCCAGAAATATCGACCACGATCCCGAAGTGGAGGCGAATACCAGCTGGTTATACCTGGGCTGCTCACTTGCAGGGCATGTCGATCCTTCTGATGTCTGAAATTTTGAAAATCTGGTGACGTTGATCTGAGACAGAGACCAAATTGTCTGCTGCAGGCTTCCCGACAAGCAACAACGAGGCGTGGTCGGTTCTCGAATTTTGTCTTAGAATTGGGTCGGCGGTCGATGGGACTCGGAGTGAAAGGACCTGGCGATTCCCGGGAATCCAGGAAAAACAAAGACCAGTGACTAGTTTCGGAGGTGACCACGGTCCGCAACAATTGAAGAAGTCGAGTGGTGAATATGATGAAAATGAATTGAAAAGGGAATGAGAGACGTGACAAGGAGACGGAGTTTCAAGGAGAGGCTCGGAAGAGTGTAAAGATTGGGTCCGTACCGCAGAAGACAGACAACGGTTTGGAGGAAGGAGAAAAGAACGTAATGGGCCGCCTGATGTCAAAAAATCGCCGCGGTGACAGACAGGGCAAGGACAAATGGGCGGACACAGGATAGAAGAGGTAAAAGAGAAGGTGTGGATGGTCAAGGTTGGTCCCTTTCCTCCCACTAAGAGAGGACCGTTTGGGAATGAGGGTGTTTAACGCGCCTACTGGATTTAGCCAACGCTTATTTCGATCCAGCGCAGGGGGGGCTGTGGTACCTCTGTGCTTCAGAAGGTGCGGTTTCCAAGAGGACGCTAGCGGGGGTACGGGCTGATGGGGTACGGGCTGATGCAATCAGAGTGCAGGGACGGCCGATCTCAGGGGTTCAAAGGTGTGGGGTAGGCGCGTCCGGCGAGATGATTGTGGAATGCTCAACGAGCAGTCAGGCCAAATCAGAACCGAGGAAAGAAGTGCTCGACGGCTTGGTGTGTGTTTCGAGGAATTCTTGAAATTCTCCAGAGAGAGAGACGCATTCAAGCCAGGCGCCTGGATCGAAGAAGGGCAGTGCCTTCCATTAAGTTTCCGAGGGCTTCTGAGCTGCCATGGGCTGCCCCTTCTGAGCACCTATCGGACTTGATGCGAGCCCCTGCCTATTGTAGCAGCAAGTACGCAAGTGCTCCGTACCATGGCGTGGCTTGGCCCGTCGTCCCAAAAGGATGCGAAAAAGTCAACCCAAGTCGACGCAAGCCAAACCCACAGCGTCCCCATGTCCGTGCAGCCAAGTCAGTCAGAGGAGGGGCTCAGGGCTCAGGGCTGTTCCCTCCCTAGGTACCACGAGTCAGCGGGGCCACTGACGACGACGCCCTCAGATTCGTAGGGCGGCTTGCGGCGCGAAGGTTATATTATCTCTTTGCACAGGGCTGCTGCCCTTCATGCCTCTGGATCTTCCAGGCGGGCTTCCACGGAGGAACTGGTACCGCTGGAATGGGTCGTTTGGATTATCAACGCAGCTGTCAACAGCTTGTCATCCGCTAGCTCGTGTGTCTACCACAGGAATCCCGGCGAGACAACGACGAGTTCGGGAGAACGAGGTCTGTTCTCTTGCCGCTGCATGGACGTGACCAGGGCCACCCGTGATCTGCTCCGGGATCAGCACCACTGCCACCACGAACAGCCGCCCCAAAAGGGCATCGTGGCACCTTGGAATTGGGGGGCATTGGTCCACGCGGCTGTTTTTAGCGCAATGCAAGGCACGAAGATCTGGTCCTGCCTCCTGCATTGGCCAACGGCCGCAGTCTTGGCCCGGTGGAGCCAACGTCCGTTGCAGTAAAAGAGAGAGGCCAGCCCTGTCCACCTGCCAGACCCGGCACACACCAAGGAGGAAAAGGGGTGCAAGGCCGTATGCAGGCACCGGCACTGGTTGCATGACCATCACCACCTTCTGCTGCCATCACATCTGGGAGAACCCAAGCCGGCAGTCGTCACTGTTTGGGCTTCTGTGCTAACCTGTCAGGACCCACGGCACGCCGTCGCCCAGAACCGGGCCGAGGCAGAAGATCGGGAATACAACGCGATGTTTCACATACAGGCCCTCTCATTTTCCGTCAATTACCTTTCAAAATGCACCATGCTACCTGATGATCTCATCTCACCCAGATGACATTTTGAAACTCTCAAGACGGAATCTGCACGTCTGCACGAATGTAACCGTTGTTCACTGGCGTCTCGGGCAATCCATGGTTAATCGAACCCGACTCTGTGTCTCACATATTGCTTCTTCCAATGACCAGCGGTGTGATACCATTGCAAGCCAGATTTTCCATTTTCGCCAGCCTACTGGGCATGACTTCACTGTCGTACGGCATCGTTGAGACCAGGGTCGAGGCCTCCGTCACCGGACACAGCAGTGCGCGAAACGGCGTTCACGGCAGCTGTCTCGAGATGAGCATCTGCCTATGTGATGATGATCATCTCGTCCAAACCTTCGGGTACCCATCACAAATCTCGCCTGCGTGCCCGACGCGCAGCTACCACGGCTGCCGCATTCCCGTCGCCGCAGTCCTCGCGTCCCGCGACATTACATCCCACCTTCCATCCACATGGCACTTTTGCGAATGTCTTGGGATATGTCGTCTCAAGATCATGGGACGAACTTAGGACGACGTCGGCGACAAGCGCCGGGCCTGTCGCCGCGCCGACTCCGCCCATAACGAAATTGCCAGCGACCGCATATCATGCTCGGTACCCCAAAGGATCGTACCATTAAACCCTTGTCCTTGGGGCGTGCATTGAGCCCGGCTTCTAGGGTCTGCGGCAGCTTAACGATCTCCTTCCCGGTAGGGCAGGTGGGTTCTTAGCAAAATACCCCGAAGATATAATCAACTCGGCAGGCATGCCCACAGGGCTCACTGGCGTCGAGTCGGGTTCTGTTGCACTTCAGAGGCGCTCACAATCTTACCACGCGCCCGGGTCAAACGTGGTGCACTGGAATGAGGCTCAAGTGAGGCGACTGCGCGTTCTGTGTTGCTTTCGAGAGCTTTTGCTACATTCCTAGGCGTAACTCAAAGCCACGCGCCTGCACGACTCGGTGATTGTTCAATTTTTATCCCTTTCCTTTGTGTCCTGTTCAGCCCGTCATTGCTCATATATTAAGCCAAGCAGCAGCCAATCAAGCAGGCCGTTCTTAATGAGGGTTCGAGTCGAGCGCACATGTTAGTGCGGTCAGTCTGTTTGAGAATAATAACGAGTATGGGTTTGTCCTCGGGAGATGCTTTTGTTGGGAGAAGACAGGTCGGGATTTCCGGCATCTCGATCTTGTGTGATCGGCGGCAGTTTACCACTGAGCCCTATTCCGCCCAAATTGCCAGCTCTAACACCTTCAGCTTGCTGTATTTCGCTTTAGCCATTTCATCGTGACGCTTTCGCTCCAGGTTCGCTCAAGACATCGACCCTCATTCTGCAGCACTCCTTCCAGCGACATCTCAGTATCATCCTCAGCTCAATCCGAAGTATCGTATCAAAATTGGGGTGGTGTTTCCCAGAGCGTTCCCCGAGGCGCGATCTAAGGGACTGACTCTATCGATCGGCTTTTAATGCTGGCATATATGGCCTGTGGGCCTTATGGACATGCTGCAAGTGAGGGAGTCCATCTCTTGGGCCAGGGTATCTCCACAGTCGGCCCGGTTTGGGGAACTCTATCTCTCAATCCCCGCGCTCTTGCATTTGAGAAAAACCATGGGCAATATCACGATGCTTGGCTTGCCATAGCAGAAGCACATTCAACCATGGAGTCGAGATTTCCACAGGATCCTGCAGCATCCCTGAATGAGTGACAGCTCCACCTCACAGGTCTGGAATCTAGATTGGAGCAGTTTATCTCGACTCTCCATTTCCACATCTATTTGCCTTTAATGATCTAGGGATTTACTCCCCATGAGCGGGGGAGGGTGCGGACCAACTTGTATTGACTCAATCGCAGATCTACAAAATGTCCGTCCCACAGTCACGGGGCATGTTATCCCCAACTCATCTTGCAAGGTCAAAGTCCCGAAAGTAAGATAGCGGACCAAATGGATCCCAGAGTGCTTCATCAGCCTGTGGGCCCAAGTACGGCGGGTCAGCGAAGCCAACTGAAGCAGATCTCAGCCAGGGAAATCCCTCGGAAGCTTTAGTATTCAACATGAATGCTGAGGGCATAGAAACAGACCCAAACATCCATCATATTAGCAGTTTATGGGCCCCTTGGAAATTTCCCCTTTGAATGGCGTCATTTCGAAGAAGAAAAGAGAAGGTATCTGGTGTGTGGCAAAGCTCATCGAGCTTACCCTGCCAGCATGCCAGACCTTGATTCCTCTGATTTCGAACGAGTTGACTGACTCTGTCTGACAAAAAAAAACTAACCCCAATGGCGTCGACGACGCCCTCGTGCACGTATATTTATATGAAAGGGGAAGTCGCACTGAGACACGCGAACATTAGCACTATACTATACCAGGAACGTTCCATCGACCCTAGCAGCTCACAAGAGAAGCTTGTCTCAGTTGACCGAAACGTTGAACTGCAGAAGCCACCGGCGGTGGATAGAACAGCACGAGTAGACAGGTCTCAGAGCCTCGTTGTTATCGTCACGAGGATGGTCCTCATGTTTCTATCACATGGTCGACCTCCCGACCTTCCGGTTGCCACAGATTCTGCACGCTCGCAGGAGTGACCTCTCCGGGTCAATGCCTACTTGTCAAAACACAGCTCGACTGTTCGCGGACAGCCTGCAGAGGCAACACAGCTGTCGCTATGGTGACACTGTTGCTTCACATTGTGGTGATACACTGTTTCTTGGCTCACTTACACATTATCATTCAATCTAAGACACAGAGACCACATGATTTGGTAATCTTTTGGAAATTTTTGGCTCGATAGTGTACCTATCTGGCCAGTCACCCTGCCAGCGATGCAAACCACTCCTGATTTTGTTGCGGAGCCCCGCGGCATAACGACGCTGGTTTTTTTGCGCCCTATTTTTGCCCGATTACGAGGCTAGATATGAGGCAAGCATTCCCCGTACGCCAACTACCATGAACCATCAGTCATTCAAGCCGGCGTCCTTCCCTTCGACCTAGATTTCTCAGTCTCCAGTAGTCGCCGGTACACAAAAGCATGGCCCTCACTTCAACCTATCAAAGACCTTCCAGAGCACATCCCTTATGCCCGGGACATGACACCCCACGCACGGATGATGTTGTCGGTGTAACCGGCGAACAGGGTCTGGCCGTCGGCGGACCAGGCGAGGGACACACACTCGGGGTCGCGGGACTTCTTGGAGGTACCGGTGGCGGCGAAGTCGGGCTTCAGCTCGTCGACCTTGGTCTTCTTCTCCAGGTCGAAGATGATGATGGAGGAAGAGGTGGCGGCGCAGAGCCAGTATCGGTTGGGGGAGAAGACAAGGGCGTGGATCTCGTCGTTGGCGTTCAGGGAGTAGAGGTGCTTGGACTCGTTGAGGTCCCACAGCATGGTGGTACCGTCCTTGCCGCCGGAGGCACACAGGGATCCATCGGGGGAGATGGTGACAGTGTTAATGTAGCCGGTGTGGCCGATGTGGTCGGTCTGCAGCTTGCAGGTGGAGAGCTCCCAGACCTAATCGCGGGTGTCAGCGAACAGCTCCGTTCCCATGGTAGTCTCGTGCATAAGAATAATAGGGTTGGAGGATCAGTGCAAGGTGATTGTTTGTCTCATGGCCGTAAGGCTCTGAAGTAGCAAATACTTTTTATAAAAGTGCAAAGCATCATATCGTGACATCGGGGGGGTTGCGGTTTCCCTGCCGCGAGGGAGTGAAAACGTACCTTGACGAGCTTGTCCCAGCCGGAGGAGACAATGACAGCGTTCTGGGGGTTGGGGGAGAAGCGGACGCAAGAGACCCACTCGGTGTGGCCCTTGTCGGTGATGGTGAACTTGCAGTCACCGAGGGTGTTCCACAGCTTGATGGAGCGGTCGCGGGAACCGGAGACGATCTGGCGGTTGTCGGCGGAGAAAGAAACGGACAGGACGTCGTTGGTGTGGCCGACGAAGCGGCGGGTGGTGGTGCCGGTGGCGAGCTCCCAGAGCCTCAGGGTCTTATCCCAAGAGGCAGACAGGGCGTAGGCGCCGTCAGAGGAGATGACCTGCGCGTCTCATCAGCATTCGAGTCCCAACACTGCCACTATTCTGGCCCATCCGAATGTTGTTTGGGTACGTACACAGTCGGAGACGATGTGCGAGTGACCGTGCAGAGATCGCTTGGGGTAACCGTACTGGGACTCGTCACGGGTGAGGTTCCAGATGATCAGGGTCTTGTCACGAGAACCAGACAGGAGCATGTTGGGGCTATCGCATTGTAAGTCAAACGAGTCTCGACGGTTTACTTTTTTGGTTGGTCGTACTTCTCGATGGAGGTGGCCAAGCTGGTGACCCAGCCATTCTGCAGGAAATGACTGTCAGCCGGACTGGATTCGAGGGATCATTGCTGGTGCCGCCGAGCTCGTCGAACATGCTCGCTCCGCGGGGTCGCAAACATCGTGGGGGTGGGTTCGGGGTCAACTTACGTGGCCCTCGAGGGTGCCCTTGAGAACAAGCTGCTCAGCCATGTTGGATTCTTCGTCGAAATGGGATCAACAAAGAGGAGGTCTGGGGGTCTAGGAGGGTGATGGTTGGGCTTCAATTGGCTTGCAGGTACAAGATCGAGCTTCCCAAGTCGTCGCAAAGTCAAGATGTTGGTTGATGGAGGAGAGTGTGCGGTGAAAAAAACCCGGCCAATCACAAAGTTCATTTTGATAGCTGCGCCGCCAGCTGGCGATAAGCCCTGGAGCTGTCGCCCCACTATTACAGCTGGCCGACGGCTCGAATCGTCGACTAGTCCATTAACATGTTCCTGGGACTGGACTGGCTTTGAATTGATCAGACAGATTCAACAGCTTCACCGCATTGAACTTGTATAGACCAAAGATGAACACTCTCTCTGATTTGCTCATTGACTGTTCCATGGGATCAGAACAATCCACCTCCAATCTCGTGAGCAGTAGGACAGACTAAATTCTGCTCCTCTTTCATCAAATTTCAACAAGCCCCCTGTCAATCAAATGGGGAACTGAACCCCAGAACTGTGAGGACATACATTGACGACTTTTGTAAGAACCCTGTCACTGACTCCGGAGCATGTACCACTTGTGACGATGGCTGCTGCATTTCTACGCTCCGACGGAAAGGCTGCATGGAGCAGTACTTTCGCACGTCAAATAAAAGTACGAGAATCAGTAGAGGCGCATATTCATGGATTACGATTTCTGGATAATCCATACTGGGTAAGTCTCTGGACTCCCAGCTTGTTCCTCACCAACGAAGTACGTCCGCCACTCTAGCTACTCCAAGCCATCACGTCCCTCATCCCGGTCGTCAGCACTGGAGATCCAAAACATTCCTACCGGCCTTCTCTGGCTGCAAAGCGAATGTGCTCCCTACCCGCCTACCAGGTAAGCTTCCGCGTATGACAGCCAGAGTATGGCCCCACCGTGGTCCGTTGCTAGACCCTGGGGTTTCTGTTGGTGCTCCACCGTATGCCTGCGACATGATCGCCTGCCTGGCTTCAAACTCAAAGTCGCATCTGGAGTGATCATTCTGCAATCACGCCACCCTGAAAATGCCCCGATACCCTCACCCTCAACTTTCCCGCCGTGGTGTCCTAAAAAAGGGCTCGGGTCTGTGATTCTCACATAGTCCTCGGGCTTTTGAGCAGTATTAGATGTGTCGCCTGAAGATCTCTGACTTCAGGCGTCGACGTTTCTGTTCTCTGTTCGGGCGACTCGGAAACAACAGACTGTCATCGTTGCCTTGCTGTCCCTGAGCCAGAGCCAGAGCCTCCTCAGCCCTTGCCCCGTAGAGTATCTGGAACTTGCATCCGCTTCGCCGATCGGGGTACCTCTCGCCTGTGGAACCTTTTCTGTGCATTGACGACCATGCTGTGATCCGCAACCTCCCCTCTCGCTGTGCCGTCCGTCCCGTTTGCGTGCCCTTGCTCCTGCAGAAGCTCCTTCATGGCGTCTTCCCACTGGTTGTAGCGTTCCCTGGAAACGGGGTTCTTCTCAGCCGTGCTTCGCATGTCCTTAAGGCTCGCTTGTTTGCTAGCCCTCACGAGCCGCCGTAGCGCCTCCTCTGCCTGTTTCGCCTGGAGAGCTGCCGCCTCGCGGATCTTCTTAGGGTCGCCGCGCCAGTCGTTGGTCCCGCGCTTCGCGGTGCCTTCGGGGTCTGCGTCGTGGCCGCGGATCGTCACGGACTCAACATCGGTAGGCGTGGACTTGTAGGTGTGTATGCTGGGGAAGTCGGGGAACGACTTTGGTATGTAGATCTTTGCGTCCTTGTCGTCCTTGCCACTGAGCCTCTCGTCCAGCGTTGGCAGGTCCATCGTCTCGCCGTCCAGGAACATTTCCGTGCTGTACGTCGCCTTGATCCTTTCTTGCGGTATCGGCGGCCTGCGATGAGGCTTCATGTGGGTCAAATCGATATTAAAGCGCTTGGCCGACTTGTCGAAATCGGTGGGAATAGCCTGGGATCGGCGAGCGCTGTTTGCGATCAACTTGACATCCTCGACGAGAGAAGAAAGATCTATGTAGTAGTCGTCAGCGCCCTGTGACGATCATGTGCGGGCGCAAACATGGCGCGAACTGACATGTCTCCGTCATGTGTGTGAAGCTCTCGAGTGCCTCCTCGGATGCGGAGTCGAAGCCCACGTGGCCAAGCGCGAGGGTGATGGCACGGCGCAGCTCCATCCTGTGCTGCTCGTTGAAGTTTGGCGGGCCATCTATTCGGGTAGGAGGTACGGCAGCGACAGGCGACTCGGCAGAGTAGGCCGTACTCGACGACTGCGTGCGCTGTCGTTTTGCTGGACCTTGGGTGTCGTCGCTCGCGGATGAAGCTCGTTTCTCTGGCGAGTCGGAACTCATTTTGACAGGCACCGGCGGTCTGTCCCTGGCCTCGTGAGCTTGACTGCTTCCTTACCGGCCGGATAAATTCGCCAGATGAAGAGACCTCGGGAAGCGTGGAAACGAGGACTCGCAAATGCGACGGGGACGTGGTGGACTCGACGTCGCGTGAAGTTGGGTAAGGGTGGGTGCCCGCGAACCACGGAAGCTTAAGCAGATGCAGTGTGGCCCGAGCTCAGCCGCCGCGAAATGTCCAGGTTGCGTGGGGCGGCAGGCGGCAGGGATTGGTGCTTTCCATGTTTCTAGCGTGTAAGCTGCAACTTGCCCAGCTTGTGTTGAGGCTCAAATCCCAATGTGGAGGAAGAACATCAATATCTCTCACACAGCCAGCTTCACTCACGATGCCGTCCCCCTGTGCATCACCTAAAGTGACTTTAACGTCCTTCTGGATTCTTCGATGCGAGCATCTGTGCAGGAGGCTAGATCCTTCCCAACGGTAAGACCAGTGTCTTGCTCAGGCGTGCAAGGGATCCGCCTAAGATAGCGGTCGCGCATGTGTCAGGATGACTGGCTGGCAAGGCTGGCTTATTGAGAATAGGGGGCCCGCCCGCCGAGCTGAAAATAGCGGTATACCTACGCGTAAATGAACAAGTAAACGTTAACCCTGTTCTCCTTGATAAGCCCCAGAGTCCGCGCGACTTTAAAACGTATCCTATGCTCCCGTCCTCCGCTATCTACAGAAACTCCACTCCCCACCGATCAAAAGATGCACGATCTCGAGATTCTCCAGAGTGGAGGCTACAAGGACGCAGCATTAACAAAGCTCAAGCTCACATGTCCCTTGCAAACATTTCCCACTGAGATATTCGACTTGGGGCCATCCCTTGAGCAGCTCGATCTCTCAGGCACTGGGCTTTCCTCGTTACCCGCGGACTTTGGCCGGAACCTACCCAATCTAAAAATTGCATTCTTTTCTCAATGTGCCTTCTCCACGTTTCCCTCAGCCCTGGCATCTTGCCCACGGCTGGAGATGGTTGCCTTCCGGGGCAATGGCATGGCATCGATACCCGAGGACTCCCTGCCATCCCAGCTGCGATGGTTGATCCTGACAGATAACAAGCTCTCGTCACTTCCAAGAAGCATCGGAAAGTGTGAGAGGCTGCAAAAGTGCATGCTTGCGGGCAACCGTTTGCAGACATTACCCGATGAGCTGCAGCATTGCAAGAAGCTGGGTCTGCTGCGTCTCAGTTCCAACAACCTGCGGACTCTGCCGGACTGGCTTTTCGGTATGCCTGAGCTGGCTTTTCTCAGCTTTGCTGGCAACCCTGGTTCCGCTTCCGAGGATATCGCCTGCTCCGACGACACCCAGCTCGGACTGGCGCATGTGAACTGGTCAGAACTGGAGGTTCAGCACACATTGGGTGAAGGGGCGTCTGGCATCATTTCGAAAGGCCTCTGGCGTATCGACCCAAGCATCACGGAGGAAGTCGCCATCAAACTCTTCAGAGGCGCACTCACCAGTGACGGTACGCCCGAGGACGAGATGGCAGCATGTATTGCAGCCGGACAGCACGAGAACATCATCGATGTTCTTGGTCGGATCCATGGTCACCCGGACGAAGCAAACGGCGCGTTCAAGGGCGGGCTGGTAATGCAGCTTATTCCCCCGTATTATCAGACCCTGGGACAGCCTCCATCTCTTCTGACGTGTACGAGGGATAACTACCCGCCAGGCGCGAGTCTGTCAGTTGACAACGTCCTGAGCATCTTGGAGGATATCGCAGCTGCCGCCGCTCACTTGCATTACAAGAAAATTACACATGGGGATCTGTACGCGCATAACATACTCACTAGCGAGGACGGGCACGCCTTGCTAGGTGACTTTGGTGCAGCAACAGTGCACGGCGGCAGGGTCCCGCCTCTGGTGGAGAAGTTGGAGGTTCTGGCCTTTGCCCACCTTGTTGAGGATCTGCTGGGCCTCGTCACTGTCACCACAGACGAGCAGCGTGCGGTGGTACGGGGGCTGCAGGACCTACACCTGCGGTGCTCGACAACGACTGTGCCTGCTCGGCCTTCGTTCAAACAACTGCTTGTCGAGATCACACGGACTCGTGGTCACAAAGTCTTGTCTAGGCTCCCTAACTGAGCCGCTTCGTCGTCGGTAATGGATAAGAATTGGTTTCCTTGTCTCTTTTGTTCTCTCGAGATTAGAAGCGGCCGTCTGAATTAGAATAGAATTATAGGTTAGAAACGAGGATACACACTAGAAGAAGAATACACAATAGAAGGTAGACATGGATCGTGCGGAGAATAAACACTCGGTTGCTCAGGGAGGTGAGCCTGGATGACAGCGCCCGTGATAGAGTGCCCGAAAATACAACGTCACACGGAGACCATATACGAACCAATCTTTAGTCACTGATGTGCTGTAATAGAACGACGGGAATCTCACTCAACCCGCCATTCCATTGACGCCGAAGAACTCCTCCGAGCTTGCACTCCGACACATGGAGAAACGCTGTCATCAACTACCGAATATTGGACAATCTTGACCCACCAAGGCTACCTGCGTCTGCTCGTGCTCCTGAACCCCGTTTGACGAGGAATGCGCAAGAGATCAACCGAAAACAGTCCACGTGTGACTCCGAGAATGCTGATAAGTCGTCTACCACCGCCGCCAAGCTCGCATTGTATTTTTCAGGAGAAACTTGAACACGCAATCACCGTGTAAATCTTACTCAGGGTCGTAATTTACGACAAAACCGTCTACCGAGGACGACTTCGGCATCCTTCCGAAAGTGTCTTCGGTTTTCTCCCAAACATGGCCTCTGACATCCTCCAGCAGAGTCGAGGAATTTATCGCAGGATATAATTTGTTTCAGCACGTGCAACAAGATATGACTGCCTCGGGATGGAACAGAGATAGTCTATCTAATAAACCAATTAATTTCTTCACTCTCTTGTATGGAAGTGCAAGTGGCATATGAAAAGCTCAGGTAAGCAAGTTCTTGGTGTTCAAGAAAGTAGGCAACACTTTGCCAAGTACAAAACATCTCGCTTTCTTTTCCAGATTCAGGCAAAATATGATTCTCGGTTTCGGAAGACACAATGATAGGTCTATCTGCGGTAGAACTCAAAAGCATGATTGGTGGAATCGATTTGAAACACCACAAAGTGGTCAGGTCTCGAGCCCAGTGCCTTCCTGCGTACGAGCATCGTACAGTTTAGAATGAAGCCTTGCCTCACCGTCCATGAATCATTGTATTCAATCATCTTGGTCGTAAGTAGCATGTCCAAAAACCCGGGTGGAAGCTTTGTTCTACATCTGTTTATACATCACCATGTTGCCTACCTTTCGCAGTCTTCAATTTTGTCCAGGAGCGCTTTACACGCAAAACTTGATTACAAGGTCAATCTGGGGGACGAGCCCTTCTCGATGTATCGTCATTGCAGCAAAAGTGACAACAGGGATTCTGGCTAACATCAACAAATTCAAAATATCAGGAAATGTTCTTGGTGTTGTTCACACATTTGGCGGATTTTCATTCAAATTTAGAGAAGGAGTTGAGATATTATTGCGTTCACAAGTGAATGGAGTTCCCTACTTGGTGAAGGGAGGGTCCCTGAGTTGACAGTAAGCACGATGGAGCACGGGAAACTTTAAACCACCACATCCTGTAGATCTTCACGAACAAAAAGCAAGACAGGCTGAATTTGAAAATTGGATCTACAGATAAAACCCTTCATTAGGAACTAGCTCATGATGGCAAGACAACAATGCGACGTATGCTCAGAGAGGGGATGCTTTTCCAGTCCTGGTGTCGCATCCAAGGCGATGGCTTTGTAAAAGGCGCAGCACACACACGGGATTGAGTTGGAACATCAAGACTGGGCCCTGAGTCCGCGCGGCCACTGAATGTGCTATGTTCATCATCACATGAGGCGTTAAGGTCAGGTTCCCCGATCTGAGCAGGTGAATATCAGAATCCCAGGCCCAAGAGCGAGGGTCAGTCGCGAGGTCGTCGACCTGTCTACAAAGGAAGATCAGTCCACACTGCACATCAATAGTACTGAATTAGTAATGAATAGAACCATGACAGCAAGCCACGCACAGAATGCGGACTGTCAGTGCAACATGTAACTACAAAGCCATGATAAGGGCCTCCGAGGGCTTTGATTCTTTGGTTCATCTTACAGCGCTCCTCAGGACGGACAAGTTGCCAGACTGGGAAGGGCCCCCCTCCAACAGCACCGACAACGCGTCCACAGGGCCGATACTCCTGCGCTGCCCAGGTTTGGGCATCTGGAGACCCTGCTACGCAACGGCGGTCTACACCATCAGGCTGGCACCTAGCGATCGGCCGTGGCGGCCGCCGTGCTTGCCCGTCGGCGAGGAATATCCTTTCAAGGTGCAGCCCCAGCGCTCCGTTCGCCCTGGGCAGCTGGAGTTGGGATACGTTCTGCAGGGCCTTCTCGAACTGGGATCCGGGGATGAACATGAAGATTCCCTGCCTCCGCATACACGAGGTCGAGAACGGTTTCGACGCGCTGCGGGAGCAACGAGGCGCAATCATTTGACAGGGCGCTGTCGACAGGAGCTCTGGGACTGGTTGGAACCCCCCTTCGCGACGGTCAGGGCGTTTCTGGAAGGGCGTGGAGTGTTGATGACCAAGTTCCAAGAGGTCTCCCACATAACGGGCACGACGCTGGAGAACACCATCGGCCAAGATGGCGACGAGGCCTCACCCCTGCGCGGAAGCTCAAGGGTCACCGGAGCAAAAGCCATCGGAGAAAAGAGAGCTGGGCGCTCTGAACACAGCGGAAAAGGCCGAAAGGAGGTTGGGATGGGCGCATCTTGGGGAGGAGGTGTAGGAGCAAGCCAGGGTGCCTTACTTTCGGCTGTGTAGCATGTGCCGCCTGCGAGGCCGGCTTGTGGCCATTCGTTCTGCTGCCGCGCAAGGGACGTCTCCATCCCGAGCGGTGCCCGCTCTGTCCGCGCGGGCCCGAACGTCAAAGCTACTCTCCGCGTGAGCGAGATTGCCGTCCTCGTGCATTTGCCCGAGGTCGATGATTTTCCTCCCTTCTACCATGGTTTGAGCCGACCCGGTCAAGGTGTATTACTCACCAGCCCGCGTCGACCGGCCCAGAATCCTGGCAGGCGCATTGATGTTAAGGGTGATTTGCCATGATCGACCCATGAGGCTTGCTCTGGGGGGGAATGGATGAGGCGGGAATCATGGTCCAGACGCGTTTCCAGGCGGGCCGTTGTCAGAAATCAGATTGCCAGCACCGGGAACAAAACGTTGATGTATATGACACGGCATATTGGGTTTCAATGACAAGATATTGATCTTTACGGAAGATATCCTATCAGGACGTTCATGTCAGCTCTGGGTCGCATGGGATTTCCAAGGTTCTCATCTCGCGTACGGTCACATTGGCCTCGATTCGTGTATGAAACAATCTTCAACGCAGTGGCGACCGAATACGCGAGCAAGTTTGCCAACGAGTCTTTGGTCAGGTAGGAGGAGGGGGGGAGGCGATCTCTTTCACCCTCACAGTCTCAGCTCAAGAAGATTCTCAACAAGGATACCTATTTTAATGAAATCCCTAGGGCTTGTCGCTGACCAGTAGCAGAGGAAACAACGACATAGCGGTCTACTAGTACTTACTGATCATGGCTCCTGACCATGATCTGGCGAAGCATTTGACATCTGGCATATGTCAAAGACCAAAGGAAAGATTCTCGGGCATTTTTCCCGCTCCGCACGCAGTAGTCAGAGGTCAGGAAATGTGGTAGTATCGGAGGAGTCGGGTCGCACATCTCGTCGTTTGATGGCCTGTTGGGCGTAAGGCTGCGGCGGGCGCTACGGGCCCACTTACACGGCAGTCAGGGGTTGCGATCCTTGAGGGCTGTCGCTGCCAGGCAGGTATACAACAGTACGGGTGGGCTGCGGGTGATACACGTGGCGATAGCCGGGATCTCGATTTCTGGCAGCCATCACCCGTCGGGATTCAGGGAGGCGGCGTCACTCTGGCTTGCAGTCGAAGGATTCGGCCACGACAGCTTCGAGAGAGGGGGGACACACAGGAGGAATGTGGCCGCATGACAGGGACGCCACGCAGCACAAGTCTGGGCACTTGATCCCAACGCGGTGCGAGAACTTGCGAGTGGGATCCGAGCATCAATCAGAAAAGAGGCAACGGTCGTGGTGGATTTTTCCCGTGACGGGAAGCGGTTGTTTGTGGGTGGAAACACCTGTCGGAGAGTTCCTTGGAGTGCATCGGCTGCTTTCCGAAGGAGGCTGCTCGAGTCAGTGGCCTGCGGCCCTCGACAGGCATGTCTTGGCCCTGACTGTTGGAGGCAGCCCGCCAACCACCAGCGGTGATATGGTTTCGATGAGCCCGACGAGGAGCTCAGACCCAGCGTTCGAGCAGTCGCTGCTAGCTCGGGCTGAGGAAGGGCGTGACCACTGAACACGGTGGCATCGGCAATTGACATCAAGTGATTCCGTGGCGCAGGGCGGTCGGCTGCAACGCTGGCAGGCTCAGAACGGAAGGCATGGAGAGGGCGGAGGGCCTGGGAGGGCAGGCGAGGGCTAGGAACGCATGTCCAGCGAGCGGCACTGTAACCGGTAGGGCTTCATTTTGCAGGAGAGCATGTCGCAGCGTGGTGGTGTGCAGCGTTGCAGCGTTGTGCGGTGGGGTGGCACGGCAGACGGGGGCAGCAGACGCAGTCAAGTCGCAGTTTCTGCTCGCAATTGGTGGCCAACAGGCTCAGCATAAAGATAGGGCGGCTATGCAAGGTTCCTTTGGGCTTGCGTTGTCCAACGCCGAGGACGACGAGGGCGAACGAGGAACAAGATGGAGTCTCACAGGGCGGCCGCTCAGGAATGCAATCAACCCAGGACGCATGAAAAAAGACCGGATGGACAGGCTGTCGAGCCGTGGCCGGTGGATGAACGAACACCCTCTTTCCCTGTGGAAGAACTAGGAAGACACTGGAAGACTTACTGATATCGAAACGATCTCAGGCCTCATAGGAACCCCATGCAACCCCTGCCCCGGCAAAACCTTCTTTGTCGGCTTCGCCCAACCTTATGAGCACGTTGATGATGACAAGTTTGCCTGTCTGGGTAGCTGCCGAAGTTTAGGAAGAGTGATTCCAAGGGTCCTCTGTCCTAGTTCCTAGGTTCCTAGGCTCTGAGCCGGACGAAGCTATGTTTCTTTTGCCCCCCGGGGCCAGGGCTCTTCTCTCTTGTCGACGGTCCAAGAGGGCCTAGACCGTTGGGCCGGCTGTGACCTGTCGGCTGCGACCCTGCGAGAACAGCATCATTCGACGTTGGGGGTTATGTTGTGTATGCTGTGTGTGCGTCTGCGTGTATACGAGTCTTGTCCGACAAGTGACGACGACGAGCATCTGGGGGTGGGGGTCAAGCTTGTGAGATGCAATGTTTGCGCTGTTCTTTACACAGTTCTACACAGTACCCAGTCCACCCATCTCAAGCATAACTCAAGGCCAAGGTGCAGGCGGACAACATGCACAACATGCACATGCACATGAACATGGACATGGGCATGGACATGGGCACGGAGATGGAGATGGAGATGGAGATGGAGATGGTCGCAGGGTGGAGGTGACATGATTGATGTTGGCACGACCAGCACGAGAACAGACATCCACCACGCGCACAACGGCTGGCCGGAGATCAAGGGATCGACAGCATATTTGACAAGAGGCCCGTTCATTGCCCGTTCATTACTCTACTCGTACAATATTGCTGCTGCTGTTGGCTCTTGGCTTCGGACCTACAGTAGACTATGAGCCTACGTGCATATGTGCATGTACCGTAATGCATGTTGGTGTCGAGGGGCGGGTCTCCTCCGTCTCCTTCCTTCCACTCTGGCCGACTCTTTTACCCCTCGCTCATGCCCACCCCCAGCGCTGCTGCCACAGCAGGTGAGGTTGATGCAGAAGGAAGCAGCAGGCAGGGAGCCAACCCACCCCTGCCCTTGCTCTTGAACTTGAACACACACACAGCAAAAGAAAAGACCAGGACCGGCCCTTTTCTCGACCTCCAATTCCAGCCCGGCATCGTCCATCCACTCTGTGCCACAGCACCTTTTTACCTGCCCGCAGCCCGAGGTACAAGATCTGCCCGCCTGCTTGCTACCTTGCTATAATTACGTGCGCACAAAACCTGTGCGACTCTTGTGTCTCGCGACTTTCGTGCGTACGCCACGGTCCGCTACGGGGCGGGTACGGGTACGGTACGGTACGGCACGAGTCGAGTCGAGTCGATCCAGTCGAGTCGGATCGAGTACAGCCCAGCCTGGCCCAACGCAGGTCGACTCGGGCAGGATTCAATATTCCATCTATCGGCATTGACCCTGTGCCCCATGCCGTTTCGTGATCGCCAAACCTTCTTGCTGCACCAATCTCTGCCGCCCCGAGTCTCATCCAGGACGCCTGCGCTGCTGCTGGCTGGCTGATGTCGATCACCTCCCCAGAATATTGCCGTCGGTCAATTCACTCGCGGCCCTTCTATTGCATCGTCCCGGGCCCTCAATTCACCCCCCTCCCAAGCATATTCTCTCACTTTACCCTGCATACCTTACAAACTGTACTGCATGTCCTGCGGGCTGGTGGCGTCGACGCTTAGATATCACATCACGCTCACATCTGGCCCATCCTTTCTGAGCATTTCTATCCGGGCCAAGCTTGCGTGCGGGCCGCTAGTCTTTTACTCCTGGCCTACCTCTGACCTCGACCTTCCTTTTGCTCTCACGATACCATCTGATCAGCCTCCAGTCTCTTTGGACGGCATTTCGAGGCGTGGCACAGACCAAGTCAGATCGTATGAGGTCGTGTCGTGAGTTAATTGAGGTATGTGAGAGCCCAGGCGTTCATCTGCACAATGGCCCCATCGGGTCGCACAATAGAATGGACCATATGCTGACCAAGTACAGCTCCTAAAAACACCCGATAACTTCTCGTCTTTGTTCTTGTGTGGAAGAATACACCCATGTCGCCTTCTGTCGCATCGTCATGTCTCTGCTTCCCATCAACCCCGCCGACTTCCCGGACGTGCCTACCAAGAAGGCACTGATCGCAATCGATTTCCAGAACGATTTCTTGGCGGATGATGGCGTTCTGCCCGTCAGCCAACCGGATGGCATGATCGCCAATGTCGTCAGGCTGGCCGACGCTGTTCGGAAGTCCGGCTATGGTGAGGTGGTTTGGGTCCGCAGCCAGTTCGACACAAGCCGCGTGGTTGGCGAGCAGCAGATGATGGCCGTGGACACCCCCCAGCTACCAAACAGACCAGGTGGTTCCGCTGCGGCTGCAGCTGCGCGAGCGCGTGCCTCCCGCCCATCGCCCACGCCAGCCACGCCACCCGAAGCCGATCCGGAGGCTTTCCTCAGCGAAGTGAGCGGGCAGAGCGCCAAGGCGAAACCGCAGTGCGTCCGCAAAGGCACCAAAGGCGCGGAGCTTCTCCCTGAGCTGGCAGCAGCCAAGGGCCCAAGGGACTACGCCATGACGAAAACGTACTACTCGGCCTTCCAGTCCGGACAGCTCCTGCAACTTCTCAGGAGGCACTTCGCAACCGAGCTCTACATCTGCGGCGCCTTGTCCAATGTCAGTGTCTATGCGACGGCATTGGCGGCGAGTAGCTACGGATTTGATATAACCATCGTGGAGGACTGCTGTGGTTACCGCAGCGAGGCGAGACACATGAACGCGACGAGGAAACTGGCCGAGATGACCGGCTGCGAGTTCGCGACAGTCGCCGATATCGTGCCCACCCTACGACCGAGACCGCAGTCAAAGTCGGACCCGAATCAACGGAGTCGGGCGAGTGTGCCAATGCCAGGCGGTCCATCTAACATACCACCAGAACTGATTGCGGCGGCGATGGCAGGGAACAGGCTCGGTCCCAGCAAGGGCATTACCGTACGTCCTAAAAGCCCAGAATCCCTATCGCGACCTAATGCCCCTGGTAGCCCGGGAGAAGAGGGCAAGACAGAGGATGCTGCTGCCGCTGGTGCTACTCTGCCATTGTCGCTGTCGCCAGATCTTTCTCCTGAGATGGAAAAGCTGAGACTAAACGCCGAGACCGCAGATTCCACCAATCCCCCCACCCATAAAACAACCACAGCAGATGTCGTCGAGCCTCTCGCCGCAAATGAGACATCTGAGCCTGAGCCAGCCAAGCACCAAGCCAAGCAGGCGGTACAGCCCGTGGTGAAAAGCACAGATCCCAAGGCTGAGCGCAGGATTTTGACGCCACGCGCAAATGCGCAACGAAGGGAAACAAGACCTCTGTCTGCCCAGACCAAGCCAACAATGGGAGCATCTCAACATGAGTCACCTAGTGACAAAGCGAAGACAGATCACCACACAAAAGAGGAAACCAGCTCAAAAGCCAGCAGGAACCCCATTGCCAGTGCAGAACAGGCTATGAAACAATTCTTCGCCCCCAAAGCATCAGAAACCGTGCCGGCAAAATCGAAACCCAACAGGATGGAGCAGGAACAATTTGTCCCTTCTGAAGAGCTACTGACGGCTGAGACGCCTGATGACCAGACAACAGGCTCCTATCCTGCTGGAAACGATGACAAAAAGTCCAAGGCTCTAGCAGATGCTACACCCACCAGAGGTCCAGGAGACCGTAAGGCAGGGTCGGAGAACAGCAGCGATGCACTGACCGAGACCGAGAATCTTTGCGAAGGCGATACGTCAATCATTCACTCCTTCCTTCCAGAATCACTCGCCTCGGGTCTCTTCGAGCGACTGTGTTCCGAAGTCCACTTCCAGAAAATGATGCATCAAGGCGGCGAGGTGCCACGTTTCGTCGCCGTGCAGGGAGAACTACTGGAAGATGGCACACAGCCCATATACCGACACCCCAGCGACGAGGCGCTTCTCTGTGTAGCATTCACACCAGCCGTTGATGCTATCAAGACGCAGGTAGAGGCCAAAGTAGGCCACAAGGTTAACCATGTGCTGATACAGTGCTACCGAAGCGGAAATGATTACATTAGCGAACACAGTGACAAGACCCTGGATGTCGTTCCAGGCTCCTACATAGCGAATGTGAGCCTGGGGGCGGAGAGGACTATGGTCTTTAGGACGAAGAGGGATGCTTCGACCGACAAGGAGATTCCTGCCAAGGAAGACAAGGAAGGCTCTCCGTCACCTGCTGTCGGAGAGGAGCCGTCGCCATCCAAGCGACAGACCGTCCGCTGCCATATGCCACACAACTCGCTTGTCCGAATGGGTCTTGTCACCAACAGCAAGTGGCTGCACGGCATTCGACCCGACAAGCGGCCCACGTCACAGAAATCACACGCCGAACTCGGCTTTGGCGGATATCGCATCAGCCTGACCTTCCGCCACATCGGTACATTTCTCTCTCCTACGGAAAATCCCGACGAACCGGTCATCTGGGGCCAAGGCGCAGTGTCGAAGACCCGGGACGGAGCCAGACCGGTCATCAATGGGCAGACCCCAGAGGCCGTGACCCTCCTGAAAGCTTTTGGAAAGGAGAACCATTCGAGTGAGTTCGACTGGAAAGAGGCCTATGGCGGCGGCTTCGATGTCCTCCACATGAAGGCCGCATCACGGTATTTCGGCTGTGGCGACACGATGGTGGATGGGCGCGTCAAGATCATGCTGGCAGAGCTAGGGGCCAATTACGCGCACGGCTCCATCGGCACCAGCAAAGGGGATAAGCCCCGTCGCGGCGATGCAACAGATGTCGTCCCGGTCAAGTTTGTCCTCGACGACGCTGACCGGACGACCATCACCGGCGACGTGGCCATCATGCTCTACCTAGATGCGCGACACCCCAAGAAGAAGGGCACCGAGGCCCACATGGCCAGGACCTTCACCCGCTTCCAGGCCGCGCTCGCCGTGGGCCAGAAGTGGAAAGTGCTCAAACTCGGCGCCCTCGCCCGCGACATCCCCAACGAGGAGAAGGTCGACCTCATCTCGGACTTCGCGAGCGCGAACTACGTCCAGCTCAACGACTGGATGGCCGAGAACCTCCAGCCGCTGTGGAACGAGGAGGGCGGCGACGAGCGCGGCGACCTGTTCTTCGCGGGCGGCAGCGCCGGGCAGCAGCCGCAGCCCACCATCGCCGACTACGCCCTGTGGCCCGTCCTGCACGACGTCGTCGAGACGTGGAGGGCGGCGGACGCCCGGTTCGAGCAGTCGTGGGCCCAGCGCACGAAGTACACCGCCCTCGAGAAGTTCTGGGTCGAGTTTGCGACGCGCAAGAGCGTCGTCGAGGTCTTTGGCCGGGATATCACTTGGCTCTCTGGCCGGCTGGGCTCAACCCCTATTTTGGAAAAAGGGGAAGAGCAGCACGGTGAAGAGCAGAGCGGTAAAGGCGTGGAAGAGAGTGAGGAGAAAACTGGAGTGAAAAAGGACGAGCCGGGGAACAAGGAGAGCGATGATGAGTAAAAATTTGCTTGCGAGGATCTCGTGTTGGGATTTTGTACACAGCTATCCAGGGATATACATAGGTACGCTGAAAGGATCTTGGAGTAGAGAGTGGAATTATCGCGAGCATAGCGCTGGTTAGAGAGACAGTGCGACACTCCCTTGGCATATCGCACAAAGCTGCTACTGCTGCTACCTTTGATCAAATACATGCGTTTAACAGAGCTGTTTCTTTTATGCCGATGATGCTGGGGGAAAGAATGATGCCTGATGATTACACGAAGACCTCTCCGTCTCCGCTCCAATACGCCCCGAAACGCTCTATGTGAGAGTGACCGTTGAAGAATTCCCTCCCTTTCTTTTCCAGCGTCAAGTGGTTGAACTACTACACCGCTCTCCCGTCCCCAAAGCTAGCTAGCTGTCGCCGAGCCCTGTTGCGCTCTCGCGCACTTATCCAGTCAACACCTCGTCCCCCCAAGCGGGACACACACACACTTTTTCACGACCTCACGTCCCAGGGGAGGGGGTACGTCCCGACCCAGGCGGCGACCTCGCTCTTGAGCTGGACGATCTCGGGCTCATCCTCGCCGTCGCCGAGGTAGTCCTGGAAGACCTTCATCCTGCCGGGCAGCTTGATGCCCTTCTCCTCGGCGCCCTTGCGCGCCGCCTTGTTGACGCGGCTCGCGATGGTGACGGCGCGGTCGACAATGTCGGCGACGCGCGAGAAGTCGTCCTCGCCGAAGCCCCGCGTCGTCATGGCGGGGGTGCCCATGCGCAGCCCGCCGGGCGAGAGCGCCGACTTGTCGCCTGGCACCGTGTTCTTGTTGGCGGCGACGCCCACGAGCTCGAGCACGCGCTCCACGCGCCCGCCGTCGATGCCCTGCGGCTTCAGGTCCACCAGCACCAGGTGGTTGTCCGTGCCGCCGCTCACCAGCGTGTAGCCCAGCCCGCCCTTGCTCTTGTCCCCTCCCAGCCTCTTGGCGAGCGCCTTGGAGTTGGTCAGGACCTGCTCCTGGTACCCGCGGAACTCGGCCGACTGCGCCTGCTTGAGCGCGACCGACAGCGCGGCGATGGTGTGGTTGTGGGGGCCGCCCTGGTGCCCCGGGAAGACGGACGAGTTGATTGGGCCCTCGAGGTTGTACAGCTCGTCCTCCTTAGTCTTGGGGTTCTGTCGGCGGACTCCCTTTCGGTAGAAGATCATTGCGCCGCGGGGTCCTCGGAGGGACTTGTGCGTGGTGGTGGTGACGATATCGGCGAAAGAGAAGGGGCTGGGGAGCACCTTTGCGGCCACGAGACCGGAAATGTGTGCCATGTCGGCGAGGAGGTACGCGTTGGACTTCTCGGCGATCTCCTTCATGCGCGCGTAGTCGATCAGGCGGCTGTAGGCACTTGTGCCCGCGATGAGGATCTTGGGGCGGTAGAGCATGGCCAAATCCTCCATTTTCGCATAGTCAATGTAGCCCGTTGACTCGTCGAGACGGTAGGGTAGTGTTTCGAAATACTTCGAGATCATGGAGATCTTCTTGGTCGGTGTTTGGTAACCGTGCGAGAGATGACCGCCGTGAGGGAGATCGAGGCCCATGAGGCGGTCGTGAGTGTCCAGGAGGGCTGAATAGACATAAAGATTGGCGGGCGCGCCAGAAAGAGCTTCGCGAGACGGTCAGCACCCAACACAAGTCAAGAAAGAGGGTTCGAAAATGGCGGTTGAATACGGACATTGTACATTGACTCCCCACTGGTTTGGGTCCAGACCAAAGGTCTCCAGTGCCCTCTGTTGGCATAACCTCTCGGACTGATCGATGAACTCGTTGCCGCCATAATATCTAGCGCCGGGATATCCTTCGGAGTACTTGTCTGCAACCCGTATGTCAGCCATATTCTCGCCTCGCTCAATACACAATGGGCGTCCCTACTCTGCATAGGACTGCCTAAGGCATCCAGAACGGCCTGAGATGTGAAGTTCTCGGAGGGAATGAGGTTGATAAAGTGCTTTTGTCTCTTCTTCTCCTGTTCGCGCGGGCGCAGTTAGCCTCTGTGGTCATATCCCCAGCTCCGTCCACCACGAGGGGGCGCACGGGGTGTAAGTGAGGGTGTACTTGCATTTTCTATGATCTCATACATGGCCGGATCGGCCTCCTTCAGATGGGAGGCCAGCAACTGTTGTTCAGCGACCTTGTCAGCAGGGGCAGACTCTGGGGCGACAGGAGTTGATCCTTCGCGCACTTTCTGCTGGCTCTCGACATTCAGCGACGACAGGCATCGTCTGAATGGCGCGCCACTCTGTTGAAGGTACGATGACCGTCTTGGCACAGATCGGAGAAGGCGCGATGCGCCCCGGAAGATGGGAGTCGACATGGTGACGGGAAGTCGCTCTACCACTTGGAAGCAAGCCTAGCGACAGCGATACGTAACACCACTGACGAGTTAGCTGTTGCTGTTTCTCCCTGATCTGGACTGCCAATTGAAGCTCCTGGAAGAACGGGGACCTCACCAGAAGCTCATGTGGTCATTGTGGGAGCCCGGAGGAAGGGCAGGTTCTCGGAGGGCGGAGGGCGCGAGGGGGACGGTCTTATCAACCCGGTCCGGCGAGGCAGTGGATGACAATGAAGGGCACCGAAGTCGGTGATGGGCTGACACGGGACAATGGATGTTATCGTGATTCGTGACTCCAGGAAACCCATCAACGATCCGGGTCAACCTAGCACTAAACCCCGCCCCTCGGCACCCGCTGCGCTGCACCACAGAGGACCTAGCTCCACACTGAGACCCAGAATCCCTGCTCGCCCCAGCTACGGCGCACGGGCCAGATCACCAGTCCTTCTAGGCTGGGCAAGCACTAACACCGTATGCCATCACCCCTCCTAGGTTCCAGTTTTCATGAACGAAGACATCACCACCGGCATCAACACCGAACGCCGTGCTACTTTCTAGTTTACTGCCAATGTATTCCCCAGGCCGAGTCGAGCATTCACTCCGGACATAAAATGAATATATCAAACACACCGTACTCGAGATAGACAAGCACTCATTGGACAGCATTCAAACATTGCTTCTTCAGGAATTCTCTTGCGTCTGCCCAGTGACACCCATTTCCCAAACCCAATCCCCTGGCATTTCTCCTCCAGATTTCACACCACAGAGCTGCAGCACGGTGGATGATGAAACCCGGCAAGTTTGAAGGCAACCACGCGGAATGAGGAAGACACGGAGTGACTGACATTGAGTTTGGGAATGCCGGGCCTCGGACGGGAACACGTGCAAGCAGTATAGTAAAGCACCCGACGTTGAGATGATGACCTTACTTGGTATGTCAGGTGTCTGTTTGATTGCAGATTTATATTCACGGCCCGCAGAACTTGGGATGCTCTTTCTTCTCATTGCCGTTACTTTTGTCTGTCTGTGTTCAAACCGATTGCTCCGTTCGTGTAAGCCATCACCACACGCCTGTTATGCCACAACAGAATTTCGCCATGTCCAAGATCGAACGTGAGGACAAAAGGGTAGAGGGCCGCGCGCTCGTCTCGGTCACGTCTATACGGATCCTACGTAATGTTCTGCATACCGCAACACAACCTCCACGGTGGACTTTCAAGCTCTTTGCTGTGGCGTCGACTGGGAGAACGTGGTCATGATGTCTAGCGTGCTCTTCGACACGGGTATCAGTATGCATCAGAGCTGGGATGGCCAACACCCATGAAGACGTCAGGCTGCTTCGCAGAAGCATTCGGCGCTCCCAGATGAGATCCTCGTGCAGTACGGCTCATTCGACAATGACCGGGCCCTCAACCCGGAGCTTCATGCCGACTACACGTATGTCCACGAGGAAACAGGGCACAAGGTACTCATTTTGTTGTGTAAAAAGACAAGACAAGATCGAGTTGAAGCTTCGTGGGAGGCGAGGAAGCGCCAGTGCAGTGGTGGTGGAACCCGCCCAGCAACAGAACTCTCCACCGACGGAAGCAACCCCCGCACCGGCAGACCAGCCGATGGGATCGACCGCCTCCTGCTCGACCGGGAGCCTACCGAGAAAGCCAACGGAAAGACCGACCGCATCAATTCATAGGACGGGGCCGAGTTTGCGGAAGGACTGCCCACACTAGTTGCCAGCCTCAATTAGGCCGAAGCCGCTGAGAACTTCTTGGACGGCGTCCAAGCGGATACCGGGGTTACTGGAGGCCAGCACGAAGCCTGTGTGCTCCTGCTTCCGCGATGACCACCGGCACCGGCGGTTCCTCCCGGTCGAGTGGCTCGTTCGGCCCGAGACAGGCAGCCCGGTACAGTCTTCTCGTTCATGAACTGGCCGTATACCTCTGGGGCTACCCATCGGAACCACTACGTGGAACGCCATACAACGCATTTCATGACCATAAGAAGGTTTTCAGTGGTTGCTTCGCTGCTACTGATTTACTAATCGACTTCGTACATATTAGTTATTCAAAAAGGTGGGAATCTGTGGCAACCGGGCAAGTATACTGTGGACTATCACCTCGAGATGAGAACTATCAAGGGGGTGGAGGAGCTTTTTTGAGCGGGACGGGTTAACCGCAGCTCCGTGAACCCAGTCCCACTCCACCGACTGTCGGGTATAAATTAGCTCCTCCCAGGATCCGCGGGCTATGCCCGCTCTCATGAGGTTTTGAAAATCAACAACTAAAGTTGGGAAAGATGAGATCGCTTAGGTTGCACATTGGTTTTCCGCCTCACGGCGGGAGCATGTTGACATGTCTCTGGCGGCACCTCACCACCTTTACAAGAGACAATATGAAGCCTCTGACCCATCGTATTAGTTGTTCGGCCTGTGATGGCCACCTTCTTCTCGCCCCATCTTTGCCTTGACATCCCCTGAATGACTCGTCCGTCCGAGGACGCTGTGTCTTGCCCTTTCAATCTAGATAGTCCCCAAGTTCAAGTAATTGAATGTGTAATGATGTGTTTGTGGGTTCTGGCTGTCAGGCTTGTGCTCGAAGCTCAAGTGAGCGTCGAGCCGAACACGATTGTCATCTGCTCCTGGGTTGCCGTTCCACAAGAGATGGTGTGCTCAGAAGGCCGGATGGCCCCACGGAACACGCAGAAGACCAAGACATGTTGGCGACTTCTGTGCAACTGGCACGCATTGATCCGTCTGGGTTGAACTACACTGGCATTACATTGTCAGTGCTTGGGCGCAGAACAGATGGTGGCTGCTTGACGATTTCTTGTGATACGAAGAACACAATGGCAACATTGGCTGCCAGGCCTTGCCTGAGGCTGCCTGAGGCTGTAGCAATTACATCTCCACGTTGTGATCACTGTGTAAATAGTGCTTTGCAAGCTGCGCTGCATTGTGGAACGGTGGCCCGACTGTCTGCCTATCTAACAGGGTAAGCGTGCAATGTAGGGCCGGCGAGATCACGTCGTGGGCTGGGAGAAATGCAGAGTGTTTCATAAACAAGGAAACCATCCGTGAAATTTGTTCGCAGCTCATTGATCCCGTTTTCAATGCCGTAAAAACTTGCCAGAAACCCCCGTCAAGAGACAGCACTTCTCTAGAAGACCTTGTAGGATTTAGAGAAATATGTACTGAGCAGCGACCCAACCGATTACTCCGAATGCAGGATCCCTTTCCGAAGACAGCTTCTTTCAGTAAGGAAGTAGAGGAATGTTTCGTCAGTTGCCGTCTTGATGCACTTATTTCTCCTCCTCCAGACCCTCCATCAGCGCGTTCCGCTTCGCCGTCTGTCGCTCGACCTTGCGCTCGCGGGCGGCCTTGGTCTTCGCACGCTTGGCGTCCATCTCCTCCTTGAGCTGCCTCTCACGGGCCTTCTCGGCCTTGGCGCGGTGGATCTGGAAAAGCAAACATGTCAGTCTGGTCGTTCCCGCGTGGTCCGGGGTGCCCGGGGACGGGTGGGTTCAACGTACGTGCTCAACCAGGGCGCGCTTGTGCTTGAAGGTGTTACCCTTGGCGGCGTGGTACAGCTCGTGGTAAAGGTGCTTGTCGATCTTTCCGCTGGCACGGTACTTGACCAAGAGGCGGCGGAGAACACGTTGGCGACGCATCCAGAGGACTTGCCTGTAGTTTGTTAGGTTAGCCCCTGGCCACCACAGATTGTGCCCCCGAGAGATTTGAGAATTCCGTGCTCTTTCTGATTGCGATGTACCGCTTGGCCCTTCCTCGCTTCGTGCTCTCATCGATCGGGCTTAATTGCTGGTGGGTAGACATACTCAGGCATACGGGCATCGGCGGTACCCTTCCTCTTTCCGAAACCACGGTGGCGACCAATTCTTCGGGCGAGGTTCAGCTCACGCGCACGGGCACGCGAGTGCATGGTGACGGGCTTTCGGATGATGAGGCCATCGGCAACGAGCTTGCGAATGGACTGGCGGGAGTTGGCGTTGGAGATCTCGTTGACCTCGTTGGGGTCGAGCCAAATCTTGCGCTCACCGCAGCTGAGGACATCAGCCGCGAGGCGCTTCTGGGTGACCAAGTTGACCCTGTGCAGCAGAAAATAGACATGTCAGCCTTCCACACCTTCTCGCTGAGAGACTGATTCGGGATTCGAGATGGGTTCGACGTGGTGTTTGATGGCGTTGTTGGTCGAGGGCCGTCTGTGAAGGCGTCATCGATAGCGAGCGAGGTGCAAGTGCTCCCGACCGCCCGTCACAGATTGCACCCCGATCCAACAGTCCATGCACACATCTCCATCGTCCTGGGGTTCTCGAAATCGGTCGGCAGGTGGCATTCGAGCACTCACATCTTGACTGCACTTGCTGATGATGGCCGCTGTCGGTGATTTGTCGGGTTGAGGATGGGGCTGCTGGGCTTCGAAAAAAGTTTCCAGGAGGGAACAGCAGGTGGTGTTGGCCTGCCTGGCTAATTTCGAGACGAACGAAGCGCTGGCCCCCCGCTTTGGTGTGAAGGCAAGCGAGACCAAAAAAATTGTTAAGGGTCGCCTGACTTGGCACGTGACCTGAGCTCAATTCACCTCTCCCCCAGCCAGCCCAGCTTGCCCGCTTACATGCAGACTGCTAGCCTGTCTGCTATTGCTTAGACCAGCACCCTGCCTGCATCTAGATACTCCGTAACAGTATGGGAGGCTGGCTGATTGAGGAAATGCCAGGTTCAGTCAATTGGTCCGAATACAAGCAAGGTTATCATGCTTCCTCACCTGCCTCCTTTCCTGCAGTCTCTACCTTCCCCGTCTTGTCTGCCTTGTCCTCTCTGCTGCCCTCCCTGAGCCTCTCTCGGACAGCCATCAACGCCTTGCCCAGCAGATTCAATCCCCATCGCTCCCTGTTTTGCTCAGCATCCTTGGCTCGGAACCCCACGCCCCACACCCGATCGAACGGGCTCGCCTCGACCAGCTCCCTGTCTCCCGTCCCCAGGAGCAGCTCCCCGAGGTTCACCTGCCCGTCGTGAGCAGGCCCCGTCATCTTCAGCCATGTTCCCTCCTCCACGATTCGTTCTCTCTCGGCCACCCATGTCTTCTCGTCAAATCCTACCACCTTGCGCCCCAGGTTCTTGATCGTGCGCGGGTGCAGTCCCGCGCCGGCGAGAACCTCGCCTGCGATGTTGTCGTCGCCAAAGAGCTTTGCCTTTTGGTACATCATGTAGTGCTCCGCCGTCGGGTAGACGATGGTGTTGTCTGAACCGTCTCGCATCGTGTATGCGTACCACTGCGACATCCACCCGTAGGGCTTCTCTGTCTCCCTCCAGAAGTATATCGGCCCGCCATCTGCGGATGATGAGCCTGGTGTTTTTGGCATGGCTGCTTCTCGCTTGTTCGGTCTGGACGAGTCTGCGAATGGAGCCTTTCTTTTCTTCGGCCTCGTGCTTTTTGTAGATATTCTGAAGACTTGTTTCCGGCAAATGTGATGCGACTGGAAATACTGCAGTATTGTAGAGTTCTTGCTGGCTCCAGTGCCTGGTGTCCAGGCAGGTCAACCAGCCTACATACTAGGTAGAACAAGCCCAAGCCACTGACGCTTAGCCTCAGCTGTCCGGGTGACTCATCAGTGTCATAAGTACCTAGAACAAGGCATGGTAAAGGGAGCCATCCAGGCACCAAACATAACTGCAACAGCAGGCAGTGCTGTGAGTTGACAAGGAACATCTAAGTCCTGAAAGCCGAAGACCGCCTGGCCACATCCTACCAAATCGCTTCTGCTTTGAAGCTACGTTCGTCAATGAACAAGAGAGAAATATGGGGTTCTCGAGCTCTATAAAACAGCAATGCCTTGTTGAAGCATGCCTGATACGAGTACAGACCGATAGTTGACTGAGATCAAATCTCCTTTTCAAGGTCTGAGATGCGTTGAAGACAAGCCAATGACAGACCACTGCTCAGTGCTTAATGCAAATACAATCATGTACTTTTAGGTCATCTACACTCCCAGCAATGCGTAAAAACAAATCACAACCCAGCAACTTTTGCAGAAAATGCCACCATGCTCAACACACTAGTCCTTCCCAAACACATCTCCACCAACGTCGACCTTGCCTACGCTCCAGATCTCCCGCTCGTCCTCCACTTCATCGCCCGTCAGGCCCAGGGTGCCAGAGACACCGCCTTCCGCCTCCCTCCTCTCCCTCGCCTGGCCGCCCAGCCTCAGGGCAACGCGCTTGAAGTAGTCGCCCATGCTCCTCTTCGTGTTGGCCGGCAGGTTGGCGGCACCGTCGCCCGCGATGAACTTGTCAAACACCTTGCTCTCCTCCTCCACCACGTTGAACAGCCCAACAAAGGCCGCCTCCGCCGCGAGCTTGACCGGGATGATCATATCTCTCACCGAGGCAAACACAGGCGGCGCGAGGAGCGCCAGGTGCGGGCGGACCATGTCCATGTGCGCGCGCGAGACGGTGCGGATCACGACCAGGGACAGGCGGCGCGAGTCGGCTGATTCGCCGGGAGGGATAAGGGCCGCAAGAGATTCGAAGATGGACTTGGTTGATTCGAATGACTTCGGTGAGTCGGACAGGAGGTACTTTCCGGTTGCGAGGATGAAGTTCTCGGCGATGAAGGGCTGCGAAGCGAGTTAGCATATTCTGTCTTTGTGAGTAGTTGCTCAGGTACCAATTTGTGCTTACCTCCTTGTGAGACATGCCCTGGGTCAGCAGCTCGGGCAAGTCGTCAGCCAGTGGACTGTCCAGCAACAATGACGATGACTCCAACAGCACAGCGTTGAGCGCCAGCACCGAGGAGTGGCTGAAGTTGGTTGTCATGACCCGACTCTTCAGCAGACTCTGCGCCACATCCTCTGGCACGTTCTTCAACAGGGCACCAAGCAGCTTCGCGTTGGTGATGGTCATGTTGTCATCCCTCTCATCGGGCTCCGTGTCGATGAGACCCAACACAGCCGTTCGAGATGATTCGCCCATGTTGGCGCCGGCCTTGCTGACAACCTCGTAAAGTGCCTTGAGCATGGCAGTCTTGACGCCAGGGTCGGATGTCTTGGAACCAGTGACGAGCTCCGCGACGAGGGGATCGACACGCGGCGTGAATTTGATCAGAGTGCCAAGGGCCTTTGCCGCACGAGTACGGAGCAGCTCGCTCGAGGTATCCGCCAAAGACTTGGCAAAGGTACGCTGGAGTTGAGGCAAGAAAGGCTTAAGCGCAGTAGGCATCTTCTCCAGGAGATTGTTGAGGGCCAAGAGAATCGCAGACTTGACATCAGTGGACCGCTCCGAGACGACACGGATGAGAGGACCCGTAATTTGAGTGACAAATGGCTTGAGCGAGGCCTCACTCGTCCTGTCAACAATATCAGAGATAGCCAGGGCAGCTGTCGTGCGCTGGTCGGGTGTGCCGTTCATGAGACCTTGAAGGAAAATCGGCAGGATAGCATTGATACCCTTTGGAAGCTCGAAACCTGGCAGGTTGGAGCCAGCAACGCCGACTTGAAGCAGAGTCTGTCTTGTGGAGAATACCAAGGCCTCCATCTCTTCTTTCTTGAGATGCTTAGTGAACTCGCTTAGTGCGCTCCACGCTGACTTGACGACTTCCTTATCCCGGTCATCGAAAGAGATGAGTAGGGAGCGGATGATGTCCTGGTTGTAGCGAGAGTAGTCTACATCTGCTTGAGCAAAGAATGTGGCAAGGTGTCGCCCAGTGGACGCTCGCTTGCGGTGATCCTCGTGCTTCATGAGCTGCAGCAGAACGTTCATCGTCGTGTTCAAGCCATCATACTCGTCAATCGACAAAATAACAGTATCGAACGACTTGTCGAGATCCTCACGTAGTTCATCGTCCGTAGCATTGATGATGTTGTCCATGAGGGAGTTGATTATGCCAGGCAGGCGGCGGTTCATAGCTGCGCCAGCCACCTTGGACAGAGATGCCAACGCCTTCGCATTGAATGCTGAGATTGGAGGCGCAATGAGAGTTGGGATGAGGTTCGGCAGGATGATGTTGGACCGGGTCGTCTCCGTCAAGAGCGTCAGAAGTGCTTGCAACGCATTGTCCGCGTCCTCCTCAGATCGAAGGAGGCTTAGCAAGAAAGGCAAGACTTGGTCGACAGCACGCTTGCCAAGAATCTGCTGCAGTGAATCGAAGGCCTCTGCAGCAGCCTCCCGGACTTCCTCGTCCGAGTCGGTAAGTGCAGTCCGGACGACAGAAATCAGGACCTTTTCGTGGTCCTCCAGAGCATCCGGAGACGCAGATGCAATCAGTTCCTTCAGAGCCAGGCAGATACCCTGTCTGGCATCAGTGTCGGTAGAGATGTGAAGACCTTCCTCGAGAGTTGGCAGCAGGCTTGAGAGCACGCCGTCACCAGCTCTGCGGATAAGCTCTCCCAGGGCGTTACTGGCAATGACACGGTGCTCCATGTTTGCGCTGCCAAGACGGCGAATGATGAGCTGAGTAAGAGTCGGCACCAGCTCCTTGAGAGTCTTGGGACTGGAAACCAGAGCCTTCCAGACGCTGATGGCAGCCGAGCGGACTGCGCCAGCTGTATCATTGCGGCAGATATAAAGCGCAGACAGGACCTTGTTACGCTTCTCTTCACCAAGAACCTCACGGAGATTCGCACCATGCTCGCGGACGGTCTCCTCCTCCATGTCCTCCACATCTTCCTTGCCAGTAATACCGGTAAGGTTGAAGAGGAGATCTCCGACAAGTTCGACTGAGCTGAGACGAATCCTGTAGCTATCATCGGCCAGACCGCGTTCGAGCTCGGGAAGCAGAAGATCCACAGCACGAACAGCAAAGTTCTTGACGAGCAACCTACCAGCACGAAGTGCCGTTTCACGGATCGACTCAACCTCATCTGCCAGACCAGACAAGATAGGTGGGATGATCTTGGCGAGATAGTTGGCAAAGCTGTTTCCGAAGCACACAGGCAAGAAGATGAACAAGGACATAAAGCCTTCGCGGATAGCAGCCTTGGAAGACTCGACGTTCTGCAAGATTGTGGGCAGTGTCTCTTCGAGTCTCGATGTTCCCAATCCAGCCAAAACTTCGGACAAGGCTTGCGCCGAACCAAGACGATCGCCAGCACCTGTGTCGGATTTGAGGGTCTGCATGAGTTGAGGAATAAGGTCCGGCAAGGCATCCTCTCCTAGTTTCTCGACCAGGGATCCCAATGCTCTCGAAGCAGTAGCCCGAGTTGTGGGTACGGGGTCGACTATGGCCAGCTTCAGACCTGCGACCAGGACAGGCAGATGGGCGAGGATGTCCTTCTTCTCGGTGAGATGGGCCAAGCTGCCGATGACCTGAGCTGCCTTGCGCTTTGTGTTGGACCTGTCTGCTAAGCCACGCTGCAATATGCGACTGACGAGAGCCAGCGATGGCGCGTCCAGATAATGAACGAACTGAACCTTGATAAGCGAGTCCAATGCGTCGTCGGTGTATTTGGTAGGGTCGCTCAGCGCCTTAAGGAGGATGTCGACGAGGCTCTTGACTTCAGGGTTGTTGATGACTTCACCGAATCTCTTCAAACTCTGCTTGGCACCGAGACGGACCTCCTTGTGACTGTCGTTCAGCACCGCAGTGAGTGGTGGGATGATTTCAGGCAAGCTGTTAGCCAGCTGTTCTGGGTCTAGATAGGCCATGGCTCCGAGGAGATCACAAGCGCCCTTCTTGCTACGCCACTGGTCTTCCTCGAGACCGTCCAGGAGGGTGGGCAAGATCTTCTTGACACCATAGGAACTCAATTGAGCGAAGCATGCTTTCGCGGCTGCCAAAGATGCTTCACGAACATTCGCGTTCCCATCTCCAAAGCCAGTGAGAAGCTGTGGCACTATTTGGATGACGTACGGCTCGAACAAGCGTCCAAGAATAGTTGACAGAAGCTCGTACGTAAGCAGCGCAGCTTCCCTTTGGTTGACTTCCTTCTTGTTCTCACTTGCGCCGTTCAAGGTGCTCATGATCCGGTAATCCTTCAAGGAGGTAATTCCTCGCCCAAGGACCAGACCAGCAAGACCGTAGGCAGCACCACGCTGTTCGGCGTACTTCTTCGAGGTGAGGAGAGTTTCAAGAACTTGGTTAAAGTACTTGGACGATTTATCACCGCAGGTTCGGACAAGCGGCGGGAGACACTCGGCCACAGCGTACTGGACAGTTTCAGACGGCGTGTTCAGTGTGGCCAAAAGTCGTTCAATGACAATAGCGATCTTCTTATCGCCTGGCTGCAGATGACGGGCAAGTGTACCATACATAATGATCACTGCCTCATTCACGCGGTCGCCTGCTTCTGAGCCTCTGTCTGGCACCTCCAACGTCTGCTCAAACGTCTGCATGAGCTTGTCCAAGATCGTCTTTCCGTGAATGGTGATAGCGTTGTTTGCGGCCTCCAGCATTTCGCTTCTGACTGCAGCGTTGCGATCCCCAAGGGGACCCTGCTCGATCAGAAAAGAGAAGAAGTCGTCCAGCTTCGATTTCTCAAGGTAGGGCGCGAGCTCTTTAAAAGCGACTGCGATGCCGTGTCTAGCCTCCCAGGGATCGGCCAAGTCCATTTTCTTGGGCATGCCAAATGCATCTAGTTCCTGCTTCCTAGGCTTGGCCAACTCGACATAGGACGTCCGGAGCTGCTCAAGCACTCCCTGCATTGTTGATGGGTGAGTGTGGACCGCTTCGGCCAGAGACCTCGCAGCGGCCCGGCGAAGCTGGCCGTCCTTGCTCTCTACATATGAGAGCGTCTTGAATGGGACTTCGGCCGACACCTCATATTCGCTTTCCTGCCAAATTTCCTTTCCGAAGTCTACATTTTCGTCGATGTCATCGTGACAGGCCAGCCAAATCTCCTCTGAGAATCCTAGATCGGTCATATCTACCTCGGCGCTTATGTTCTGGAGGACGGTGGTCCTCACTGATGTTTGCGGAACGATAGCGCCACGGCAGAGAACACCAAGCTCGTCATGACTGATGTTGGGGGCAATGCAACGCACGAGGTCCGCGAAACAGTCCTTGGCGATCTTGTAGTGCTGCGCGTATTGCTGCATCGAGAAAATGAGCGCGGACAACAGTTCGGCCCGTGGTACTGTCACGTCTTCGCAGACGTTTGTGTGGAATTGTATGAACTCAATGGCCAATACCAGTTGCGTATCACGGTCATCCACTGTCTCACCGAAGCCGCCCTTCCGAATGACAGAGAGGACCAATGGCAGAATGTAGATCAGCGACACGATGTCGAACGGCCGTTGCTCCCCTGCAAATCGCAGGCGGTACAATACGCGGGTGACCAGGTCCTCAAAGCTCTCCTGCGTGAAGTTCTCAGGAAGCGTGCTGACTTCATGAGCTCTTAAAGTCGCAACACCAACAAACGGTCGCATAGAGCCCAGCCTGTCTGAGATCCTCTCAGCCAAGGCGAGATATGCAAATGGCGCAGCGTCCCCAGTGATCAAGCCTGCACCAGCATCAAGCGCTTTTATGAGCGAGTCCACGGCCGTGCCCATCCAGAGAGATGCATCGGTAGGCGGACCGGTAGCCAGGGCTCGAACGACTCCTATACCTCGCAGCAGTTGTGCAGCAGCTTGTTGGACTCTCTCTCGGATTTGAGACTCTTTCTTGAGCTGTGTGTTGACCTTCGCTTGCTCTTCTGCGGTGAGCTTCTTTTGTACACCCTTCTTGGCTGCTAATTGGGCCCTCAACTCTTCTTCCCATTTGAGAGTGTCGTAGTCTTTTTGGTTCTTGTTTGGCACCTCGTTCGCCTTCTTGGCCAGAACATCGACGAATGCCGTCCCCTCAGGCGTGCGAAAGATGGCTGCTTCCATTGGGCCGATATCGTCGAGCTTGGCCACGTCCAGATCTTTCCTTATCAACTCCTCTATGCGCGGAGTTATGGTCTCTGGTGCAACAAAAGCAAGTTCGGCGGCAGCGTCATACGAAGCTTCCTTGACAGCGAGCTGATTGAGTATGTTTAGTTAGCGATTCTGCCTCGACATGATCATGCAGGTCTTGCTTACCGGCTGGGAGAATTCAGAGTGTTTGACGATCTCTTCTAGTAGAGTCTTCTCATGTTTCTTGGCCAATTCGCCCGGGTCCAATCCGGTTCGCAGGCATATTTCAATCCATGAGATGCGAGGTATGAGACGTGACCTCGTGAAGACGAGCATAGAGCACATTTGCTGCTCAAGCTCTTCCTGACTGAAAGCAGGAGAAGCTTTCTGGAGATCCGCTGGCACTAAACAAATTGACCTGAGAGCTGTGTGAAGGTTGCTGTTGTCGGTCTTTGCCAACACTGGTGCGCTGTCCTTGTCGGTTGTTTCGACAGACTGAATCCAAGACCAAACCCCAGCAACAACAATGCCTGCCAACTTTCCTGGAGCAGAGAGATACATGGTAGAAAGCCTGTCCGCGGCTTCCTTCCGAAGCTTGGGGCTGATCGTTGTAGAGCAAATGAGATAGAACAAGGCATGAGCCCACGCAGAACCGACGTCCGATGAATTGCCAGTGGGGAGTGATGGAGCAACGGTTGACAATGCTCTGAGAAGCCACCGCGCATCATCATCGGACGAGACTTTCGTGTAGACACGAGGGTTTAGGAGGAAAGACGGCTTGGGCTGAAGCTCCAAACATTGTTTCGAGACGGAAAACTTCTTTGACAAGGCTTTCAACTTCTCGTTGCCCTCATCTTTGAGAATGAGAGGCGCGACTGCACAAACAACATAGGCCGCTATGATGGTACCATCTTGCGAGGCTTTCAAGGGATTTCCAACCACGTCATTAAAGTTGTCCAAAAGAGCAGGCAAAGTTGATTCGGCGAATTTGACGAAGGCCGATGTTCGCGAGTCATCAGACTTGAACGATTCCAAGATGTCACCGGCGTTCATGGTCCAGATACGCCGCGAGGACAGCTTCTTGTCAGTGAGGCCCTTTGAAAAAGCATCAGTCACAGCTTTGGGGAGCTCTGAATCCTCAGCTAAGAGAGCCTTCACAGCCCTGCTTAGGGCCGACGTCTCGGCGTTCAAGGCGGCTTCGTTGCCTTCCTTTCCGATCGGCGTTGGCAAAGCGGCGACAATCTTACCGGCGATGCCTCCGGAGACGCGCAATGCAAGCAGCAACTCGCAATGAAGGACTCTGTGGTCAGGCGAGGCAAGTTTTCCTGCCTTCAGTGGCGTGAGAATGTCGTCGGCGACTTTGTCCATAACACCAGCATCACGGCAACGTTCCGCAATCACGCGGAAGGCGTTCACGGCACCTGTGCGAATGACTGCGTTGGACGATTGCAGGTTGGACAAAAGGGGCTTAAGTAGATGCCCATGGAGCACAGTGGATAGATCCCAATCGCTCGGTAAGCTCGAGATCAGGGGTGTGATGAGATCGTTCAGAACCACCTCGGGGGCCCGCAAGAGTCCCTTTTTCAACGCCGCAACCACCTCCTTTTCGAGCTCCTCGGGAGTCACGAAATCGGAAAAGAAGTCTCCTAGACCGGCGGCGAGATACGTCGGGATTGGGGACTTGGATCCGACGACCTCTCGCGTATAGAAGGTGAAGTATTCGGACTTGAGCTTCTCCAGGACTGGCTTTGATTCGGGCTGCCGCGAGCACACTCCTGCTATGACGCCGAGCATGATTGCATTCTTGTGCGTTGGTTGGGCAGCCTTGGCGGATAGCGACTTGACAGCCTCGGTGATTGTCCTATCTCGGTTGTCCGACACTGTGAACAGTTTGCGGTAGCCACGCCTAGTCACCACAAGAGCCGAGTGGGCAATGCCGGCTTTCGATGTAGGAGAACAGCATTTGTCCAGAGCCTCAGCCAAGGCCAATGTGATTTCCTTGCCAAACTTTTCCCAGAGAGGCGTGCCAGCCAGGTTCTGCACCAATATGCTGCACCATTCGACGAGAACGAAGGCGTTGCTCGGGGCAATGCCCGCCTTGGGGCTTTCTCTTCGGATGGCAGCCACGAGAGGCTCCAAGAGGTCGGCGTCCCCTTCCTTGCAAATAGATACGAGACATTGTTGCACAGCCAGACGTGAGGCCCGGTCGCGGTAGAAGGAGTGTGTCCAGAACAAGAGCTTGAGAAGCTGCAATTGAATTTGTTTATCAAGAGCTACGAACAGGGCGCGTGTCAGCTTCGGCTGTCTCGAGCACGGGTGGCGTGGTAGAAAAGGTTGGTTGGGATATACCGTTTTGAGAGAGTTTGTCGTCGACAGCTCGCAGTGAAGCGATTCTAGACGAGGTCGAGGAGGACGTCAAGGCGGCCTTGGTGGCCTTGAGGTCTAGGGCCGGGGCGGCGCCGTTCACAGCGACTTCAGTCATCTTGTGTGGAGGCTGGTGTTCGCGTGCGCATGGCGCAGCGGCCAAGAGAGAGAAAGACGAGGAAACAGGACGGCAGACGGCAGAGAAACAGAAGAGGGCTCCTGAAGATTGGAAGAAAGCTCAGTCCATGCGTAAGGGGGTATCTATCATACGGTCATCCAACAGAACCTCAACTCGCGTGTGCCTCGCTCGCTCCTTGCCAGCTAATGAAGCTCAGGTTCGGTCCAGTTCGATGCTTGCCTCGCCGAAAGACTCAGCCGCTAAGAAGTGAGAGCCTTGGTGGGGCAGCTCCAATCCTGCAAGGGCTTTCGGCCGACCCTCTCTAACCAGGCTGTCTGTCCCGGCGGGCAGGCGGGGTTGGCTCACAATCTTTTTCTGGAGCTGCATCCCAGACTGGCTTGAACAAGGGGCATGTCATCTATTCCTCCATCCCATCCCACTCTCCTTCCAACCCAACCATGGATCGTTGACTCAGGCCTCTTTTCTTTGCTGCACCTCCTCCACTCCACTTCTCTCCGCCCTCTGCCCTCTGGCTGCATTTCTGTCTCTACCTTCCTTCCTCTGCTTCCGCCGGTGCTTCTCGCATTCGTTAAAACCCACTGCATGTGCTCACCCGACCGAACCTAGACAAAGAGTGCAACCATGGCTGGAGCCAAGAAGAAGAAGACCAAACCCGCCGCCAATCCTGCGAGGGGCTACGCCACCACGTCCGTGGTCTCCAAGACAAGAGTCGAACCGACAGAGAATGCCCCCGAAGCCCCAAAGAAAGGCACAGATGCTCCTGGCAAAAAGCCCGGCACTGTGCCGTCGCAGGCCCCTGCCGAAAACGACAAGTCCTCGGGCGCCGCAGAGAAGAAGCCGGAGCTGACCCCAGAGGAGTTCGAGAGGCAGCTGGAAGAGTCAGAACTCCAGATTCTTGTGGAAAAGTTTGCCCAGAAAACCAGACGGGATGCCCAGCGCCAGAAACAAAGGCTGGAGACCGACCGCCGTCTGCTTCGAGGTCAAGCCGAGTCCGTCAACGCGAAGAAATGGCTGCCCCAGGAGCTCATGGATCACATACTGGACCTCATACAAGCCGAGGGCCGTTTCTCTGCTTCCAACTCGACATCTGACGGGACAGGTGGAGGAAAGATGCTCTCTGAAGAGGATCTGACCATAAAGATGTGGGCACTACAACAGACACTGAGGGCCGCAGGATTCCCCGAGGGCAGAATACAAGATGCGCTCCAGTACGTACTGGACATCTCTGCGAACATCACCGGAATAAATAAAGATTCTATATGGGGGTTGGAAGAGGCTATGGACTGGTTCGCACGAGAATGCACCCTCGAAGAATTGCCTGAGTACGACATCCGCCGCAAACCAGGTGCTACCCCGGCCGACTCTCCACTGCCATCTGGAGCGACCACTCCTCTTCTACTTGAGCCTGAGGCCCTGCAGCAGGCAAAGAAGAAGAAGGGCGGATCCAGAGCCTCACGGTCGCCCGGGACAATCTCACCAAAGCGAAAAGTCATCACATATGACAGCGATATAGAGCCCGACGATCTTGTTCCTAGTTACTTGTCTGCTAAAGAAGAACTGTTTGCGATTCAACGGCCGCAAAGAGATACCGGCAAGAAGGGGCGGAAGTCCGGTCAGCAGCTTCAGGCGCCTCTGGCAACTGAAGACTCAACCGACGACCTGGAAGTTGCAAAATTGCTCGCCAAAATAGACCGAATAGAGAAGGATCCACTTTTTGACACAGGTCTGGCCAAGATTCAATGGGAATCGAAGCGGATAGAGCTAGAGAGGGACTACGCCGAGGCCAAGAGACTGAAGGATGATGCTGAGACGTCACCAGAGGCAACCGTGGACCAGCAAGTCGAGCGAGACTCTACGCCGTCCCCTGGCGAAGGCAACGGTAACGAGGATGACGATGATGACGAAACCACAAAGGAAGCCAAGAGGATCGCGGCCGAGATGCTCGCTCAAGATGAGGATGAGGAAGACCAGGCCCTCTCGGACCTCTTCGCAGCCCTGCCTACCAACGAAGTAGATGCTTCGACGGGCAAGACTAGTACAGTCATAACCAACAGCGATGGCTCAAAGGTTACGATCCGGGATTTTGGCAAGTGGTCTGGTATGAACCCGATGAGGGTGTTGGAAGAAGCTTGCCGATCCAGAGACGCATCCTCCAAGCTTTCCTACATCAAAGTATCAGAAACTGCTTTTGCCCACAGGCACCTGCTCAGCATATCTTGGGCCAAAGCCCAGGAACCACTGGCCGAACATGATGTCCCAGGCATCGAGGCTGCCTCATCACCAAACAAGTTTGTGTTCAAGATGACAGAGATCGCGACACCTGACGAAAAGCAATCAGAAGCATTCATCGCTACTGCTGCTCTCTTCCTTGCCTTCGGCTCGTCCGCAAAAGATGAGAAGGTGTCTCTAAAACTGCCGCCTCAGTGGCGTGACCTCTGGAATGAGTACGCCGAGGCCAAGAAATCACATGCGGATGCGCAGGACCGTGCTGCCATCAAAGAGCTTCGGAACCTGGTCCGTAAGCGACGTGACCAGGAGGAAGAGGATGGCGTGCTAATACAAGGCGCTTTCCGCGGCCGCAACAACGGCCGCAACGGTGGTGATTCTGCCGACGTTCTTGCTGAGAAGCGAATGTCGGGTGACCCAGAGTACTATCAAAACATATGGCAGAAAAAGAGCAGTACCCCAAGATATCAGAAAATGTTGCAGTCCCGCATGCAGCTCCCAATGTGGAACTTCCGACAGCAGGTTGTGGAAGCAGTCGAACGAGACCAGGTTGTCATCGTTTGTGGTGAGACAGGATGCGGCAAGAGTACTCAAGTACCCTCTTTTCTGCTGGAGCACCAGCTATCCTTGGGCAAACCCTGCAAGCTGTATTGCACGGAGCCTCGAAGAATTTCGGCTATATCTTTAGCTCGCCGTGTGAGCGAAGAGCTTGGCGAGAACAAGAATGACATTGGCACGTCGCGATCTTTGGTAGGGTACTCGATCAGACTCGAAGCCAACACCTCAAAGGAAACACGCCTTGTCTTTGCAACAACGGGAATCGTTATGAGGATGCTCGAGGGCTCGAACGAGCTTCGCGAGATCACGCACCTGGTCCTCGATGAGGTCCATGAGCGATCTATTGACAGTGACTTCCTACTTATCGTCCTCAAGAAATTGATGACGAGGCGGAAGGATCTGAAGGTGGTCTTGATGTCCGCCACTGTGGACGCGGAGCGCTTCTCGAAATATTTTGGTGGCGCAACTGTACTGAATGTGCCTGGGCGGACCTTCCCTGTCAAGGTCAACTATCTCGAGGATGCGATTGAGTTGACTGGACACACTGTGGACAAGCGCGTCAAGGAGAAGCTGATAGATCTTGACGACGACGAGGCAGAAATCAGCGAGCCAGACAGCTCTACCAAACCGGAATTGATCAAGACGTTGCAGAACTACTCGACCCGAACTCGCAACACACTATCGCAGATCGACGAATATCAAATTGACTACGAACTCGTCGTTCAGCTCATAGGGCGGATCGCTGTTGATCCCTCCTACGTCAACTACAGCAAGGCTATACTTGTCTTCCTGCCCGGAATTGCAGAAATCCGGGCACTCAACGACATGCTATTGGGTGACAGGTTCTTCCAACAGAACTGGCTTGTCTATCCTATGCACTCTACCATCGCTTCAGAGGAGCAAGAAGCTGCTTTCTTGATACCGCCACAAGGCTGCAGGAAGATTGTACTTGCTACAAACATTGCGGAGACCGGAATCACGATTCCAGATGTCACATGTGTGATAGATACTGGCAAGCACCGTGAGATGCGCTTCGACGAGCGGCGTCAACTCTCAAGGTTGATCGACACGTTTATCTCCAAAGCGAACGCCAAACAGCGCCGTGGACGAGCAGGGCGTGTGCAGGAAGGTCTTTGCTTTCATCTGTTTACCAAATACCGACACGACACCATTATGAGCGATCAACAGACGCCGGAGATGTTGCGACTATCACTGCAAGACCTTGCAATCCGTGTCAAGATATGCAAGATTGGTGGTATTGAGGAGACTCTTAGCGAGGCACTCGATCCACCTTCGTCAAAAAATATTCGCAGGGCAATCGACGCCCTGGTCGACGTTCGTGCCTTGACTTCCGGGGAGGAGCTGACGCCACTAGGTCAACAGCTTGCAAGACTACCACTGGACGTCTTCCTGGGCAAGCTGATCCTAATGGGCACCGTCTTCAAGTGCCTTGACATGGCTGTCACAGTGGCAGCGGCCTTGTCCTCCAAGTCACCGTTTGTCGCGCCTTTTGGACAGCGTGGTCAGGCGGATACGGTTCGTCTGGCTTTTCGCCGAGGAGACTCCGACCTCCTTACAGTGTACAATGCCTACCTTGCTTGGAAACGAGTTTGCCAGTCTTCTGCATCGACAGGCGGCCAGGAGTTCCAATTTTGCAGGAAGAACTTCCTTAGCCCGCAGAATTTGGCCAACATTGAAGACCTAAAGGGTCAGTTACTGGTATCCCTGGTGGATTCCGGCTTTTTGCAGCTCACAGAGGAAGAGCGCCGCAATCTGAACCGCATACGTTACTCTTCCGGCTCCGGAGGACGGCGACGAAACCAGGCCTTTTTTGATCTCCCGCAGCGAGTCAACATCAACAGCAGCAATGACATAATATCCCAGTCGGTCATCGCCTGGAGCTTCTACCCGAAGCTGCTTGTCCGAGATGTACCGGGCGGAAAAGGCCTGAGGAACGTGGGCAACAACCAGTCTGTCAGCATGCATCCGACCAGTGTCAACAAAGGGCACAACGAGTTGAGGTGGCTGAGCTACTACCACATAATGCAAGGCAGCAGCAAGTAAGTCGTTCGGGGAATCCATCGCTCCAGTGTATTGGGCTAATTTGAATACGCAGGTTCACAAACGCTCATGAGACGACCGCCGTCGAGGCTTTCGCGATCGCCCTACAGTGCGGTGACGTTCGCGCCGATGTAAGCATTCATCTGACAACAATTGCATTCATGTGAGGCTAACTTTTTCGAAGATGTACTCAGGCGTTCTCGTCCTCGACGGTAACAGGGCTCGCTTTGCCATCCCCGACTGGAAGACGATGCTGGTGATCAAAGTTCTCCGCGGTCGGCTGCGCGACATGTTGACTAGGTCCTTCAAGAACCCAGGCAAGCTACTCACAGCGCAGCACGAGAAATGGATGAATTTGTGGCAGGATATCTTCTCGCAGGAGCAGCTCTTCGGCGACAAGAGCAGCAGCGGTGCAGCAGGTGGGAGTCGGGGCACTGCTTAGGGGGCCGCACTGGCATCGACCCAGCGTGAGCTCTTGCAGAAGGAGCCGGAATGGTGTCCGAGTATGACCAATGTCATTTGGAAGTTGGTCAAATGATGGACAAGCTGTAGTCCACAAGAAAAAGTTGAAAAGAAAGGGAAACCGAGCCACACGTTGAAAGATGCACTTGGGTTCAGCCCACCAATCGTTCACAATTTGTGACATGCTGAAGGTGTCGAGGGAAATTTCCGACAAAAGCACAGGTACGTAACGCGCAGACGGGAGTGAAGCCAATGGCTGAAGCAGCAAGAGTTCGGCGTTGGAAAATCTAACGGTACTCGCGTCGGGGCTCCGGCCGGGGCGGGGGCCGCGCCTCAACTACGGCCCTTTTTGCGGTCACTTACTGCGCCTCTGGTCCGTCTTCCGAGAGGTCAACCTGCCCTACGGCGTTTCCAAAATGATTGAGACAATCAAGTCATCTAGTGATGACGTCCTACTTCTTTCTGCCTTTTTCCTTATTTTGCCTAATGAGCGAAAGATCAATCACTTCAACTCAGAAAGACTACCCGTGGCCATGGGGCCTCGACGAAAGAGGCTGTTCCTCTTCTAGCTGTTTTGGTGCATTTCAGACATACCACACTGCATTTTGGTGCGAATGCTCAACTCGAGGCGATGTGAGTGCTTCTCATGTGGTGGCGAGCTGCATTTTTCTGCTCACCGCAAATTTACATCCGGCGCCGTGTTCTCTCGAGAGACAATTGCGATGGCCGCTGCGATGGGCCGGACCCGGGCCAAGGCCAACTTTACCTGACAGTTCCCCGTTCTGTATCATCGAGGCGGCCGTCTCACCGCCGGCCACCCGACCCGTCACGACTCCTCCATCCCATGGTTCCGGCCACACTTGAAGCTTCCTCGTGACTCGAGGCCTCTGCGGCTTGGGCGTACTGCATACGCGCAATGTGTGTTCCCAAGGCAGCCATGGCGCTTCCGCCTCCTGAGACGAAATTCGAGCGAGAGCCCGTTTCGGCCCTCACTATCACGGGGCCCCCGGATGTTTACAGGGCTTCCGTGGCGCGCGACCTGGCTCTGGGGTACGCAGGTAGAGATTATACTTAAGCTGGTGGCTGTTGACATTCTAAGATCGAGTTTCTTCTCATCTCAATCCAACAGTCTCCTTCTTTCCAATCGCTACTACTCTTCGATATCCAGGCCGGTCCTTTTCCGCTACAGCATCACATCTTCCCTATCCACAGAAACATATCAACAAGATGCACTTCACCACAGCCGTCGTCCTCGCCCTGGCCAGCGCCGCATGCGCCGCCCCATCATCAGAGAACAAGCCCCGCCAGCAGCAGGGCCAGTTCTCGGCCTCTGACCCGGACTTCCTCTCGCTGATCCCCGAGTTCGGCGTCGAGCAGGGCGTGAACCCGACGGGCACGGGCGACTGCGACGGGTTCAACGCGGCGCAGAACAAGGTGGTGCCCATCAACTGCGAGAAGTGCCCGCCGCCGCGGGACGCCTACGTGGCGCAGCTCGCAAACGACCTCAACGCGGGCAACGTGTTCGGCTCGCCCATCACCTTCAACACGGACCCGTCCACCGCCAACGACCCGCAGGCCAACAAGGACCGCGCCACCGCGTGCCTCACGTCGCTGCAGAGCTTCTACGGCTCCAAGGGCGTCGGCTGCCCCGCCGTCGCCGCGCCCAACATGGCCAAGCAGCAGAACACCGGCGTCAGGGACGACCAGCAGTTCATCCCGCAGGCGGGCGGCGCCGGCACAGCCTCCGGCTCGGCGAACGGTGCCTCGACGAGCGGGTCTGCCAAGAAGATGAGGAACATCTAGGTGGACTTTCTAGGGTTATGCTGTGGCCGTTTCTTTTCTTCATTTTCTAATCGCAGAAGATCATGAGTGAGTTTGGGGCTGGGGGAGGGCATCAGGTCATATGCCTGCAATATAATGCAGCACATGCAAGGAGTTTGGCTCGGATGAAATACACGATAGCACATCAAATATTACTTGCCATCGCATTCCTACGGCATGGTTCTTGTCAAAGGACGACGAAGCTCTACTTGTGACATGCGAGATAAATTGTATTGTCTCAAACAATGGAACGTTCCCTGTGGTTTCAAACTGACTGTCTCCGCGTCTTCAGTCTGCCCTTTTAACTCTTCCTTCTCGCCTCTGGTGACTTTCGCCAAAGATGAGGCACTCACGCTCTTGGAAAGACATGCATTTTCCCGATCCGAAACCACAACACGTCAGCCAACGCCTCGGCCCCTTCACCAAATTGTAGTGCGCAAGTCCACAACCAAATTCACCAGCTGATGAGCCAAAGGCTCAATCCCTTCACCAAAGGGGGGATATACAAAAGACGGATTGGGAAGGATGGATTGGAACATGGCCATCACATCGGGGTGGAGGAGGGCGGTGTTGCACAGTATTCGCCCGGTCCACTCTATCCTATTGAGCAGGTTCTTCCATTCATCCATGAGCTTTGGTTTCCACTGACGATCGAGTTGCAGCTGCGGGGGAAATTGGTACATCGAGGTCTACAATAGCAGCGGGCGTCTTAGTAACCGTCACCGTTGAGAGAAGATTGACAGGAGTATGCAGGACTGTGGACTGTGTTGTCTCAGGGTGCACAGTGGCAGGGCGTCACTTACCAAGTAGCGGCCGACATATTCCCACATGCAGAAGACAGGGTTCAAATCTGCAGGGTATGTCATGGGAGCCTGCTGTGCGTTTCGGACCATGGTGCTGTGGTTGATGAGTTTCCACAGGATTTGTCTGAGGCACAAGTTGATGTCGGACCACCTCTTGTCTAGGGAGTCGAATATCTTGCGCGTTGACCATCTGGAGAGCTCGAGCCGGGTAGTCCAAGTTGCTTGTAATCTTTCTAGTTTTCTTTTAGAGTCCATTGTGGTAATTCCGTTCAGTTGTGGGTCGCCCTTGGGTGGTGAAAATACAGATGTATCAATTGAAACTTGCAGAGTGTGAGACTGGAAATGATGGGCGATGGTGATGGTGAGAAGGGAGACGCAGCACTTGAGGCACAGAAAGATTGTTATTTACTCAAGTCGGAGGTTGCGCAACAAGGCAGTCAGGTCCGAGCATTTTGGGAGGCACGACCGTTGGCTCGACAAAGGGGCAACGTCATTGCAGTCTTCGTTTCTCTGTTGCTCATTTCTCCTTTAGCGGCCTCAAGGTCGTCCCTGACATCACCGTCTATTGGGAAGACGTGCCGCCCTGATCCAGATGTGCTCGAGCTCATCATAGAGCACAGCTTCAGCCAGCAATTCCGGGATCCCACCCGTTGGCTCGACACATAGCGCTGGCCAACGTTTTCTCTGATCAATTAAGGAAGAACTTCGATCGCATTGGTCCTAAAGTTTGTGTCATTCTGTGATCTCAGAATGAGTTGTGGGCGGGTGGATTCCGAGGTTTTGAGTCGATCCGTAAGCTGGGCTCTCTTGGCAAGCACGATGTTCTGAAAGTGGCTGAAGCTCGTTCTCTTGCTCTGATGTCGCTGCTCTCTTGCTGTCATCATTGCTTCAAGCTGAATAGACACGCAAGGCAGGAGCGTATGGTCACTGACTGGCTTCAACCGGATAGGCTGTGCTAAACCCTGGGAAGCTCGTATCATCCTAACCTTGGCTTTGAGGAAACGGAACTACCCCTGTACCTAGTTGAGCCAGCGACAAGTGGTGCAGTTCTTCGAGCCTGCCAGAGTCAGTACGCATCATGATAATTCCAGAATCAAGCAGAAAACCATGGGGTGATACACAGGTTTAGTAGCAAAATGTGGCGAATTCCGATTTTTTTTTTCTCCTTCTTTTTTACACAGTTCAGGAGTTGAAAGATTGTCCCTGCTCTTATACTTGGAACTCGGCCACAGTAAGTTTAGCTGCACCACTTGTTTGAAGGGGCTCTACTTCACAGGTCTACATGTAGGGAATGACAAACCCGGGGCCATGGCCTTCTCAGATCAAAAGAACTTTGGCCGTTCCAGGCAGATTCCAGGGGTCAGCAGAGGGCATTCGCTCTGCTACGGCCACCTGGAGGGCAAGTGTACTTACTGAGACCAATGAATGTTGATAGATGCAGCTCGAATTAGTCTATCCGGGTGGGACTTTCTCATCTGGTCCTGCTCAGTGGTATGGATGGCTCCGATCATGACCGTGTACCACCGGGTAGGTATGAATTTGAAGCATTCCCTAACATTCGGCCAAGTGGTATTTAGGCCATCCGCTCTCCCCCGTGAAATGTATAATTCTGCATGCGTAAGGCTCGGAACAATGGAAGTTAGGTCGAGTTTCTCCCCACAATGTTTGTGGTGCCTGCTGACTCGAAATGTAATCTCTTGGCAAACAAACTCAAGTGTCTGCAACTTAACCAAGGGGTGTTTACTCGAAGTTGAGATCATTTTCTCTTTGTAGTCTTGGAAAGAAAGTGGTCAAGCTCACAAAAATGTGCGGCAACCGAAGCAAAGCATGCCCAAGACAGCCAGGGTCTAACCCCTCAGCAAGTCAGTCAGGGATAGCCTGTGATATCCCGAGCGGTTCCACTGGCACCAACTTAAGCTGTGCAACATACCATCCCCCACGTCATATCCTGCGGCTCGGATTTGAAGGCTTTCCCATGGCGCAAAGCACTTGACAGGCTGCTGTCGATCCGTACCTCTCTCACACTATGTCCAAACACACCCTCACCACATTCTGCTACTCTGCGGAGCAGCAACGCTTCACCCAGAAGACAAGCGAGAGAGTCTTGGGCAACCGCGAGGTCGTCATAAAGACAACACACTCTGGCCTTTGCTACACCGATGTTCACGCCAAGGAGAAAGGCTGCGGCCTGGGCCACGAGGGCGTCGGGCTCGTGCAAGAGCTCGGTCCCGGCGTGACGAACCTCAAGGTCGGCGAGCGAGTGGGCTGGGGATGGCTGCACAGCTCCTGCGGCCACTGCCCAACGTGCCTGTCCGGATATCGACAGTACTGCTCCGAGGCGTGCGGCTTCGCCTTCTCCGACCTGGACCAGGGTGCCTTTGGCGACTACAGGATCATCGATGCCGAGTTTGTGTATCGGATCCCGGACGCCATCACCTCGGTGGACGCTGGGCCCTTTATGTGTGCTGGGGCGTCAGTGTACGAGGCTTTGGATGCTGCGGCCACGAAGCCCAGTGACAGAGTTGGTGTGGTCGGCATTGGAGGCTTGGGTCACATGGCTGTTCTCTTTGCTCGTGCCATGGGCTGTGGAGTGACGGCACTGTTTGCGTCCAAACGGGAGCCACCGGTGCAAAAGGTCAAGGACGCCTTCGAACTTGGTGCTGATGAGGTACAATGCATCTCGGAGGGACACGAGACGACATTTAGTCCAGACGGGACCAAAGTGGATGGGAGCGGATCAGAAAGAGCGAGGCCAATCGATGTCCTGCTCGTCACCTCGAATGGTCTTCCGAACTGGGACAAGGTCCTGCCATTGCTTAATAGGATGGCCAGAATCGTCCTCATGTCTATTCAAACGGAGCCTCTGAGTGTCCCGTATATGCCTTTCATCTTGCCTGGACACCGGATCATTTCCTCGACAGAAGCGTCAAGGAGGAATCATGACGAGATGCTTTCATTCGCCGCTCGCAACCAAATCAAACCATGGGTGGAGGTGTTCCCAATGAATGACCAAGGCCTGGGACAAGCTTTCGACCGCCTTGAGACCGGCCAGATGAGACACCGCGGAGTGCTTGAATGGTAACACAATATACAAGACCCACCCCCAACGTGGCCACTCGTACTTATCGGCCAATCCTGAGGCTCTATGCCATTCGCGGCGTCACTGATACGGGTGGCCTGAGATCGAGAACATTGTCGCCTCACGAAGGCATCTCACCCAAGGGTCGTTAGAAGGTTGGCAGGGCGGAGGCGACCCGCGATGTTGGGACCGGCTATCGGCGGACAAGATAGCGGCGGAGGATTATGGTTGGCATTTCTGGGCTTCTGACCCGTCTTGGGTATAAAGATTGCATGTACAGTACATTGTAGTCGTGGGATCGCAATCATTAGGTGACAGCCAAGCATCTCCGCAGCTGATAACGAGCCACACCTGGGGCCAAGAAGCTGGGCGCAATCAACAAGCAATTACTCTCTGTCCACGGTCCCTCCCCAGAAAACTCTGCACAATAATCATCAATGAGAAATGGCATCCGGGCCTGAATAATATGTGTAATGTCGAGGCGAAGGAGCAGGATGTTACGAACAAAGTTGAGCCACCCAGCGCTAAAAAGGTCTTGTATCCTGAGGAGAACGGCCGTTTGCCAGCCACATCCCGTATCATGTGCCAGCAAGAAGCTATGTTGGACCACTAGTAATCACACTCAAGACTTTTGAATGCTTGTCACCTTCCGAGATAATGCAAGGTGCCAAGTGAGGATCACCACCCAGCCCAAAACCGTCACACTTTTGTGCCTCATAGGCTGGACGACATCTTGGCTCGCCCTGACCGACATGAACCGCATGGAGCCGGCCAACCAAGACTGCCAGAGCAAACCATCTTGCTGAAACGTTGCTGCACAGCTATAAAATGCAACTGCAGCCCCACACTTCACCAAGAGTTTAGGCCTGTCTTGGTGTTTGTCCTCTCTTTCGCAGCCAACAGCTTGCTTGCTGTTCTAAACGAGTCCACCTGTGGCGAACAATTAAAAACCACGTCTTGGTCAGACATAACGAGACCCCGACAACAATGGCCGACGTCGTAAGCACCGCCGACGGCGGCGCCCAGATCCGCGCGGCAGCCACACACGACATCGTGGAGAAGCAGGAGGCCCTCGTGCAAGTCCCCAGCGCCGAGAAGCCAGACGCCAGCGACTTCCCCACCGCCGAGGAGCTGCACAACCTGCGCCGCGTCGCCGACAAGATCCCCTGGAGCGTCCTGACCATCGCCTTCGTGGAGCTGTGCGAGCGCTTCTCGTACTACGGCACGACGGCCGTCTTCACCAACTTCATCCAGTGGCCCCTTCCGGAGGGCTCTGCCACCGGCGCAAACTATGGCACCGGCCAGGCTGGCGCCATGGGCTTTGGCCAGCGGGCGTCGACTGGCCTGACGACCTTCAACGCTTTTTGGCAATACACGATGCCCCTCTTCGGCGCATACATTGCTGATTCGTACCTTGGCCGCTACCGCACAATCTGCTGGGCACTGCTCATTGGCATCGTTGGCCACTTGATTCTGATCGTTGCTGCTCTGCCTCCCGTCATCAAGAATCCTCCTGGGTATGTTGAAATCACTCAAGATGGAACGAGACTGGGCTAACTTATCTCGACTTTACCTCCAAAAGTGCCATGGCCGCCTTCATATTGGGAATCATCACAATGGGCGTGGGCACTGGTGGTTTCAAGCCGAACGTGAACCCCCTGATCGTTGAGCAGCTCCCGGCGGCTTCCATGAGAGTTGTCACGCTCAAATCAGGTGAAAGAGTCATTATCGACCCGGCCGTCACAGCCTCGCGGATTTACCACTAGTAAGCACCACCCACTAAATAACCCTCTGCTACTTCAGATTGCGGTGGTCTCTTCGGTACGGACTTCGGGGAGACTCTGCCGTATGAGGAATCTCAAGGAACCAGGAAAGACCTGAAGCAGTCTCGTATGCTGTTTCACCTTTCCGACGCGGACGACTAATCATTGTCTCTACAGCTTTTACATGTTCATTAACATTGGTGCGCTGGTTGGGCAAATCGGTATGGTATACTGCGAATACTATGTCGGCTTCTACGTAAGTTCCATTCTTCTCCTTGCACGGCTCCTCTCCGTCATGTTTTGGAATGTTCAGGAACGCATCATTTTGGGATCCGTAACATGCGATTAACAAAAATCAGATGTCATTCCTCCTACCGACGATTATGCTGTGCTTCTGCCCACTAGTCATGCTGTGGGGCCGCAAGCGATACAGACGAGTCCCTCCTGAGGGATCAGTTCTCGGAAAAGCTTTCAAGGTGTTTGTGTTCGCGAACAAGGGCCGATGGTCGCTGAATCCGGGGAAGACCTACCGCAACCTCCACGACGGCACCTTCTGGACCAAGGTCAAGCCTTCCAACATCGCTCCCGCAGACCGACCCAAGTGGATGACCTTTGACGACGCTTGGGTTGACGAGGTGCGACGCGGCTTTAACGCCTGTGCCGTGTTCCTATGGTACCCTCTGTTCTGGATCTGCTACAACCAAATCAACAACAACCTCATCTCCCAAGCCGCAACCATGAGGCTGGGCGGAGTCCCCAACGATGTCCTGACGAACCTCAACCCGTTCTCGCTCATCATCATGATCCCACTCCTTGATCTCTTCGGATACCCCCTCCTGCGGAAGCTCAAGTTCAAAGTGACGCCCATCAAGAAGATCACAGTCGGATACTTCGCCGGCGCCTGCGCCATGATATGGGCGGCCGTCATCCAGGCGTACATCTATCGCCGCAGCGACTGTGGCAACTATGCCGGGCAAACCCTGCCGGGGAGCGAGGAGCGCTGCCCGAATGTCGACATCAGCGTCTGGGCCCAGTCCGGCTCGTACATTCTGATCGCCTTTAGTGAGATCATGGCTTCCATCACTAGTTTGGAATATGCCCACTCAAAGGCTCCTGCGAACATGCGAAGCATGGTCCAGTCGGTGGCGCTGTTCATGAACGCTGTGTCTTCTGCCATTGGGTTCGCCCTGGTGTCTCTTGCCGAGGTTCGTATTTATGCTCTTGCCCTGTGTGACGATATGTTAGGTACCGATGCTAATGGCTCATTTTAGGATCCCCTCCTGGTCTGGAACTACACCACCGTTGCCATACTGGCTGCTATCGGCGGCTCGATCTTTTACATCCAGTTTCGCAAGCTGGATCAGGAGGAAGACGAGCTCAACATGTTGCCGAAGGGCAAGCTCAACGCTGATGATGCAGGCGATCAGGTGGCTTTGCGGTCAGAGACAGCCGGTGATAAGGAAACATCCTAAGATCCATGTTCAGCGGCCTCTAAAAAATCGTAATCGTATCTGGCTTCACCGCGTTGCGAGCGGTCACATATACTCTCTTGAGCCTGTGGCTGCTCTAAGGTGTTGCTCAATCTTGCTCATCTGTTTCTACCTTAATTTAATTCGAAATCGAATGAATAAACTTTCATGTTGACCATGGAGCCTCTTTGTAGCTTGGCCGCGGCCAGGTCTGTTGTGTATATCATAGCTGCCTGGCCGGGAATGGCAAAAGTTGAAATCTTCCTTACTCTCGCGGTTATCTCACGTATTAGATAAATAAGTATTCCATGAGTATTCACATGTGTCTGAGCTGACATAAATGAGATAATCATATAAGATAAGGTCGGTGTATCCTAGTTTGAGACTGAAGCATGAGCTTTGCTCGTTGACTATTGGCTGAGTAGTTAGTGATAGCTTACCCCTTTTCTTTCCTCTTCAACCGTTGTGCTGACCCTGAATATCGCCAACCTCACGCAGTATAAGTCTGCTTCATTACTATTTATCGCTGCATGCTGATTTTCAAAACCGCCTTGTGCCCAGCGACTAGTGAGGGATCACTTTCGGACTTTCGGGCTTCTTTTCGCTATGGCAACGATCCGGGACCGACTAGGCCCCACGGCGGAATGTGGAGGTGGAGGGAGCAGGGGCTAGACATCAGGAACACCGAACTGCGGTTGATCCACTGTCAAAATCAATAAAGACCTCTCGAAAAGAAATCATTGACCCGTTCACGAAAAAGTAAATCAGATTTCTACAATATCATAACCATGCCGTCTCTCATCTCGCCGTACATTCTGGGCGCCGTCGCCCTGGCGCTCATGCTCTTCCGGCTGGTGCGCACGGCCGTGACGTCCCCTGTCCGCTCCATCCCGGGGCCGTGGTACTCCAGGTTCACGCAGGCCGTCCTCAAGTACCATACCATCCGAGGGCGAAGGATGTACTATGTGGATGACCTGCACAGCAAGTATGGGCCTATCGTGAGGATCGCCCCGGACGAAGTCGCCGTGTCAAGCCTCCCGGCGACGCAGATGATACACAAGGTGGGCTCAGGGTTCAACAAATCCTCCTTCTACGATGCCATCACCGCCCAGCGCCGTGATGTCGAGCCCGGAATCTTCTCCATGCGTGGCGGAAAGCCACATGCCGCGCGGAGGAGGCTGTTTGCCCGGCCTTTCAGCCAGAACTCTCTACAGGCGAATTGGGAGTCTGTGATCCAGAGCAAGGTGCGGCTTGCCGTGAACAAGATCCGGGATGAGGCCGGAGCCGAGGGCGAGGCGGACATCCTGAAATGGTGGACTTTGATGGCGACAGATGTCATTGCGCACCTGTCGTTCGGCGAGAGCTTCCGCATGCTGGAATTGGGAAGGGTAGGTTCCAGAGGCGCACCAACCTCCAGATAATTACGAGCCCCGGGACTGACATGATTACCAGCAAACACCATTCATCGACGCAGTGCAGGCAGCCTTAATGCTAGGGGTCATCACCAGTGAAGCTCCATTTCTGCGCTGGATCGGGCCGCTTATCCCATTGAAAAGTGTCCAGAAGCTCTTCAGCGGAGAGGACCTCATCTTCGAACACGGCTCCGTAGCTGTGCAGAACATGCGCACAGATAGTGCAAACACGCAGAACCTGTTTGGACAGATGCTTTCCCAGGCTGACAGCCAGGAGAAAACCGACCTCACGGATGCTACTGTAAGTGACCTTGACAGATCTCCCCGGAGGCAAGTTGGAACCCCTGTTATACGCATGACTTATCGTATTCCAAGGTCCGCCAAGAAGCCACCAACTTCATCGTCGCCGGTTCCGACACCACAGCCGTGACCCTGACATACTTAGTCTGGGCTGTCCTGAAGAGGCCACAGCTCCAAGCTGCCCTCGAGGAGGAAGTGGCCGCACTCAGCCCGGAGCTGCTCCCAGAGGAGCTCCAACAAGCCCCGCTCATGAACAGTATCATCGACGAGGCCCTCCGTCTCTACGGTGCTGCCCCGGGCCCCTTGCCTCGTACGGTCCCTGAGGGTGGGGCGACGTTGGCGGATCACTTCATCCCTGCCGGCACGACCGTCACGACACATGCATACACGCTACACCGAGACCCAGACATCTTTCCGAACCCCCTTGAGTAAGCCCTGTGATATCTACCGTGTGTTTACTAGCTGTTGCTTGGAATGCTCACACTGTGTGTTTTCGTACAGATTTGACGGTTGGAGATTCGTCAAGCAGCCTATGAGCCCAGCTCAGAAGGCAGCTTTCATGCCCTTTGGAGGAGGAACCCGTATATGTATCGGCCTGCATCTGGCATATATGGAGCTTCGACTGGCCACTGCCTTGTTTTTCAGGGAGTGCAAGGGGGCAAGGCTGGGCGCAAAGACGACGGAGGATGTGATGGAGATGGCGGAGACTTTCCTTATTGCACCCAAGGGCCACTTCTGTAATGTTGTGCTGAGTTAGTTGTTCTCTCTGATAAGCGGGTTCCTTGAGATCAACGCGTCTATTCACGCTCGGAACCAATTCAATATCAAGTACTACTATCTTGAATCATAGTGCCTTTCAAAAGCTACGGAACTTCATGGACCAAATCGCCATGTTAAATATACTAGCGAATACGAAGACATGGATTTAATCTTTCTCAGTCGAAAGTTGTAAGACCATGCACTGTCCTCCGCTTGCACATGTGGACATGTCGTGGAACATCGTCCCCGTCTGGCAAGTCACGATAATCGGATACTTGTTCAAAACCTGCTCCTAGAGGCTTGACCATAAATTAAAACGGTATGTTCTTGCATGTCTAGTTACTTCGCAGAATATCAAGAGACTGCCTCACCCTCAAACATCCACTTGGCTCAAGTGCTCCTGGTCAAAGTCAAGAGCGCAACGTCGCACATCCTCGGCTTCAAACAGAACAACTACGTACGCCGAGTCACATATCGAGGTGCCGGCAAATGGATCTGCTGGCCCAACCTGTGAACATAGAGGGCATGATGACACAAATGGCTACAACAGGAGTGAATTGCCGGAGGAACCTGTTACTTGACCTTAGGGATAGCCTGCATGTGCGCCAGGCTGGCGACAGCGTGGCGTAGCTGATGATGCGAGAGACGCGGCAAAATCTCGTGGGATGACACACAATTTGCAGGTGGAACACGGCAAATAACATGCATAGTAGCTGAGCTATTGTCTGCTGTGTTCGTAAGCCAGAGGTGAGACTGCAGCATCAAGGCTTCATGACTTGGCTAGATCAACCCCTGCGAGGCTGCAGGTCTACGTATTGTGCGGGGTTTTGATACTTTTGGTTATTCTCTGACCTTTCTGACTCGTGATATCCTTAGGATAGTAGCACAACCTTCTCCTCTCGTAGACAGACATTCTTCCCTGAGCACGCGGTTGGCTCGGGCGCCGACGCTTCTAGGCTCAACGTGCATGCGTTGCACCGAGCCAGCGAGATGATAGAAGGTTTTGAACCCAGCAGATGAATCATAAATGTGATGCTGTTGCGTCACCCGGGCCGAGAGTCACATTGAGAATCTGCACCTGGATTAATGAGCCAAAACAACGTCCTGCCAAAAAGGCATATTTGACAAGTCTTGGCGCCGACAAGCTTTTCGGCAGCTTGAGTCTATGATCACCTGAGCCTCAACTGTAACAACTATACCAAATGGCTCTTTGACATTATGTGATATGTGATATGTGTTCGGGCCCAGTCTTGTGTTAAAAGACGCAACGGCGACTTTTGATGAACTGAGTCGCCAAGAGCCGGCTCTAACGGTCGGGGTGAATATGCAGTTGAAGAGCGTCGTACGATGTATGTGTGTACTTCATAAATAAGAGGAAGGGTGTTATTCCCCGAACACAAGGTTCGCCGGCCGGCGGCAGACAAGGTTTTGAGGCGCTCGATTGACTTTGACTTTGCCGCGTTGATTGGGTCCACGTTGGTCAAAACGCGGAGAAGTGAAATGTCTGCTTGGGACGATATCTGACCCAGGCAGCCAGGGAAAATCATTGGTGCGCAATGTAGATTGAATGAGGTCGGCATCCGCTCGGCGAGAAGAGTAAAAGTGATGCACGGTGAGCGTGCTGGCCCGATGCGACACCGGGTCAATCCATCGGTAGGGCAACTTTTGGGGAACGTGACAGTCGGTGCAAGGTGAAGGACAAGCACGCAGCCGGTCTCGAGAGAAACAACATGAAGGGATCCCTGAGTCTCCCGAGGCGAATAGGTGGCTAGTCATTTACATGTGAGGGAACACAGCGCAACATCTGGTTTCCGCCGGCCTGGATGTTGCTCAACGGGAAACGCGGCACTCGCCCGCGAAACCCTGCGCGACCAGCACCGAGAGTTGCATAGATGGGCTCTAACACCTGACTTCGAGGCAGACTAGATTGTGACACAACGATGCGTGAAGCGGACGGCATGTCGGAGTACATTTTCCTGCTGATCATGTGTATGAACTGGGTTGGCACATCATGCTGAAGCCAGGCAATGCCTTTCTGAGTCCCACGCCGTTGCTCTGGCTAAACACGAAAACAAGGACGCGGGTTACAGTCGCAGTCGATGGGCGGCGGTCGGCACGAGAAGCTTAAGATCACCCGGGATAACCTTGTAGGGCTTAAGATCGACGACACCGGATGGACCCTGAAAGAGGCAACTCCTTGCCAAGCTGCAACCATTAACGACGCCCCCTATTATCAGGGGCTCAATCAACAGATGCTTCTGCCCACAGCAGGCAATGGTGAGCGCTTCGCTGGCACGAGCCTGGCAAGTTCTTGTCGGGACAGCTCTGGCTTGCCATGGTCATGGCTGCAAACAATTCGGGTCGGCTGGCGAGCGCACAGCAGCAGGCAGGAGTCTCGCACAGTCGTGGTGTTTCTTATCAAGGCATGAATGGCAGGCGTCGTTTCAGTCTGTAGCTACGAGGTGACTTGAAGGCCAGACGAGGCTTCTCGGAATTTCTGTGCGGCATCGCAAGCGCCGTAAGCCGGATTGACTTAACAGCACTTCGTTCCTATCGGGTCGGAGGGTTGGGACGAGACACAAACAGATGCCCAGGCGGTAGTTCTAGGCGTTTGGCGTGGTGAAACGTGAAACGCCGAGCGTTCGTCAGCGTAGAAGCTCTCATCGGATGAGATTGCTGTTAGATCTGGGGGGCAAGCGCGTCCAGAATCTGTCCTGGCACGTGTGGGCTTTAAGCGTGAGGGAGGGAACAGCTCAAACCTTGAAAGCCTCAGGTTGCACAACAGGTGCACCACCACTGTCCATTTGGAAGTCGTGATTCTCGAGGCTGCGGTGGCCCGGCAATCCGTCAGCCCGCGAGCCTCGTCCCGCCGGGCAGCTGCTGCCCGTTCGCAGCCAGTCCTGTCTCCCGCCGAGGTGCACCAGATAGGAAAGAGCAAGCATAGGAGCGGCAACGAATGCCCGAGCTGAGTTGAGTTGCAGCTGCAACGCTGGCTTGGACATGTTGGAAAAGGCGACGCGATGCATATGATTTGGTGGATAAGAAGCCCGAGGCAGATTGCAGGTCAAAAGTTCTTGCCCGGCTAAGTTGACGTGCTGAGCCGCCAGGGCGCATCTCACAGCCGCGATTGGACGGCGACTGGACGCATGGCTCTCCACCTGAGGCAGTGGACTGGCTGCCTCTTTGGCCCCTGAGTGCGAAAATCATTGGTGCTGCAGGGGTTGGAGATATCAACCTTGACCATAACGCTGGGCTTCTTATGCGCGGGAAACTTCGTCGGGCTTGGTAGACTCCTTGACCCCCAAGCAGCGAAGAGTCATAGATTGGTACATTCACATGCACATGCACATGCACATGCAGCAGGACGGCTGCCGGCACACACCAAGCCACCTAGCAACAAATAAACATGCCCAGGCACGCCAGCACGCCCACACACGATGTCGGGGGATAAATTGCTCTGACGGTCATGATGGGTGGATGATGGAACGTGACAAGTGGCCGTGTCCACACGCGAGAGCGAGTAGGAGAACTGACCAGCAGGGAATGACGATGTGTCCCCGTGTGTCTAGGCATTGTGGTCCCGACGAACGCTCCAGGCCACGATCGTCATCGGAACGAGTCAAAAATAGGGTCGACTTCTCCATCTCGCCTGGCAGACAGAGAGTGGCAGCGTGGCAGCGTGGATGGTTCCTGGCGTGTGCTGGATCGGAGAATTAGTCGAGGCATGTGGGCCTGGCTGCTGCTTGCTGCTTACCCAAATATATTCCGCCCGTCCCTGCCGTCTCAGCAATCCTAGTGCGGCGGCGGCAGTGCAGGTCGAAAACCTGTATATCTACTACTGCAGGGTGGCCCAACCATGTGTGCATCGCATCTGCCCTTGGTCGGGGGTTATGCGCTTGAACTTGGGAGATTGCAACTCCTGAGGCTCAGTCAGCCCAACATCGGGAGTGGCTTCCCGCTTGTTGCTCCTGCCTTTCGGGATGCGAGGAAGGAGCCGTTTCACTTGTCCCGATCAAGTTGGCACACACGCACCAACACCAGGCCCAAGACCGGGCTAGTGCAGGTACCGCGAAAGAGCTGCGGAAGCTGTCCAGTGCCCGCCCACCGAGCCACTCCGTACCCACACCCGCCCAGGCCTTTGTGGATCCAAAGGTTACCAACCAACCTGCCAACCAACCTGCCAACCTGCCAACCCGGCTTGAGAATGCGGCGGCGGCTGGTAAAAGGCCTGCCACCCCAAGTCAAAAGTGGCAGGCGTAGAGATATGTCCCACGCTGCGCAGGAGGCAAGGATTTCAAGATTGCAAGGCAAGCAAGGCAAGGCAAGTCGTGCACTGCCAGTCCGCCGCATAGATACAAGAAATACCAAGTCGAGCTACCCTGACTACGGAGCGTACACATGCAGGAGCAACAAGGTTGGGGTATCGGCCCTTGCCCCGTCAGTCAAGATCTGATCTGCCAAAAACCGTGCACATATCGCAATATGAGTTCCATTCCACCCAGAGATTCTCTCTGCCCATCACAGGCCCCGAGGCCCCGGCCAGGCATCATGCAGCTGCGTGCAGGGTGAGCTTGGATCGCCTCCGTCCCAACTTTATTAGATGCCAGCCTGCACTGAACCTCACACTGCACATGCTGCAAGCAGCACGCCGCACGCCGAGAGCAGCTCTTGTGCGCCGAGCGCCAGGAGCCGAGAATGCTGGGCAGGGATCTGCCGTCGACCTCTTCCCTGCCCGGTACCAACAGCAAGTATCGATCCATATGGCCGGTTCGTCCCTTTCTTGCGCGTTTCCTCTGCAGTGTTATGCGTGCCACCAACAAGCAAGCTCCCACGCCTGCGGGAGTCCCGCCTGTTTGGATCCTGGCTCCTGGCCCTCTCCTTTTTTCCCTCGGAGCTGGAGAACGGAAAAAACGAAGACGGGAGAGACAGATGGGCCGGGTGTACAAGGCGGCAGCTGCACCTGGCTCGTGAGGGCATCGACAAAGAGCCCAGCACGCCCAGAAACCACCAGACAAACTGAACATAGTTGGAATTCTGTAGACATTGCCGTCCTCGCCCGCCCCGCTTTCACGTCTGCTCCATAGCTGCTCTATTCCGAGTTCTCGACTCAACCGCCCTTGTCTCGGCGCCCACGCACAGCCTCGGGATTGGATCGTTCAACAGCGTGTCGTTTCATCTCCATCCGCCTGGACACCCACTCCCAATTTCCCAATCAAGAGCCGCCAACAAACTCCCCTGTCACCAACTGCTCCGTATCTACACCACACTAGCGTACCATGTCGCCACGGCAGACCACACTAGAGTCTTTTATTTCTCCTTCTGGCGGACCACTTCTTTTCAGATCGGAAATGTCCCACTACGGAGTACCTCTGCCCACACGCGCTGGGATCAGGGATGCCCTCTCACTTCCCACCTTCGCGTGGCATGTACCGGCATGGGCCAGCAACAGGGTGGGCCCCCATTCCCGTGTCGACACTTGCCCACCACTTTCGCCCCCGGGCGCTTCCCCTATCTACCCTTCCCTGTATCCAGAATAAAAACTCATGTTGACCCAGTTTGTGGTCCCTTCTTCTGCTCCCAGCCTGTTATTATTGATATACCTTCGTTTTCCCTGCTTCGCCTGCTGAGCAACGGCACCTTTCTTACAGCTTACCTCTCCACATTCTTTTCTATTTCACCCCGTTGCCCTGACCAGATCAGATCGCCGACCTCTTAGCCACTCTTTCATTCTCACAGCAGAGCTACGGGGCATATATATATACATACACACACATATATATATACACACACAAGTACCTTTCAAGCTTCTCGTTGGCCCACACGTAGCCAGTCTACGTATACAAACTACCTCTTCTGTATCTTACTGGTTCATATCCGCCTGCCGTCACCACCAGTATCTCTAGACCCACAGTCCAGAAAAGTGACCAAAGAGGTACAATCGTCCAACATGCGCGTCCAAGCAACAACATTCGCAGCCGCGGTGCTTCCTGCACTTGTCGCCGCAGTTGAAGCCCCTATATTAGGTGGCTTGAATGTCATCTGGTCCGACTCCTTTGCTGGTAAAGCCGGTGACGCTGTGGACACATCCAAGTGGGATATTGCTCAAGGTACGTGGAACTCTTCCCTTGCTCTTTTGGTTTAATTAAATCAGACACTTGATACTGACAGCATGTTTAGCCATCGACACCAACCAGGAGCTTCAAAGTTACACCGACGCAAGCTCCAACTTGCAGATTTCCGGCGGCGGCACAGTGCAATTCGTCCCTGTTAAGTCTGCCTCAGGACACTGGACATCAGGACGCATTGAATCCAAGGCATCATGGACGCCACAGCCTGGGAAAATCATGCAAGTCGAGGCGTCTGCCCGGCTCGGCGACTCACCGGCAGCCCAAGCTCAAGGGATGTGGCCAGCGATCTGGATGATGGGAGACAGTATCCACCACGGAACGGAATGGCCAGCGTGCGGTGAGATCGACATCTTCGAGACGGTCAACAAGGCCGGCGCAGTGTACGGCACATTGCACTGCACGGCTTCCGCATGCCGGCCCAATGGAGTCGAAGGCCTCCAGGGCAGTACAGCTATCGACAATGGTTGGCACTCGTATGCTGTCAAGATTGACAGGACAAGCAACGACTGGACCACCGAGTCGATCGCATTCATGAAGGATGGCGTGTCTTACTTCACCGTCACCGGCGCAGCCATCGGTGACGAGGCTGTCTGGGCGACGCTGGCTCACTCGCCACTGTACTTGATCATGAACGTCGCAGTGGGTGGTGATTGGCCAGGTAACCCCAACGCGGACAGTCTGGCTGGGTATGGTAACATGCTCGAGGTCGAGTACGCTGCCGTCTACTCTAGCTAGGAACTCGCCGACTCTTCACCTGACGAAAACAGCGGCGCTCACACTCCCGCTCCCACCGAGGCACCCCCCAGCCCTTCCGATTCCGGTCTTCCAATTTCACTATTTTCAACACCATCACCTACTTCTCTAACGCAATCTGCTGCTGGCACAACAAGTTTCAGCACGTCAGCCTCACCAATGAGCACCAATGTCGCTACTCCGTCGAGTGAGGGGTCAACGCCTGCAACGGCGACTCCCACCGTTACTGTGCTCCCGCTGCCCAATGGCAACAGCGGGAACTTCACCATGGATCCTCCCACTGGGAACAACTCGAACCCGGAATATATTCCTGGCGTAAACGGTCTTGGCTCAGTTTCAGCTGGGGCGAGACCTGTGTACCCAGCCTTCGGCTTCGGTCCCATTTTGAGATGGATGAGAGAGACGAGGCTCGCACTGCCTCGCCTCTCGCCAAACCACAATAGTCTGGGTCTCCGAGACAGACACAAGTTCGACACACAGTCTTTACCACTTGATCGGGCGTACGGCGACACGGTTTCGCTTGGGAAAACGCTACACAAAATCTGGAGAGCGGCTTGGGACAACGGTTTTGGATTTGAGCGCACACAAATGACGCGGTCGTCATTTCCTTCTGACACATTGTTTGGGCTGTTCTCTTTGGGCCTTCGGCTGGCATTGCCGGTGTTGCCGTACCTATTCGTGCAACAAATATTATGAGCGACGACCAACTGATTTTGGATATACCTCTCTTGCTACTACCCAGATAGATACTACTTCTACTGTATATACATTTAGTGATTATTCAGCAACTAGATACCATTCATATTGTTGCCTTCTACCTATGAACCTCTCACTTGACTTGGAATTATTGTTCTTATGAAGTCCAGCTCAGTAAGACGGCTCCTACGGTCTCGCTGGGCTGAAATGATCAAACATTAGGATTGTGTCCCGTATGACAAGCAAGCCGACCTTGAAAGTCTAGGTTCTTCCCTATCTCGGGTCCAGATTGCCGAATCATGTGGTGAACAAACGTGAAGGTACAGAGCTGCGGGAGCGGTACACAAGGATCAAATCGTCGGAGAGAATAATCCTTCTCACGCTAGATTACCTACGCAATATGTCAGGGAAGGGCTGGTAAAGCGGACTCCCTTCTCCAAAAAAAGAAGAAAAGAAAAAAAAGCCAGCCTTGTAAGTCATGACGAGGCTGAGAACCCCAACTGTGGGGAATCGATCTCGGCCCCCAACGTGGATCAGAACCCCAAGACATTCTCTTCTGCCCAGTGCTCAGCTCATGCTAAACGGGCTCGTGCACGCAGCTGATTACATCAATTACAAGTCCTTCTTGATAGATTGCGTGGTTGTGTCCTCGTCAGAGCACTTTCTTGGATTTTGAACGGTTTCGAGAGATAAGAACAGAACTATCATCGAGCCAGCGTTTTCTGTGCTGTTCCTGAGTTGGACCGGAAGTCCGTTCAAAAGTCCATTTACCGTACGTTGCGGCAACCACACATAATTCGTTGGCTTCAGGTGATTGGGCGCGCTCCAGTCCGGAGAAAGTGATGCTCTCATTGGTGATTTAATTTTGTCCCGATTTCCTGTTGGACGTTCGCCATGACTAGGAAGTCGTTGTAGAAGTCTGCTCGTTTGATACCGGCCTCATAACTACGACGACTGTCCACCGCCAGGTCGAACAGTCGTTTCCTGACGAGGGCCCGGCGCTCGTGGGTGAGGATCACCCTGCAGATCAGACCTCTCATTGCTGAGCAGGTTTCTGCTGAATGCGACTGGGCTTTGCACCGGGCGACTCCCAGGAGGCCGTCCAAGCGCAGATTAAGCCCGCGCTCCCGTTCCGGAGAAGAGTCTATGGCTCTGTTCAAGGGCTCTATCAGCCACCTAAGATCCCACCTAGGTAGCCATTACTGCTTCTACATACGGCTTCTCAGCTATGCTTGCAACAGGGGAAACCGCAAGGATGGGCTCGTTCTGCCCAAGGATCTGCGAGACTGGGTAGAGTCGAGCAAGGGCTTGAGCTTTGAAACTGAACCGCAGAAGTGATGCAGAAGACGAGAGTCTCACCACGGTCCGGTCCTGCGGTGTCAAAGTGATATAACCAATCCATCATATGCCCCTATCATGGCAGGGAAACCTGATCCATCACCTCGCCCAGCTGGACAAGCGTTTTCTCATAGACCCTCGCCACGTCCATGTACAGCTCATCGTCAGGGTCTTCCCAATTCGGGTCCGCGAACCCAGTGCTCTCCGCGGCGCTGTAGTCACCCTCCGTGTCAGTCTCAGCTTCTGTGATCTCCTTCTCGGTATCGTCCTCGATCTCGCTCTCGCTCTCGTCGCCGCCGCCGTCCTCGCCGGGCTGCTTGCTCATGACGTCCACGATCACCACGCGCGTCTGCTCCACGATGCTCTTGCAGCGGACCATGTCGGTCTTGGTGATGACGCCGCGGATTCCGTTCTCGAAGCCCGGGAGCGTGTCCTTGGTGTCAACGTCCTGGCCGGCCAGGAGGCTGGCGAAGCAGTAGTCGAGCTTGCTCAGGGTCGTGAACAGGGGTTCAGGCTGCGGCGGGAACTTTGTGACCCACTCGGTGAACTCGTTCGCGATGTTCAGGAGGTAGGGTATCTGGAGCGCGGCTGTTGGTAGTGATGGAGTTAGCCATATGCGATGTTGCGCGATCTGGGCAAGAAGATAATCTTACGCGTGCCCGAAAGCCACAATATGTCCAACAGCGCCTCGACATCCTTGCAGAGCTCCCCGACGGTCTTGTACCCCACGATATCGTCACCTGGTTTAGCAACCACGGACTTCTTGACAAAGCGCCTTTGTATGTGCATCAGCTGGTTATCCACGTACGCGCGAATCGTCTGCTCCTTGGCCGAGCCCGAGCGCAAGGGGTGGGACCTAGGGTGCGGGAGGCCGGATGCAGGGCGACTCGAGGATCCGCTGGGCGCCGGCGAAGGGAGCGGCTGCTGAGGGAAAAAGCCTCCCGGGCCAGAGGATTTGGACGGTTCAGCCATTCTCGATACCGATTGATAGGGCTCTATGTCGTATCTCGGGTTTCCATTGCATTTTCCGGGCTGGGGTGTTGTAGAGGTCGTCGTGACCGCGAATGCGATGCGGCCCCCAAAAATGACGTTGGTGGAGCCCAGCCCACCCAAGCTCTTCGAGCCGCAGGCGGGCGGGAACTTGCCGCGGGTCCCTAGCGCTAAAAATTCCACAGCGTTACTGACGTCGGCTCCCGTTGACTTTTCGCAACGAAGCTCCCTCCTGCCGCTCACATCGTCGTCGCAGAACACACAGCATCACGTCAAGCAACAGCCAAGATGCCCCCCAAGAAGGCCTACATTCAGTCCGCCGGCTCGCGCCGCCAACAGAAGGGCGTTTTCGCGTCCACTTACGACTCCCTGACGTCGCCCGAGAATGCTTCAATGGTCAAGGCCATCGCCTCGTTCGCAGTGAGTTTGATGCCCTCCACCCCGGCTGTGCCCCCTCTAGATTTATCTCTCGATTCGGAAGGCTGATTTTCTTAATAGGTCGGCGTCACTTTCCTCTCCAGCTCGTGGGGCGAGTTCCTGCTTCCACCGTAAGCTATTGCCCTTCCAAAGGCTGTGAAGCCAACAGCCTGCCACGGTGGACTGAGCGACGCGGTCTTCATGAGCTAACCATCTGCCCGATACGCAGACAATAAATTAGCTTCTTCGATGATCTTTGGAGCTTGCACGACCTGGTGTGGGGAGGAATACCTGGACATGAGCGCGACCCAGGATGTACAAGATGGACCATTATGACTGTACACTACGAGACGATACCGCCGCGAATGGACAGACGGCCTGGCGACGGAGGATATTAGGCGGCTTACGGGCTGATGGAAGGGTGCCTTTGGTGGTAGCCCCCGGATGAGAACCGGCTTCACGAATCTCCAATACTACGAATCAACACACTTTCTCGCTACTTTCCGCTGCGTGATGTGGTGCACGCCGGCCTCACGACAAGGGTCTTTTTGCCCTTGAAGCAGGGCTTGAGAGGAATTCGGCTCGTTAGCCTACTCCTGGCGCTCCCTGAGCTCCCTCGCGTTGAAGTGCAATACACCGACAGCTTCCGGGGGACCGTGGAATACATTGCACTCGTCTACTGGGGGTTGAGTCTGTTCTAGGAGGTCAATCCTGGATGAAAATTTACACGCTGAGACCTCTTTGCGGCCCAGCCAAGTTACGAGCATCCAGGCTTGTACTGCTACAGAAGGTCAGACAGTGAAATGATCGAGCATAGCTTCGCATCATTGATCAATATATCAGCGGTGTCTTTGACTAGCATTTTAACCCAGACCTAGAATACTCCACTCCAAATTCTCAAGCCGTTCTCCCGCAACGCCGTAGCAGGCACATCCGCCCCGCATCACCACTCCTGCAAAATTATGAGATGCTGTCCGGAATAACATGGCTCATCAAGTCATGGTTATCCGTGTAGTCGATCACTATATCCACGATGCAGACACCCTCGTAAGCCAGTGCCTCCTTCATGACCGCCTCGAGCTCGGCCGAGGTTGTTACTCGCAACCCCTTGGCACCGAACGCTTCTGCGTACTTGACAAAGTCCACGCCGCCCAGATCGACGCCCTGTGATGATGTTAGTGACTTGAGCAGGCTGCCCTCTGGTGGGCGAAGGGACCAGGAGTAGCGAGGGAACAAGGACTTACCGCGCTACGACCGTATTTCTCGACCTCTTGGAACTCGACCATGTTGTACTTGCCGTCATTCCAGACAAAGTGCGTGATATTACAGCCTTGCTGCACGGCCGTGACCAGCTCCTGCCCGCTGTACAAGAACCCACCGTCGCCAGAGACACTAACAACCTTTTGCGATGGGCCGTGGACAAGCGAGGCGCCAATAGCCCACGGTAGGGCGACGCCCAAGGTCTGCTGCGCGTTGGAAACGAGGAATGTCTTGGGGTTGTACGAATAGAAGAAGCGGCTAAGCCAGATGTAATGCGAGCCCACGTCCGAGATGACCGTCGTCTGCGGGGAGATCATGCCCTGTAGCAGCCGGATGAAATGGAGTGGGTGCACAGGACCGGACTTGTCAAGACTGCCCCGGGCTTTCTCGCTCTTCTCCCACTCGTGGAATGTCTCGTAAATGGACTTGCCAATCTCAGTCTCCTGTGGGCGGGCTACCTTCTCGAGGCTGCCCGTCAGTTCGATGAGGTTGTCTGGCATCGACCCAATGAGTTCCAGCTTGGGGCTGTAAGAGAGGCTCATGGCTGCCTGGTTAGTGTCCATATGGATGATGGGAAGCCTGCCCGAGCTGTTCCACCCGTCTGCGTCGTATTCGGCCTGGTCATAGCCAACAGTAATGACCAGATCGGAATGGGACATCATCTTATCCCCTGGCTGGTTTCGGAAGAGGCCAACACGTCCATAGAAGAGGTGGACCAACTCCTGAGAGATAGCACCAGCGGCCTGGAAGGTCTCGACGACAGGGATAGGGTGCTTGCGCAGGAAACCATGAACGGCTGCTATCACCTTGGGGTCTGCAGCACGCATCCCTAGGAAGAGAATAGGGAACTTGGCCGCCTGGATGAGTTTGACAGCTTCGTCGAGGGACTTCTGGGATGACGGCCCATACTCTGGCGGGTCGTAAGCGTGAGGGGGAGCAGCCGGGATCGAAGACTTGTGGCCGGCCGTCATAACGTCGATAGGCAGGCTCACGACAGTCGCGCCTTGCGGGCTGGCCGAGGCAACCCGGAAGGCATCGAGCATGATCTCCGAAACCTGATCCTCGACGACGGCGGCGGTGACCTTCTTGGTGACAGGCCTGAGCAGGGCGACGGCCTGGAGGCTCTGGTGCGTGCGCTTAGCAGCCTGAACCCTCTTAACGCTGCCCACGATGGCGACGACAGGCGCCCCCTCGTCGTTGGCGGTCACCAGGCCCGTCACCAGGTTGCTCGTCCCCGGGCCCGACGTGGCGATGCATACCCCCGGCTTGCCTGTGATCTTGCCGATGGCCCCGGCGATAAAGGCGGCGTTTTGCTCGTGGCGGCAGACGATGAGCTTGATCTCGGGCTGGTCGACCAGGGCGTTGAACACGGAGTCCTGGGGTTGGTTAGACCAGTGTACCCAAAGGCAAGTGCAACCAGAGAGGTGAGAGGAGGGCAGCTTGAAGGTTCAGGCAACTCACGATTTTGGCCCCGGGAACCCCAAAGACGTACTTGACTCCGGCGTTGATGAGCGACTGAATCACAATGTCCACTGTCTCCGTGCCTGGAGCCATTTTCGATCAAGAGAGTGGATCCTCTGGGAAGCTTGCAAGTCGACCGTCTTCAAGTGAACCACAGCGATCAATTGTTTACTGGAGTATGCCCTCCTTCTTGTACATTCTAAGAATCAGGTTCCTGGGCCAAATTCCAATCGCACCTACCAAGGTATTAATTATTTTTAGCAGAGTGGAAGCGTCGGGCCGTTCGTCATGATGTTGGGAGGACGTGAATGACTAAGATCCCGCATTAGGCCCGCCCAACCGACGTCACCCTGATACCCTCCCGAGCCCATCCGCGGACATGTTATAAGTGTGGGTGCCTCTTTGGTCCGTAAGCTGCTGTGCGAGCACCCATGCAGTCAGGTTGCGCCCTTTTCCCACGCAAACTCCCGCAGGAAGCGCCCAACTGTTGTCCCCACGAAGAGACGAGGCCGAGAGAGGCTAGGGCGCGACCTTTCCCTCCGGAGCTAGGGCTGCAGCAGATCTCTGCGGCGTCTGCGAGGAGATTGCTGTGAGGACGCACAGGCCAGGCCCTATTTCAACGACGTTGCCAGGGGCCCAGACTCAAACGTCACGACATCCGGGACCGCCAGCCACACACCTTGTGGTGGAGTTTGCCCGCAGCCAAGTTCACGCCGCCCGGTCAACCCGCCAGCCAGCCAGTCAGCCGCCCACCTCGCCAGTTAGTCAACATGGCACCCAACGAGCTCTTCCAGTACTCGGTGGTGAACGCCCTTATGGATGGTGTGGCTAACAAGGGCATTCTGGTCTCGACCCTCCTCCAGAATGGCGACCACGGCATCGGGACCTTTCGCCACATGGTCGGTGAGCTCATCATCGTCGACGGTGTCGCCTACCAGATGAAGTCGGACGGCTCTGTGAACTCGGTGGACACCAGCTTGGACTCCTCGGTTGTCGCTCCCTTCGCCATGGCCACACACTTCGAGCCGGCCCACAAGACCACAGCCGTCCTGGCGGACAAGGCCGACCTCTTCGGCCTCCTTTCATTCTTGCTGCCAGAAGCCCACAACCTCTACCTCGCCGTCCGCATCTCCGGCGTCTTCAAGGGCGTCACGGTGCGCACAGTGGGCGGCCAGTCGAAGCCCCACGAGGGCCTGGCCGAGGTGGGCAAGCACCAGACGTCTCACACGTTCGAGGAGCCAATGGAGGGCGTCATCGTAGGGTTCCGCTCGCCAGACTACATGCAAGGTGTGAGCGTCGCGGGCGACCACCTGCACTTCCTCAGCAAGGACAGGACCAGGGGCGGGCATCTGCTCGGCCTGGCCTCGGATGGTGAGGTCAATGTCGAGGTGGCTCCGATATCCAAGTTCCACCTGGAGCTGCCTGTACATGACGAGGAGTTCAACGAGGCTGGGCTGAAGGGAGACGGGGCGGGCATCGCTGCTGTGGAAGGATGAGCGCGAGGTTGTGCGCATGGCTGGGAATCTCTTACGCCTGGAGTCCATTCAACTCGGGCTCAGTGGCGGGGCTGCTGTGAGGAACGAGGACAATGTAGTCTGAGATCAGAGAGACCGATAATCAAACAACGTTGGAAGTCAAAATCAAAAACAAAACGTCACACACACATATTCACGTCGCATAGTACTTCTGGTCTTCTTCCACCCGAGAACAATCGACTTGATTACTCGGGGGCCTCCCCCCCCCAAAAAAAAAAACATCGGGCCACAAGCCAGCTAAAACAACGAAAAAGAGAGAACCGCGCCAGATCGGTCCGTCCGTCCGTCCGTCCGTCCGTCGTCCGCCCCTCAGGGCTTCCGGCCGTTCTTGTAGATGGCCAAGTTCTTGGCCTTGGCCTCGCAGGCCTTGTCGGTCCTGCCCAAGACCTAGTATAGCAATGTCAGTATATTTGTATAAGAAGCTGATAATCAGGACAAACAATACATACCCGGCCGATGGTCACGAAGTCCTCGCCTCTCTCACGGCGAGTCCGGAGGGTGGCCACCTCCGCGTCAGTCCACCGCTAGAATGCACAAACAAGGTCAGCACACGCTTGCTATTGCAGAAAGAAACAAACCCCGGGAATAGGGGCTTACCTGGCGGGGGCCGGCCTGGGCGGCGCCGTTCTGGGCGGCGGCGGCGGCGGGACCAGGGGGCGCGGGCAGGGGCGCGGGCGGCGGCGCAGGGGCCGGAGGGGCAGCGGGGGCAGCAGGAGGAGCAGCAGCAGCAGCAGCAGGAGCAGCAGCAGCAACAGGAGCCCGCAGGCGAGGGTCGATGAGCTCTAGGGGCACGGCTGTGGCGGGGCCGGCCCCGGCGACCGCGAGGTCGTCGTTGTTGTTGTTGTTGTTGTTGTTGCTGCTGGTGATGGTGATGGTGATGGTGGTGGCGGCACCGGCAGCAGGCAGGGCACGAGAGGCGTACCAGCTATACAATCAAGGTCAGTTTGTGCATTCTGTTACCGTCTCCCGCCAGAATACTCTCCGCAAAGAACAGAGGTCATCAAGAGCGGGAGAGAGTTGGCGTTACAAACAACTCAAGGTACTACTTACGCAGCCTGGTCGTTGCCCGCAGGCGGCGGGTACTCGTACTGCTGCTCCTATGGGGCGAAATTCGCGTTAGTTGTCTTATTCTTGCTTCTTGATATTAGGAATCACTCCACTTACGCGCTCGAGCTCCTCAGGGGAGAAGTCCTGGTGGTTGGCCATCTTGTTTGTTGATGGTTGTTGGGGATCAGGAAAGAAACCAGGGCAAAGTTCGACTCTTTCGATTCCTTGGGTTTTGAGCCCAAGTCCCCCGTCTTCAGGGCTGCGTACCGGGGCTATGTACGTTCAGGCCAGCTGCTGGCTGCGGCCTACCCACGAGGGTCAGTCTGCTAGTTCGCATGTCTGTCGGTGGGGCGACGATGTAATCGATGGTGTCATGACACGCAGGGCAACTCTCTCCCGCCGAGGACGACGGGCCCATGGCAGGGGACGACAGAGTCCATGAAGGGGAGCACGTCGACGCGAGAGGCATCTTTGAGTGGCTGAACGGGCAGTGAGGGCTGGGGATACGGCCTATTCCTCATCTGACTACAGCAGCAGCTCATGAGGACTCTATATTCACTCCTCTATAAGTAGTTATTTCTATCCGCTGCGTTTGTGCCATCTCGGGCAGCCATCTCCCAAGAGTGGACCCTGAACAACTCTGTACTCTTGCTAACCATCATGACACAAGGTTACGAGGCCCATACAGCTGCTCTGATGGGAGGCCAAAATCTATACACACGCGCACAGACACTGCACTTCAATTACTTGAAAGAAATTCGCCACGGGGCGTGGGAACATCAGACGACACTCAGGAGCCATCCCACCCAGTGCGTCTAATGTGGTAGTTCAGACGAATGGACTACTGGGATTGTCATGGTATACACAGATGGAGAAGTCTTCAGAAGTGTTTGTGCATTTTGGCCAAGTCTCTTGGTGACCTGGCCCTATGTCCATTGCTTCACTGGCAACCTCGTCACTGGATGTACAGACTTGCCCAACTACAAGCTCTTCCGTCAGACTCACACACCAGCATCAGATTCTATGGAGCGAAAGATACAAGGAAGTAGTCCTAGAGCTGTTTGTCCCACAAGAGGCTGTCCCATAAGGGGTTTATGTTCCTGTATAGTACAAGTCATCCCACTCGGTGTTGTCATCCAGCTTTCATGCTCTAACTTTCACATGCATGTGGCTTTTTTGCCTCTGCCTCTGGAAATTTTGACATTGGAGCGTGCTATCTGTCCTGTACACAGCGTGCATGCTCGGTGTAACCTGCATGTTGCAAAATCTGCTGGCCAATATTTGATTGTTCACCGTGGCTCAGATGTTTGTTGGTGGCCCGATGGACTTCAGTCTGTCATGGCTTACAAAGGAGACAGTGAATTGGCATTTGTGCTTGTTCATCAAATGTGGACTTATGTGTGACTGAACTGATTGTTAGAGCTTGAAGCCCTTCAAGAACAGAGTAGACTCTAGCTCTATACCATTACCTATAATGCTTGCTCCAATATTCACTACACCAGACGATTCGATACATTGAAGTCTAGACCCGCTTAAGCTTGAGGTGAAGACGAGATTCAACCTAAGAGTGTTCGTCCCATGTTTCGCTTTCAATTCTGCAAAAGCTGTTTGGGCATAGGCTGGTGCATGAAAGCAGAGTCAAAACCAGGCTCATAACGGGTAGACAACGTTCCACAGTGTGCGAATGCGAGCCAGATGAGACGGGAGGAGCAGATCTAGAACAAAGCATGAGCTATAAAACCCTCGTAAATCCCTGCCAATAAAAGTCTGTAGACTACCAGATGGAGCAGCCACTACTGTTAGCGTGGGTACTCCCAAGTGGGGAGCAAACTCACCATAACGATTGCGGTTCCTTTAGTAGTGTGGATCATATAATGAGATGCTTCTTCAATTACCATTATACAGTAGGTTGTAGTGTAGGTGCCGGTTATTGCAAGCAAAAAGAGCCGCATGAGTTTTGGTCTTTGGGGTGGGGGGGGGGCAATATTTTCCACAGCAGAAATAGGATTTGAAAGTGCAGTTCCCGTAGAAGTAGTATTGCTGTTCTTAGTTGCAACATTTTCCTTTAGGACTGTAACGTTCATGGCGGGCATGTCGGTAATGGGGAAACCTTGCAAGAAACCAGATCTCTTTCCACGCGTGGGTAGCTAACTCAAAAATTGGTCAACGTAGATATAATTGCAGCCCCTAGCGATTGACACCGGCATACATTATCATCGGCTTGAAAAGAGAAGGAGGAGGGGAGCGTAGGTAGAACTTGGACCATGCTCAAGGCCATCGGAATGGGGTCAGAAATAATGTGCATGTTTGACGCTCAGTGACGTACAGTAAACAGAGGGTGATGGCTAGGCATCTGTAACCACCACAGCATCTTTCGCCAGGCAGTCCCCGTATACCGGCGCAGCAACATTGTGCTATGGGCTGGCAAGGAGGCGGCTACCAATAGGACTTCACAAGATTCCAAACCATTCCCTGGTGGGTACAGATTACATTCGTTAACTAACAGTAAGCTGGAAATACCACCCACCATTATGCTTTCAATGATTACAGTGGATACATCCTTGGCAGTGCTGTGTCTAGGTAACATTCTCCGCGGACGGGAACAGCTTCAGCACTCGATTTCGGGGCTGACCCGCCCCTTTCAAACTTTCCGTCACAGATAAGCTTGTCGCATTGATAGAACAACGATGGAAGTATTAATACTACATTCCTCAATTCGAATACGATCTTTCTGTCTTAATTGTAGCGATAGCGAAGTGATCTGCGACAGCTTAGGTTGTAGTGGCCTACCCCATTTGGCGGGCGAAAGGTTCAAGGTTATGGAGAACAAAGTTTCGCATGCGACTCCAAACAAGCTCATGCAGCCCAGTGACCTTCACCATAGATAGAAAGGGAGATAGATCATCGCAGACGGATGATCGACACTGACCGAGGGCGTTAGGATTCTTAAACTCGGATGATCAGGGAAGCAAATGACTAGACCGACATTCAAAATATCCGGCAGTCTAAATAACTAGTGCACGTCCAATTGCGCTGAGGCTGAAGCATGTTCGAATGCCCAATGTCCCGGAACGTGTGCTCAAATGCTACCGAAATCCCGCAGAATAACCGAAACCTTGTGGGCAGCTTTTTTCTTCCAAAGCGCAAACTGTCCCGGCCTCTCCTCATATTTGAGAGGAGCACCACTACACTCCATCAATTCCATCAAGGTTTGATCCGGGAGAATCTCACTTGCTAACGGCAGCATCATAATTGGGATATGATTAGGACTAAGCTCCAAGGCCGCCTCCTCGCCGACAATGCGGATGATGGCCGCCACGAGCATGGCGGCGACCGCGGCAACGACAAGCAGAAGCTCAGGGGCTCCGACTCGTACGAGCGCCGTCAGACCTCCGCTCGGTGTCACCTCAAACTTCGACGATCCACCTGACGCTGGGCATGACCTCGCTTTCTTGGTGTCCGTCATTTGTTCCGTCCTAATCTTCAGCCTCTTTCTGGTACGGGGCTATGTCAAGATGGTCATTCTCCGACAAGTCACAACAGAAGACGGTAGGTGTGGCAAAACCCAACGGCCCAGAGAGCATTTGAGCGGTCAGCATCGGCTGATCAAACATCTCCCAGTGACCTATGCCATCTCAATTGTGCGTACAGACCAGACGTCATGAAACGGCCAAGATGAATTATATGTATTGACTGAGACTCGCAGGTATTCATGGCAGCATTCTTTGTGGTTACGCATATTAGTGAGTGAGACCCTTTGCGATGGAAGGGCCCCTACAGAGATATCACATCTGACGAGGGATTGAACATAAGTGCTAGCTAAAGGTGCAGGCCACCATGCCTGGGATCTTACTACCACCCAGTATCAAGTCCTCATGAAGGTTTGTGAGGCCGAGACCATCATATGACGATCCAATAGTGAGCTTGTCATGTTGGAGGCAGAACCCCATGCTGACTCCACACCGCTCTCAATAGTGGCTATACATCACCAGTGTGCTTTATTGCCCAGCTGCTTATTTCATCAAGGCAACTCTTTTACTACTCACAGCTAGGGTGTTTGCCGTCTACGAGCGGGTGGCAAAGGCAATCAAGTGGTTCGTCGTGGTGCTTGCGATTGCCTATATCCCGATCCAGTTCATCAAGATGTTTGTGTGTGTCCCCGTCGAGTCATTTTGGAATCCTAGCATCAAGCCGACAAGGTGCCTCAGCCAGGCCAAAGCATTCATTTTCGACCTTTCTCTGGCGATTCTGACAGATGCCATCATCCTTATCATCCCCATCATATTGACATGGCGCCTCACCATGCCCCTACCCCAGAGACTTCAGATCGCAGCGATGCTCAGCGCGGGAGGCGTAGCGCTGGGTATCACTACGTATCGTATGTACCTTCTGTCCACGTACCTGGTGACGACGGACATTACCTCGAGATTCGTCTACTTGGACATTACAGTGTGAGTCTTCTATCCTCTAGTGTGCATACCTGGAAAATGTATATTGACTGTCACGTGCAGGATCACGGAGCTCACTATAGGCTTCATCTGCGCCTGTGTGCCATATTGCAACGTTCTGCTGGGACATGTAAAATCAGCCTGCCGGCGGCGCCGAGAGAGCCCGCCTCTACCTATGCGAGAGGAACGCCACTGGAGAAGCAGCAAACACTGGTGGGACAACTGGATAACAAGTGAAAGGTGGACTACGCTTCAATGGTCAACTGGAGTGCGCAATGGGCAGTGAGTTGAGCGGATCGCATCCAAGAGAGCCATGCCACTCTAAATCAAACCTTGGCGAAGTCGCTAACGTGTTGGCACAATAGCACAAGCAATATCTACCGGGATACCACGCGGGGGTAGACAATTGTCGATTACCACAGTATCGCGCCAGAATCGGCATGGGATGAAAGAAGCTGGGAGACGTCCGGCATGAAAGACGGGATTCAACGCAGATGCGATTCAGCAGGTTTTGTTCGAGACCGCTCACGGGAGGCCCGCCGGCTCCAGAATCAGAAAGGGGGCATCCGCTACCCCAGCCACGAATGCGGCGCGCATCCTAATTTTCGGAGACCACGCTGGGACTTCTAAGTGGCCCATACCCCCGTATTAGACGCCTTGTCCGGCAATGGATTCTCCCTGCGAAGGGCTCGTGTTGTTATCCTGGGATGTCGTTGTGCCATCGATGCCGGCAGGCCCTTCCGAGTAGGGAGCCGTGGTGGCAGTGGGTGAGTCCTCCCAGTTGAGGTTACATGGGGACTGCTATATTTGAGATCTGATATGCCGGACTGTCAGATCCCGTCTATTGTGGGCCGCCAACGTAACTGAAAGCCTCTGGATAGGGGCCAACGCACTCTAAAGTTGACATCAAGCAGGCTTATGTGGATGGCAGTGTCTGCGCTCCGCATAACTCGATACCCTCCCAATCAAATCCGCCATATTATGTGACCGCACGGCCATTCGACTCGGTCTGGACATTGCCTGCAGCGCCTGCATGTCCGAACCCAGCTTCGGCCGTGGAGACGAACAAATCAGCTGTGCCTCCTTTTCGGACTTGCTAGTCATTGGCAAGCGAATTCTTCCGGTTCGAAACATAGGCGGAGCTTTAGAATCTGGGCGGCTGCATCGGCGGGTAGACTATTCAGATCGTGCGGGATGCTATGCAAAAGCAAGGATCGATACGTGAAGGGCCGTCGGCCTCGACTCCTGAATGCTGTTGATGCGTATACTGAAGCTCGCCTGCTTCGGTTCAGCATCAAACATTGGTACTGTCGTCTATCTGAGGGTGACTTAACGTCGTACTGCATACAAGCACATTGCAAGCCTCAACACAAGCAAGTCTTTGTTTCGGTTTGCAGCGATGTGGTGTCCGTTTCGCGTCTTGGCAGGTCCTGATTAAACAACTGTCCCCCACCAACACATTCTCCACAGATCGTCATGCACCGGTCAATCATGTGGATCTGGAGCCGCATTTGTGGAAACAATTTCACCGTTCTGGGCGCAATTGGCAATACTGCCGCCTTCTCCTGAGCCCCTGACAGTGGCGATCTTCACCTGGGCCCAGTATAACGATGAGCCGCAGGTGTTCCTTCAGACGAACCCACCGTTTCACCACGCAGCCCGGCCTCATGTTTATTGCCAAGCAAACACTTATGGCCCGCTTTCAATATCATCCCGGGCGTGACGCGGAGACTTAGCGCCAGTGCGCTCGAGGAGGCCGTGATGGTTGCGGGCCATTCATGGACATGAAGATGGCTATATAACTCCCAGAGCCGATTGCTGATCGTTGTTTTGTTTATTGATTCCAATCCAGACTCAATCACCGCCTTGCATCCATTCTTTTGCTCAGCTTCACTCACTCACTGCATTGACTGCATTACAATTCGTCCACCCGCAAGCCGGTTTACTTGAATCTTTGAATCTCACCAAGCCCAACTTCTTTCAACTCAACCCAACTTTTTACCAAACCATCAAGATGCACTCCCACGTCGCAGCAACCGTCCTCGCCGTCGCCACCGGCATCTCCATGGTCCAGGCCCACGGATACGTCGACTCCTGGAAGATTGGAGGTGTTGACTACGCCGGCTTCGACCAGCAGTACCAGACCGACGCCTCGCAGCTGGACGACTTCATTGCTTGGTCCACCACCGCGTCTGACAACGGCTTCGTCGCCCCCAGCGCTTACGGTGATGCTGATATCATCTGCCACAAGGGCGCCAAGAACGGTGTCCTGAACAACGCCACCGTCGCTGCTGGCGAGAGCATCACGGCCACCTGGAACACCTGGCCCGAGTCTCACCACGGCCCCGTTATCGACTACCTGGCCCCTGCTGATGACCCTACCACCGTCGACAAGACCTCGCTCAAGTTCTTCAAGATCCAGGAGGTCGGTCTCGTTTCCGGCTCCTCCCCAGGAACCTGGGGCTCGGACGAGATCCTCAGCAACAACCTCGCCCACGAGATTAAGATCCCGGCCGGTGTGAAGCCAGGCAACTACGTCCTGCGCCACGAGATCATCGCCCTGCACTCGGCTGGAAACGCCGACGGCGCCCAGAACTACCCCCAGTGTGTCAACATCAAGGTTACCGGCAGCGGCAGCGAGTCGCCCGAGGGAACCCTGGGTACCGCGCTGTACACGGCCGACGACGAGGGCATCAACTTCAACCTCTACACCACCTTCGACTCCTACCCCATCCCCGGCCCCAAGCTGGCCTTCTCCGGCGCCGCCAAGCGCGAGGAGTCCGGCCGCAAGCACGCCCGTGACTTCAACAGCTTCGTCCAGAGTGTCAACAACTTCTTCAGCGGCAAGCAGGACACGACCGAGGAGAAGACCAAGGAGGATGAGAACTAAGTTGTTACCCACGGGTTGGCGTACATGAGCCTAGTTCATCGCTGGGCTCGGAGTTGGTGCTTGTGATTCTTGTACACATTTAGATCCTCAAGATTCTTCTTGTTGGAACCGTGGCAATTGCCGACCAAATTCAGGTGTATATATAGAAAGTTTTGGACAAAGATTCATAGACTGTAACTGCAATTCAATAGCTCTGACTTGAGTCGGATTGAAAACAATTACGTTTTGCCACTGCCGTGATTGTAATTCCCTGAACCAGCACAGTTTTGCCAAATCAGTCATCCTCTCAAACACCAACTTGCATGGACTTCACCTCGTTTTGGTTACAACATTCCACCGTTCAACAACTTGGCCCCAGTCACCCAACTAAGCTCTGCCAGCAATTTCACACATTATGACATTAACAAGCCACATTATTCAAAATTTTCGAGAAAGAAAGACGGTATTAGTCCTTGTGTCTTATTTAACTTCCACACATCTATTACATGCCTAGGAGGTTATCCCACGTGATGTTTTCTTACATATTAACTTCCTATAGGAGCTTACTTGTTATCCTAAAGATTATTCCATGGCGGGGTATTCCTCCTGTGGGAGACCCTCCGGTGGGATATCTCCCTGTAGGACACCGACTCATCAGATACCCTCCTATAGGATAACCTCCTATGGGATAACCTCCTATTGAACAACCCCACAATAGGATATTGGTTAGTGAGCACTGCCTAGGTGGTTCACTATGTACATAGATGCTCTGGTCGCGCAGTGGACACTCAAGCAAAGCTCGTGCTCCTTGCTCCATAATTGTTTCGGGAACCACGGCATTGAATTGATTCCAGAAGATCGTTCAGATGGCTTTTCTTGGCTACATGACCAATTCGGATTCAGATTCAAATTCTGGTTGCGACCAGAACTACACCTGGTCTTCCGGTTGGAAGTGCATGAACATTTCAATTCTACAAATAAACTTCTTTCTTTTTCTGAAGACATTACAGTGGTGCTGTCGGTGACATTCAAGTAGTAGACATACGCCACCTACAAGAGATGCCTATAAGGGCCGGATACGCATCAACCGGGAAAGATTCAAGTCGTTCAAGATAGATCCCGTTTTCGACCAGCTGCACCTTGTTACGGGAGGTAGTGGGTACTTCTGTGGGTTCGGATCATCAATTGATGCACCGCAGATCTCGGATTGACAATTCAAGCTTGCTTGGCAAGGCAAATCAGTTGATCTTCCAACGGCTACGCAGATACAATCTATCACTCAAACATCGATCAGATCGAGAAATGGCAACGAGCTCTGTATTGCATGTGACCAGGGATACCACCAAACATCAACAGAATTCGAAGATGCATAACTTGAAACTTGACATTGCATGTGCATTGTACTGCGACATGTTGCTGCTTTAATAATAACCCACCTGGAACTTTGATGACTATGTCAGGCCAAGAAGATTCTATTTCTGCACTGTAACATACTCAATCAGGTGACATTATCGGCATTGGCAACTCTGTTTTGCCCACAATGAAGCAGTCGCCCAGTTTCCTCGAGGCATGTTACCAGGCAGCATTCCCTGAGTCCGCCTCTCATGCGTGCGAGTATGACGGGAGTCACGTAGGCGTGCTGGGGGAGGACCTGGGGATGAGCCGAGCTGTATTCTATCCTTTTTGCCTCAATATGCACTGAACCTTGGAATCCTCATCCGTCACGCTGTCAAATCAGTGGACTAATTACTTCGAGACCAACACCGGTTGCGGTGCTGTGCTCAAGAGAGGGGAGCGGCTCAGTGCAGATATTGTTGTCGCCGCAACAGATGGATCGGATCCCGTTCGTGGCGGTTGATATCAGGTACCAAGGAAGAGCCGATAAGTTCCAGTTTCGCCATGTATCGAACCACCCTCCCACTTGATTTGGCAATGCAGAACTTGTTGACTGCCGAAGCCTACCCAAGCGCTGACTCTCGCCTGCATGTTGGTCCTGGTTCCCATATGTATCGTGCTGGAAAATCTGATAAAGACATCGTCTGGGTGCTCAAGCACAAGGCATGCTCTTTCCTGTCCGAGATATCGCGGCACGTTGTGCTCAATAGGACTAACAGTTGTCGTGCTTCTGTTAGGATACAGGGAAATCCACCGAAGACTAGGCCAGCCTGCTGACCCGAGGGATGCCCTCCCCGTTGTCGAGGGCTGAGCATATGGATCAGCTAACTCATCAAATTGACTCCCTATGACGGAGTGGTAGACTTCAAGCTTATGTGACGAAGCCCAAGGGAGACATGGGTTTCTCCTAAGGTCAGGGTAGTCCAGATTGGCGACTCGGCCCACACCTTCCTTCCTACATCGGCCAGCGGCGTCACAATGACACTCGAGGATGCGTTATTTCTCGCGAGTTTGCTCCAAATAAGTGGAAAGATAAAGCATCGCTCACTCTGAGTGTGCGGAATAAACTAAGGTGAGATTCTTGTCTTCCGCTGAGTTCGATATGGCTGACTCTGCTGGCAGGTTTGAGCGTGTGACTTGCGCTCAGAAGATGGGCTTGGGAAACAAAGGGAAATTTCCACAATACGGACTGGCATGCTGCAGTCAAGAGCCTGGCTCGATTTTAAAACAGGTTGACAGATGGGTGTCCCAACATGATGCTGAGAAGTACGCCTATGGAATGTGCGAGAAGTGCACTGATCATTGTGATCAACGGGGCACCCTTCCAGAACACGAACACCCGCCGGGGAATACAATCAAGCTCTGGACTGTAAATGAGCTCCTGGAATTCGGCGGGAGGTGTGAGAAGATTGTTGAAGACAGCGATAGGTCCTAAGACGCCTTATATGAACGAAGAAGAGGGATTTGGCTCCTGGTTCCGTCTGGAGCTAAATCTAGCCGATGTTGCTCTCAAAAACAGCTACCTTAGACAAGTCTTGTGCTGTCCAAACTGGCTGCCACACTTCCGGATGCATTCGATAGGCTGTAGAAAGGGTCTATTCCGAGCTACGATGAGCTAACAACTTTAAAATGACTTCCACCTTGTCTGTAGACCCCGCAACGTCAATCACTGCCAGGTCCATTTTGAGATGCCGGCCATCGAAATGGGTTGGCAATATATTACGAACATCCCAGAAGCGCAGTTGTTGCGACATGCGTTAAATATGACAGAACAATAGCCATGGCCGAAAGCTTGGTTAATTAAACATCGGACGGCGGAGAAGGGGACAAGAGAAGTCGCCGGTTGGGGTTCGCATCTGAAGCCTTGTTCCCATGAGGCTCGGGTCAACAACGCGGTATGAATTGTACCGGACAATTCCGTGCCTTAGAAGCCAGAGCGCAGCATTATCATGTAATAATAAGCTCGCTGGGAAATACCAATAGGAACGTTGACTGGGGCGTTCGTCTTGTCTCATCAAATACTCCGAGCTTCGTTCGCACGGCAGTGGAGCGGCTTGGCATCAGCTTCGTGATCGCGGGAAACAGTCTTAGGACTTACGAATTGCCATGGATTTTCCAATTTCTACGTCTTCGGATGTCTTCAAGAGAAATCCAGACCATTGGCGGCCTCGTCTCAAGTTGGCGCTTCTTACCAACAGCTGCTGGGCTCCTATAAGATCATCACGAAGCACATGCCGATGACGTTGGCTCGTTTTCTTTTTATGTGCATGACTATAAGTATGATGGATTTGCAGGCGAATACGAAGACTTCTAAGCGTATTCGATCACGTCTATTCTTGACAAATATTTGAGACCAAAGAGAATTCTTAAAGCAAAATGCAACTGCAAACGCTACTCACCTTTGCCACTCTCCTCCACGCAGCTCATCCTAGGAGACACCACCAACACAATGGGACCGACTGTGGTTCTGATGCTGGGTCCGATGCTGGGGCCGGTGCTGGAGCCGGCCAGGCGCAACCAATGGGCATTCTTGACTGTGTTGGGCAGGGTGCCACCTGCGCGTCGACTGCAGATGCTGAGGACTCGACTTTAGCTAGATATGAGTGGTAAGTCACCATGGTTTTCTTGGCGTTTATGATGCCACAAGGAAGATTCATTCTGATATCGAGGTAGTGCCTTCGACCTCGTCGAATGTATCATTGCAGCTGTGTGAGCGAAATGTGGCCTTGTACAACAACCTGGGAAGTGCTGGCGCAAGTAAATACGAATGGAGACTGGTCATATCGTGACGAAAGGAAGAAGGAATTTTACCAGAGCACATATTACTTGATTGTAAATATTAATATTATTATTCTATTCCAATCATTGGGATCTCCAAGACTGCACAGTTCCATTTCGAGGTGAGCAGGAGTGCTTGGGTTGTCTCTCATGGAGCAGTCTCCGGAATTAGACTGCGCATCAACAGCGGGAGTGTGTCTGTCGGTTATTCAGCCTTCTCTAGGATTGGAAGAATGGTTTCGGCATTCTAAACGGTCCACAAAGATGCCGCTGATCGACGATGAGAATACTACGTGGGCCAAATGTGACGGTCGATCGTGCCACGCACCGAGAAAAAGGTGGGCAAACAAAGATGATGCGAGCTCGTAGCAGAGCTTTGTGAACTCGCTACAGAGCACAGCCATAGACGGATGGCCTCGGTGCCTGCCCCGATAGCGGGAGAATTAATGCAGAACACCTGACGACGGCTGAAGTTCGAAGGCAAGGCAAAGCCAATGGTAATGAATTCCGGCTAATGCAGTACAACACACGTCAAAATTCCGGCATATGTGAGCCGCGGGTTATATCACCTGCTTTCAGGAATATGCCCGATCTGTCACACCAGCATTGCACGATGCACACTACACACGTTACATCCACTGCCACAATTCAGCCTAGCACGAGATCCTCGCCCGGCCTTTGTGGCCAACAAGCGACGACACACCTCATCGCAGCACTTCTAGTCGCATAGAATCATGCCGGCGTAACTTCAGGATGGCCTCACACCAAACAAAGTGCCGGACAGCCAGCAACACTTGAAGACTCGGCTCGGTAGTCACCTTGTGTTGTCCACCAGTGGCACGGTCCATTCTGTCACTTCTTGAATAGCATATCATTGTGTTGTGGCCGAAGCCTTTGGGAATTGTCGTTGGAGGATCATAGAATGATGCTACGTCGGCTTCGATTGCCTTGGGATGTGCAACGCCATGGGATGGTAATATCGTTAGGTGTGGATGGGACGGCACTAGACTCATCGCCACTATCTATCCATCTTGGGCGGTACGGTCACTGCTATTCTGTGTCGCCGAGTATCGAATAACTGACATTAGAATTGCTGTTTACACGTAACATGCATCTTTGGTCATGGCTTGAAATGGAGCAAGTCACGCCAATTAACAGCCCAATGGTCCACAGTCTCTCAGTACAACCACCGCCGCGAGTGTTTGGAGGCCGTTGCAGATAAATTGACGATTTAAGCGAACATCTGTCCTTCCCTGCGCACTGCGCATCCCGAGAACTAAATCCCCGGCCTCCGACAGGTTGGCAATACTTGGCCAGCAGTATGCGAGGTAGCACTGAGGCCTAAGCAAAAGGCACCGATATGTACGAGACGGATGTTGCTTCCATTTTGCGAGTCTGGTCGCGTCATGTTTTAGTATGAAGGTTGTTATCAGTCGGGCTGATTTCAGGGCCAGGGAGAAACCTACCATGGAAGCCATTCCGGAACTAGCTGACCCTGTAGTGAGGGTCTCCTTCTCTTCTGACATGAGAGGGGATGCTGTTCAAAGATTCAGTTCACCAAAACGAGGTCAGCTGCATGAGCCGTATGGGGCCAGTAACGCACGTCTGATAAAAGAATTTGGAAGGGCAGTTGGTACGAAGTGATTTGTAAAAGTCGTGGTAGGACCTATGTCGAAAGTCGTCGAAGACGTGAGCCATGGGGGACCAACGCCCAAACATGAAGGCATATCCTCCACCGGGATCGGTCTCCCCGCTATATTGTACTCCTCGTCACATCCTGGAATTGTCAGTGCGACCCCCATCTTCAATACTGTGAATCCGGCTGACTTACCAGACAATGTAAAAAGTGGATTGTTCCAGTCGAAACAGCTGTTTCTTCCGGCAACACCGGCATGGCAGACGAAGAAACCAGGCGCATCGTAGCACTCATCGACGATTTGAATGCCAGTCATGTTGACATTACTCTCCTCTCTGATACAGAACTTAGGGCACGTCGCGGCCTGTGTCCAGTTCGGCATGTGGCAAGCTCCCCGATACAACGAACGATCGATTTGGCTTCGGCACAATTGGTTCACAAGGCAGGAGTCTCCAGGTGCGCCTGCAGCACTCAGAGTCAGCTATCAAAGCACCGTGGCAGTAGTATCACACAAATCGGGGTAAAAAGGGCCATAGTGTGGTCATAGTCTGTCTCAATCTAGCAGCGCAAAAAGTATCATGATGCACAGGCCATAGATGGGAGAAAACTAATCTTGAAGGGGTTGAGATTGTATCCAAAAGCTGCTTACAGCACATCCCGTCTGCACCTTTTGGACCGTAGCATTCTTGCATGTCGAAAGCGTTTGATCCATCAGGCCAGTAGCACTCAGCTGCGACTAGCGAGACCAGGTGGTTCACCATGGTCAGGAGGAGGAGAAAGGTACAGGTTCTGAGAAGATGTTTGCTTGTGAAGGCCGTCATGATGATCCGTCTTGGCAGAGCCGGTGAAATGTATGAGTTGATGAAATAGATTTTTGGCTGGCCTCAGATGCGATGCCTTGTTTCTGCAATAACATTTCATGGTGGGTATGTGCGGAAATTTATATTTCTTTTCTCACCAACGTTTACAAGACAGTGGTGTCATTGAAGAAGCATTCGTGCTACAGAGCTGATTATGAATGTTGTACCATCGCTTCAGACTGCAGGATCGGATGTTGCCCAATTGTGATCCATGCCATAACGATCGAGCGAGAACTTCCAATGACCCTATCAGTTGGGGCGATATGATGCCGCGACTGTGTGCCGTGTTTGTCACCAAACATCTATGCCGAGAATATGTTTTGTTCGACAGAAGTCTTTTGATAGTGCCGTCCCGCTTGATTTGATCTCTTTCGGGCGTAACTTGAATCCAATTAGATCATGTACAAGAAGAAGAAGAAAAGTCAAGGACATCAACCAGCCTTTCTCTCCAGTAGATACCCGGCAGTGCATATGCTCAAAGGTCGCTGTCCTGGGGTTTGCCAAAGGATTTCCTCCCAACTGAGGCATGGGCAGCACTTGAGCAGATGCAAAGTATCGGCTGGATCTTGGAATAGGACACCATGCGTCATTCTACACATATGGTCTCGTATTATGTCCGGACCTAAAAAAAACAAAGCCGACTCTCACAATCCGCCAGCTCGGGATTCAGGAGCTGACTGGATGAGAAGATGGGCGGACATAATGAGCCTTGCCCAAAGTGGTCGGCGTTACGAGATACCGCCGCCCAGAGGTCCGTTAGGCTTGGTGCATTGCAGCATTCGCCTCGGATGAACCGAGGAGGCCGCTACCCGCACAAGTTTGACTATGGCTCTTAGCGGTCTTTCCATGAACCTCCAACGCTGACACCGTCGGAAGTATGCTGCACTCAAGCTTTCCGTGGCAGTGACCCGTTTGGTTAGAGCGTCGCAGTAAGGAAGGGGCCGCGTGGTCGAGGCCCGGCCCCAATTGTCCGGCTTACATCCCCGAAAATTAGCTTCCTCGGCCGAGTTTGGGGCCGTTCACCGCATCTTAGACCGGTTCCCTAACAGCTGTCAGGCGATCCACTGCTTCGCTGGCAGCCTTCGCTGTCAACGTTCCCACGCATTCGGTTTCATCCCCTTTTTAGCAATCGGCCTTTTTGGAGACAATTGTCACCTATAAGACCGGCGGGCGAGCCTTTCAAAGGCGTGGATATTTGGTATTCAATCAATTACTAGTCTATTCCCAATCTCAACCCGTGCACAATCTTGGACGACTTATACGCGGTTCTTTCATCATTCCCAATTGGTTGCAGAAAACCATCAGAGGACACAGTACTTTCGCGGTACCCTGCAGATATCAGAATACATCAATTCAGCCTGTTGTTCACCTTTTGAGACTTAGGATTACCTTGTCAAAAGAAGGGAAGAGCAAATCCAATCGCCCTCCGCCCTCTCTGTGCACTCTGCACTCTCCCAGAAGTCTTAGGAGATTTCCAGCTGCCAGTCCAAGGATGGCGATGCAATTACCGATGTGCGACCTTCTCCAGGGTTTCCAGGTCTGGTCGGACCTGGACGAAGCAAATCCCGGACTCGTCATGGTTAGCAATGGCTCAAGAAAGCAACAGCGCAGCGACGATTTCACAGCTATGCATCCGTCGAGGGAGACGAGGCAACCGAAGACGCGGCCAGAGAATGGTCCCAATATATTGCTTCGTGTCTTACGACTCGCGCCCAAGCAAAAGGCACAATGATCGATTCACACTCAATCAGTCTCTCCGCTCAACAGAACAGAAACTCCCAGCTCTATCTCGCGGTGCATCACCCCAAAAACACCTGCAACCCCCTCACGAGAGCCCCGCCATCTCCCCCTCGGGCCACCCGGGCGTCCGGCGGTAGTTCTGCGTCAGGCCCGCGACCTTCCACTCCTTCCTCCCGCCGCCTCCTCCCCCGGCGGCCTCGGTCTTGGCCAGCGTGTAGACCATGACCCCGTAGTGGTGCAGCACGCCGTCGAAGGTGACGCGGAAGGGGCTCCAGGCGGTGGCAAAGAGCGAGTCGACGCGGACGTCCGTGGCCTCGAGGTCGGGCCACTCGTGCAGCACCGGCCCGGGCGGCTTCCCCTTGCGCCTCCCCTCCGAGTCGTCGATCAGCTTGACGAACTGCTCGATAGTGGTCCGGATCACCACGGTCAGCTTCTCGTCGTCCGCGGCGCCTGCTGCTGCCGGGTCGGCCGGCCGGGGAGGGTCTTGGCGGATAATAGTGAGGTTGGATGCAGGGAGGAAATGGGACTTGAGGGCCTTGGTGTCTGCATCATTGACGGAATCGAAAAACGCTTGTATCAGGGCCTTGATGGCCTTGGAGTCCTCAAAATTATGTGCTTCAATGGCTGTCATGGTGTCGGTGATGCTGATGCAACTTGGGGAATGAGATGAGGAGGTGTGAAGGTTCACTGGGCACAGGTTGGGGAAGCGTTGCGCCATCGAGGTGTCGATTCTCCATATAAAGTCGCCTCGGCAATCATCGAATCGCCGAAGCCGAACAGTCCTATGATTAATACTCAAAACTGTACAACAAGTGGAGTTTTCATGTCTTGTCGGAGATCATAGTTTGTAAGTTGTACGCCTGTACTAGATGTGAACTTGCTGGATGACCTACACAACACAAAATATAAATGGCCCTGAAAGTCTGTGGCCGACGCGCCTTGGCACCCATGCCCTCCCCCCAGTGCAATATGTACCCGAGAATATAGAAGCAAATGTCAGAAAAGACTTGAAATACACTAGGACCTGGATTTGCTTATGACTTTCCCTTCATCTAGAGCCGGGTGGGCTCTTGAAGCAGACAGCCCCGTCTGCCAGGCGCGGAAGCTGCGGCGCCAAGTCCGTCGGGGGGACCATTCAACCGTCATACATCGCAGACCCTGGACTGATGATAAATGTTGTCATTGAGCACATGAATAGCTTACTCCAGAGCCCGAGACACTCTACCTAGACGTGCGGCTGTGAATAAAGATGCTGATAAGGTGTGTTATTGATGAGGTCGTGTGGGTAGTGTGGGCCATGCCCGTTGGAGTGCTTCCAAGCACAAGCAAACACGGCCAGGAATCCTAGAGAGAAGAGAGTATCACCATAAACAATTTAACGTCTTTCAAAATAGTCGATTAATTATGCTGATCTACCACCAGCCGCATACGCAGCCAACTCAAAAGACACAAAATCAAACACACGGCAGTATTCGGCAGGACGTGGCACGCGATATCCTCGCACGCTCAGCGGCGGAGGCACCCCATCTGGCTTTTCACTGCCCATAAAAATCGGTTCAAGATGGTTATGCCGCAGTGCTCCCTACGCCAGCAATAGTACTGACTCCTAGTCCGTGCCAGGTGCACATGTCCGCAAAACTTCATCAGTCGACTTGCCCTGGCTCCCCACGGCAATGACGAGCTTGATTGCACTGCCCTTGATTCGCTCGACTGTGATGGCAGGCGCATGTAACTGGTTGCAGTAATATTTGTATTGATCGATCGGGTATGATGGCCTCTCTTGGATCTCTGGGTTCTCCCCCAGTCCCTGCCTTCCTGGACGCCATTCCAAATGCTCCCTATGATTTGGTTTGATAACAGAGGGAATTGGGTGGTGCCGTAAATGGACCTTTCAAGGTCTCTAGAATGATGAAAAGGGGTCTGTGGTTTGTACCCCGGACAGAGGAATGTGTGAGGACGGTCGGAAATATATGGAAAGTCGATTGATGCCGTGTCGTCAGCCGACAGTGGGGGATGGAATATTTGGTCCGAGTGATTTTCCATGCTTGAAACGGCTGACCCCCTCAGCTGGCATAGAAGTAAAAAAAATCACTCTAGTGGTATAAAGTGATGATCAAATAGCAAGAAAGTACAAGGCCCTAGAATTCCCATGTCGTCGTGAACGGCAATCCCGACACCAGCCTTGCTGGCTCGTATCGAAACCCAATATCATTAATGTTCGTAACCCGCACCTCGTTGCCATGGACTATGAAAGTGTTAGCTTCAATCTGCGGCAACATCGACTGGAAATCGTTTCTTACCTAGCATTGTTCTGGCTCCGATATGCGCCATTGTTTTGGCCTTGGTGGGCTGATAGGTTGGATGATGATCCCGCATACGAGCCCGGACCCATTGAAGAGCCGCTCGGTTGTTGACGCAGGTATTGTCCTCCATTATTGTAGCCGCTGTAGTCGGGCTGGGAGTTGGGGGTTCCTCTCCGGCCGTCTGCTGGGAACAGCGGCACGGAGGGGTCCACCGGTGAGCGGGGTGGTTCGCGGTAATTAGACTGCGCCAGTGGCGAGTTTGCCTGTTGAGGCGCTTGCATGTTCGAGGGGTCTGTACGTCGCTTCATCGAGTCGGATGATATCGACTCGTTGTCCTCGTCCATGTCGAAGCCGGCCTTGTATCCTTGCTTGTCACCTCGGGCAGTCGCTGCCAGTGCGTCCAACTCAGTCGTCGTGTTCAGCTGCGTCTGGGATTTCATGAATGAGGCTCTGTCGTCGGCCATGAATTGGTATCTCGCATCGGGGTTCTTGCGGATCAGGACAATGACGGTGGTCACGATCAGCATGAGGAGCAGAACCAGGGCGAAGACGGCGTTCGCAATCCAGAGAACAACGCCAACAACACCAGTGACAATGGCCGGCTGGTTGAAGACATCAGTGAAGACCAGCAGGAAGATGGAGTTGAGGAAGTTGATGACGCAAATCGAGATGTTGAAAGAGTTCGTGCTCTTGTCCATCCACGGTCGGAGGACACTGGCGCCAATGAGAGCTCCAGCCTCCAGTATGATGAAGGCGACGGCCTGGGCAGTACCGCTGTTTTGTGCGAAAGCAATGAACATGCCCTTGACCAGTAGGTATGCCAGACTGGGCACGATGAAGTAGTAGGCTGAAGCACGGAACTGAACGTAGAGGAAGCCCCACTTGTTCAGAGCCTGAGGGTCCGAGAACAGGATGTACGCGGGGTTCCTGTGCATAACAACAGAGCGTCGTGCAATCCTGATAACCTTCGATGATGCCCAGCCCAGGGTGATCAGCATTCCGAAGAAGAAAAAGACGGCGAGGACAACTTCAGCGGCAGAGTCTCTCTGGGTAAACTCCCACAGACACAGGATCGTCATCTGAGGAAATCCGATCAAGGTGAGGCGGAATAGAATACCCTTGAGAACGGTAAACCACCCATTTCGGAAGTCCACGAACGTATCGGGCTTCATCCACTTGTGCTTGACAGCGAATTCACACCAGCCCTTCCAGGCCGCGACTCCGAGGATAGTGATGACAACAAAGAAACAGAAGAAGGTCAGTCCAGTCATGAAGAGGTTAGTCGACTCGATTCCAGCTCTGTAGGCGACACGCTGAATGCCGAACACGACAAAGCTGCCGCTCGAGTTGGTGATGTTGCCCCTCTTCATGAGCTTCGAGGCTCCCTCGGCGACGGCTCGTGGCATCTGGGCAACAGCGCGAGGCATCATGGAAACCCCACGTCTGAACAAGTTCATTGAAATCTCGGCGCCCATGTCCAGTGATCGTTTCTTCTTCTCGACTTGCACGGATACTGTGCTCAGAGAGTCGAAGAGTGTTGACGGTGTACCTCCTGTAGCACGTTGGTACCAAGTGAAGATGGTCTGCATAAAGCTGACGCGGATGACGCCCATACTCCATTGGAAATCCTGGGTCCATGACTGCACAATCGGAGGGAGAGGAACAGAGGTCATGCCGATCATGGCCTGGCCCTGGAAGTAGCTGAAAAGCGACAAAGCGTTTGCGGCAACGTGGGAAGCCGCGTTCGAGTGTCCCAGGCCAGAGATGACAGCGGAGGAGGCCAATGCAAGGCCAGCGACAATAGCAGTAGCCCACTTCACACCGATCAGATCAACTGTCTTTCCGTTCGAGATATCAGCCTCAACACAAGCGACACTTGTGTTGGCCTGGTCGCCGGACGTCATGTTGATGAACACCTTAACTTTAGCGTCCAGGTCGGGGAAGGTGTAGGCGATTCCGGGGATCTGCTTGGCAGCCTCATCACCGACATCCAAGTTGAAGGTGAGCGGAATCTTTCCAGCGGTCCTTTGAGCGAAGTTAGTATCTCCTAATGGCAGAAGTGGCTTCAGATTCAGGGCACATACATAGGGCACAGTCCAGCGAGACCAATGTCACATGGGTTCACTTGTCGTCGAATAATTTGGTAGCCGTAGGCTGTGATTGATACGTCGAACAGAACATTTCCCTGGATGGACGAGACGGCCACAATATCGATCATGGCAGTCCCGTTAGCCGGTGTGTAGGCGACATTGAAGAGACTGGCTGTGAACCCTGAGTTGTCCTGGCAGGTGTTCAAAGAGCTGGACTGAAGCAGTTGCTCTGCCGCCGACGCCACCGGCAAATAGGTGGCGACGGAGGCGAGAAGTAGTAAAGGGGTCTTTAGAGAGAACCACATTTTGACAAGATGTCAAGCAACACGGCGTAGCGAGGTGGTGGAAGCCCAAAGGGCGAGAAGAAGCGTAGCCCTGGAGCGGGCGTGGTCGGCGTTGGATTTGTGCCTCGTGTGGTCGAACCGTGTTCCAGCGGTCGAGTATAGCGGGAAGCGAGTGTCTGTGTGGGTTTAAGTCGACATCAAAGAAGGAAGGTGTCGAGGTCCTCCGAGATCGTGACGGCGCGAATAATCGTTCGGTCGTTCGGTCGCTCGATGGGCCTGGGAAGTTCGAGGATGGGGGTTTCAAAAAGGCGGTTGTTGAAGTGAATGCGTCTCGTTTAATTTGCGAATCACGAGGAGGCGCAGCGGGGGGCCACACTCTCTGGTCGATGATTCCTTTGGTTCGTGCGGGCGTCGCAGAGTGGCAGGCAGGGGAATATGCCCTTTGACAGAGGGCGAGACCGGTTCAACGGGGGAGCAGCGCCTCGATCCAAATGATTGTGGGTTGTGTTGATGATGTGGTGGATTATACCAAGGCGAGTAAAGTAAGGAGACTAGTGCTGCGAAAAAGGGCGGCGGGTAGAATGGTAATGGGTGGGAAGATGGCCGGTAGGAAATGGCCGCTGGCGTGTGTGTCTCGCCCGGGTCGTGTTGTTTGTCGACGGACGGGCTGGATGTTAGGATCAGGACCAGATCAGATCGTCAAAAGGTGAAGATGGGGGAGAGGAGAAAGCGAGTCGGGGGTCGGAGGCAGGGCAGTCGAGATTCGTGTGGGCCGCAGTTTGGGAGAGGAGGAAGGAGACGGACCCATTTGGAAGTCGCAATCAAAAGGGGCCCAGGGTACATGGGGGTGGCCTGGGGGGCATTGCAATTGGTCACCGGCTGCAGATTACCCAGGCACTACGGGCGCCGGTAGTCCCTCGCAGTAGCACATGATAGGAAAGGGGTCGAGTTTTGACAGAGACTACCTCCCAAGCCACGCGGTTTTGGCAGACGGCGCCAGGTACCAGCCCCACCAGCCAAGACCTTAGGCTACTTTGGAGGTACTTGGTTGGTGGCCCCGAGACTCGAGACTCATGCAAGGTACGCCGGCAGTAAGTTGGGTCCAGCTGGATCAACACGCACCAAGAAAGAGGAATGCTGGCCGTGGCTGGCTGTCTTTGTTGTCATCAGCAAGCAGTTCAACGCCCTTCTTTCTCCCATTTGCCTGTCTGTCGGGTCTGTTGGAGAAAGACGAGGCCAGTCCAGTCCAGTTCAGCTCAGGTGCACGACACGGATGTGCCGTCCAAAATGACGTCCAATTCTGTCCGTTTCTGCTCGCATGAATTGGGCCAAGCCAGGGCCTCCCATACACGGTACAAGACCTGGGCAGAATATAGCAGGGCCAACATTGGAGGAATTGCCGCAAATACCTACCCAGTACTGTAGATTGACCGGCCCGCTGGCCTGTGTTGTGTTTCTAGGTACCGGGCGCCCTGACGGACAGCGCTGGCTGATTGCTCCCTTCGCCCCAACGATTGCCTCGTATGATGACCGTATCCAAGGGGTTCCCGAATACGGAAAACAAGCTGCTTACCTATTGTGCACCCACCCGCCGACACAATGAAAATGAACGAGCCACACAAGGCCCAGAGGATGCCTTGCCTCCCCAAGGCTCTTGACCACCCGGATTGAGTTGGGCCGTCCGCAACTGTAATCACACAAACCAATCCCAAGCATTGGTTCGTCCCTCATGTCATTAACATAAACTCTGCGCCGTCATCGTCTAGTGTCCAACGTGCAAGGCCACGGCCCAGCCCAAACGGCCTCAACCGCAGAGACCAGACGGGGGGATAATAATAACTCTAGCCTGGCATACCCGGCCTGTCCTCCCAATCTTGACAGCAGCCGGCAGACAACCACAGCCAAAGAGATCCAGGCGGGCAGCCCTGCTTCTGACCTCACTCAGCACCCAAAACTGAGTAGTCTGGCGGCTCCCTCGTCGAGGGCGCCACGCTCGCGCCAATGACATGCCCAGCACCGTTGCGAACGCATGCTACGTCTACATTGTCCATGTCTCGGCTCTCCGCTGCGCTCCCTGGTGTCGCAGAAAAGCCAGACCCGCGTGTTCCTTGGCCTGACGCACTCCGTGTCTTGGATTTCATTGCGGCCAGCCTGCACAGCCACGCTCGGCCCAGCCGCCAAACCGCTGCCGTGCTATGATTCCCATATGCCAATCCCTTGGGGGAGGCTGGCTTTGGGAAAGCTCATGACTCTCATCATAGCAATACGCGCGAGCAAATAACAAGTCTACATGACTGAGGCGGAGATAATCGATGCTCCTTGCGCCTAAGCCTGGGGGATCTTCATCCGACACAAGCTCGGGCTCCATCAATCTCGAATCCTAACTCTCAAAGTTTGAGCACGCTAGATCTCCGTGCTCAGATCTTTGACACAAGCAGGACAGGGAGGCTGCAGGTTGCACCTCACCTGTCGGGCCTGCGTGCCAGCATGCATGCCTCAACCACTACCCTACCTACGAACTGTCGTCATAGTTCTACGGATTCCGGATCCAGATCAGCAGGCTGTTTCGACGCGGCAGATCCTCGTGGTGTGCGAATTAATTGATTGCGTTCGGTCGACGTGGCCAACGACCGTCGGGCCCTGAGCTCACGAGTTCGTTCACGATCACAAGGGCCGGTGCGCTGGCGTGATGGTGTGCTTCCTGGCTCATGTGGACCTGGGCGATATTTTCCGACTCGTGGGCCACCACTCTGCGACGCCACCCAGTCTCAGGAATGCCAGCCCGGTGCGGGTGCAACACTTGCAAGACGGCACCCGCTGCTTTTCCTGTTGGAAACCTGGACCCAAGATTCTGAACGGCAGCGCGTCTTCGCGGAACAATGGGATTCTCGCTGCACGTCAAAGTTTCGTGGCTGTTGAGGCTCATCTCCTGTTTATCAATTTCTCCTTCTTGTGAAATCCGGGGCTCTCTCCTTGAAGATCCAATCTCTGGACTTATTTTCAGAACGAACCCCACCGGCACCCAGTGCCAAGTGGAGAACCAACAGCAAACACCATCGCTACGACCCACAGCTAAACCTCGCATGCCCTACTGTCATACTGTCAGACTGTGTGCATGTTCTCCCTGGCGCATCTAAAACCCTGGGCCCTGAAATTCAGCAATACCCCAGAACTAATCAATGCACGCAGACACAGCCCTCCGGCTCTCTCTTCACAGGCCACACTCGTGTCACAGACGAAGCCTATACGTATACGCTGCGCTTCCTACGTTTCTTCGGGGAATTTGTGGGCATCCCTTTCATTTAAGTGATGCGCCGATCGATCGCCCTGCTACGGGATCCCGCCCTGCCAGACTGCCAGGACTGCACGATCTCTTGGGCAATCGCTCACCCGTTGCCAACCCCGGACACGCCCATGTGCGCCCTGGGCTGCCAGGCTGCTCGGCTCTCCTGCTCCGTCCGACGCCAACTGCATCAACTCGCACAGAGCCCCCTGCTGGGGGGCTCTTGGCCTGCGGCACGCTCCCGTCACACATTGTCCTCCGTCCCGTCCGCCCCGGGGGGCCTCCACCCCACCCGCCTTCGCCGACGGGCGATCTTGAATCGACAGCTTCGCGAGGATGGCAGCTGACACAGCACCACTGGCCGTAGGCGAAAAGCTTAGCAGTATGGATTCCGGCCCCTTTGCTCTCCACCTGGCAGATCCGCTGTCCACAAAGCTGTCACTGCTCCTTTGGAGCGTTTCTCTGAGACGTCCTCAGAAACAAGCTAGCACATGACTCTCTTGCAAGTGCAAATTGAGGGCTGTCGACAGCGTCCTGTACAAGCGCTCGTCATTTCAATCTGGCGGCCAAGTGGTTTGGATGGCCCGGGAAGTCAGAAATGATCGTTCCTGAAAGACCAATACACTATCGTCAAAAAGATTTGGCAGGGTATCTACAAGCAATCCAAGCTCCTGCAGACGCAATCGCAACGCGATTACAGCCACTCACTGAAGCTTTCAATCCATGGCTTGTTACTCCGGCTGTAGTCCAGCCCATGACGGTAAGAAGTCTTGAGCTCTTCCTGGTCAACTCCACAGTGCTCTTTGCCGTCTCGCCCCTCAAACCAACCCAGCCCGTAAGTCTGGCCCACGCCCTCAAGGAAGTCGACGATCTCCCGGTTGCCCAGCTTCTCCGTCCCCACAAAATTCCATAGCATCTTGCTCTGGTGGATGAAAGCCAGGACGCTGGCGATGGTGTTGGGCTGGCGCGGAAGGAACGGCTTCCGCCGCCGCACGAAGACCACCGTGGCCACGATCCCCATGTACAGCAGGATGAACATGGCCAGGCTGAGGGAGATCCAGAACGAATCCGCCGTTTCCTGGCCCGCCCTGATGGCGCCATTAACCGCCTCGTCCCCCACGCCCCCGCGTTGTTCCTTGAGCATTCGCGTGAAATCCCTGCCCTCCACCGCCGCGAGACTCGTCACCAGCACGGTCAGGACCTCGGTCATGACGCTGCCGAACCCAACGGCGAAGACGAGCCAGTGCCCGTTCAGCAGCGCCCGGAGCGCTACCCACGCGAACGGCATGGCGGTATAGTCCAGCGTCAGTGTCTTGGGCGCCGCGTGACGCTTGTACAGGATGAAGAACGGCTCCATCATCATCACGTTTGTGTCGAGCGCGCCCCACGCGAGCTTGATGCTGACGGCTAGCGCGGTGGCCACCCACGGCGTCTTGTCGGTCAGGAAGCCCGCGGGTGTGAATAGAAAAATGGGGAGCAGGGCGGCGAATAAGAAAATGCCTGTGATGAAAGGGACGCAGCCCGCCGCTCGGAGAATGAGCGGGTGTGGGTTGAGCGAGAGGTGGAAGTTGTGCTCGTGGTTGCCTCTCCTCAGGCCACTATCATCTCCTGGGACAGTGGCCATCGCAGTCGAGTGACCATTCTCTCCATCTGGCAAGGGTGCAAGAGACGAGTTCCGAAGAACATATCGGTTGTCAGCCAATTTCTTGTGGATGTCCTTGTGCGTTGCTACATCCATATCTTTGAAGTCCCTACTCTCTGTTAGCGAGACGCCACCGAGCCTCAAGCGATGGTCTCCGGAGATAACCTTGGGTTACTGGGTAACGCATCCCAATATGGATAGTTCCATACTTACATGAGGACGTGAGAGACATTCGCCATCGCTGCTAGGCCAGCTATTCCCCTGACGTCGGCAAGGAGGCCAGAGCGACGAGACCCAAGCTGGTAGAAGAGCACAGCGCCCATCAGCGCGACGAGCAAAAGCACCCCTTCCAGGACCCGCGACCACGTCGGGTCGATCAGAATTTCTTTCATCTCATCTGGGTAATGGGTTCTCCTTTCGCGGTCTGGAGTGAGAATGATGCAGGCTGAGGTTAGGGTGGGCACAGCCGACACCGCGAGCAGAGATGCCATCGAGGAAACCATTACTGCGTAGTGCCGCAGACGATATGCATAAAGGGGCCTGAGAAAGCTGATGTTGGTGATATAGTCGACGTTCAGTGTCTCTGCGGCCGTCGCGCCGCCTTTCTTCGATAGTTGGTAGTAAGCTTCCAGCCTCCTCACCTCCAAGTCGGTCACCTGCCACAGTACACCAAACAAGACTGCCACGATTGTCGGAAGGAACTTGACCACAAAGTACATTCCGGGTTTGATCTCCTGCGGCGTGTTGAAGGAGACCAAAGGTGTCTTGGTCGATGACTGGTAGAGTGATTCCGTCAGGCCGGCAAGGGTCACCGAGGTCAGGATCAACATGGCGAGGTACGGCCAACGCATTGGGATCGGTTTCCAGTCCGGATGCGGATAGAATGTCTCCGTCCGCCGGGGCTTGGGCTTGAACTCTCTGTTCGTCCTGGCGTTTTTCAGGTCGACTAGCTCTTCGAACCGAATCGCACCTTCAGCCATTAGATTCGAGCTGTCATTCGAGTCGTGACGGCGCAGGCGGTCGCCCTCTTGGTCGTCAGAATCCGGATCCTCAATGATAACCTGGACAGCTTGGCCAGCTTGATCTGCTGCACTTTGGCCGAGCGCCTTGCGAGTAGCAGTACGGCTCAGTAATGTCTTTCGTCGGGAGAGAGACATTGATCGCGAAAGCCTTGGGCTAGCAACTTGTCCAGAAAGCAACAAGTCTGTCTCTCGAATCCTCGTTGGCGGCTTCAGCCCCACGCCGAGGCCATTCGATAGTTTCCCTGACTTCTCTTGTTGCTGCCATATTGACATTTCGAGATCGGTGTATGTTGGCGTTGATACTGACGGCTCTACTCCATCTATAACCGCGGCCGCAGGAATCAAGGCGATGTCCATGCTCTCCCTGTCTTCCGAGATGTTCCAGGCCATGGCGGTGTTCTGGGAATCCACGCTCTGCGCGCTTGTCGGTCGCTCCAGAGAAGGCGGCGTGGGCCCTTCGATCTGTTGGTACACAGTTGCTGCGGCGCTAGGAGGCCAACGTTCGTTGTTCGGTCTCGAAGTACGTGGAATGGACCCGGAATGTTGCGTTGATAATGACACCAAGGAATCCCGTCCCCGAAGTGAGGGTGGTGAGGGGAGGCTGGGACTCGTCGGAGGACTGGCTCCATCGTGATAGTAGCCTCCAAATTCCAACTCGGCGATGTCACTGAAGCTTTCTATACGGGAGCTGAATCTCAGGTCTGGGGAAGTGCAATTATCGTCCTGTGGCCTTCTAGGCCGAGGCTGAGGTGAATGGCTCCCAGGCTGAGCCATGGCATCAATGCCAGACACTCACAGAGTGTCTGTCTCCGATTCCAGTGCAGTAAGGCGAGTGGGGTAGGTCAAGCTGAGTTGTATGCTTCGTGCTGTTATCCTTTAGTGCTCAACGGAATCAGAATGAGGCTGGAAGCGAGCGACATATAAGCAGACGAGTGATCACCAAGTCGGTGATCAGAAAAGGGAGGCGTAGCTGAGAGCAAAGTGAAATATGAGAGATATTTCCAACAAAGAAAAACAAAAGACCGAATTGGAAAGACCGGGGGTTCAGACCGTATTGATAAGATCCGATGCGGCTGAACCCCGTCACCACCCCGGGCCCGCGCTATACTGGCTGGGTATGACACTCAAAGGATTCATGTGTTGTTCGTCGCGCCGGTCTCAGGTGCGGACGCCACGTTGTCGACAGGGTCGTGACCAGATTGCCGACAGGTACGTTGTAGATGCCAAGGCAGTCTGCAACGGCCCCAGCGAACGCGAAGGAAGCAATGAAAGGGCAATGGAGATAGCCAAGCACATCTTCGAATGTTGAGTTGCGCAGACAGCTTGTCTACCTAGCCAGGGCTGAATTCTGCAGCCACCGAAAAGCAAACAGGTTGGTCCTCCCAGCCCAGCACAGCTGTCTGGCTTTCTGCGCTATTGATTATCGAGAGTCGAAAATGGAGTCACGAGGCGTGTATTTTGCCCAGTGCACAGAAGTCTTGTCACACTAGCAGAGGCTCTTCTGCAGGTTGCTAGCCAAATAAGGGCGTCTCTATGGTGGGTTCGGTCAAGTTCGCAAGTGAAATGCCCGATTGGCGTTGGCCATGTCTGCTTCTAGCGGGACGGGCACATGTGCAGCCTACCTTAGGGCGCGGGAGGGGTCTGAGGACATAGTGTTAGTCACTATATGGAGCCGAAAATTAGATATTAGGCCGCTTACGCTATAGGTAGTATTTAAAGTAAAATAAAGGGTTTTATATATATTTATCTTTAGCGAAAATTACTATATTAAGCAGATTATTATATTAACTAAAAAAAACTATATTAATATAAAAAAACTATTTTATACTAAAAATCGTTTTAAACGTATATTTTATATAATAATATATATTTTTCGTATTTTTTAAAGGGTAAAAAAGAGGGTAAAAAAGTATATACCTGCCTATTTTTTAATAGGAAAGTAACTTCTTTTTTTTTTTTTAGTATAAATAGGAATTAAACTTAAAGGTTTATAGATTAGAGTTATATATTATATTACTTAAGTTATAATTTATAAATATAAATATAAATATAAGCGAGTATCTCCTTATAAATATAAATTTATAGTTATAATATAGCTTTAATATAGTTATCCCTACTAATATAGCCTAAAAATAGTAATAGGTTTAATATAATAATAGCTATAATATAAGTTTTATTTTATAAAATAATTTCTTTAAAAATACTATAATATAAAGAAAAACCTATATAAAATTCTCTTTATTTTAGTTTTATAAAAGTATTTTTATATTAAATTAATATTAAATATTATATTAGAAGTAGGTTACTCTGATGGTTACTATAACTATAAAAAATACTATTTTAAGACTCCCATACTATACTAGTTACTATGTTCTCAGACCCCCCCCGCGCACTAAGGTAGCCTCTGTGTGACTGATCACCACTCGCCCGAACACGACCGTTTCATGGCCGGGTTTGGTGGCCTTCCCAACGTTTCTCGCGATAACATTTGCTCCAGATGATACCAAATGGACTCCTTGATAAGCATGTCAGCTACTCGTCGAGATGAAAGCATCACCTGTGTGGAGATCGAAGAGCGCACATCAATTACTCGCGGACCGCAGATGAAGCGTGCTCCGTTTAGTGTGTCAGCGGGCGCTTAGTGGCACACGCCAGGACCGTTGTGCAAACCATTTGGAGATTCGCCTACCACTAGCTGTCAGCAGCCAACGGGAAGAGACCGCCCACTGCCCAAAAGACAGAATTTTGGAGAAAATAAGGATTACCTATCGGTAGGCAGGAGGTCAATGTTATCCCACATGTAAAGAACGGGAGTCCGTGCCCGCCGAGATATCTGGAGGGACGAAGAGATCCTCTCCCCGTCCTGCCACACTTGACAGCTCAAGAGAAGTTGTCTCACTGCGGAGCATTGATAGCTTCATGTCTGCTTCTGATATATTCGTGCCGGGCCTCTTCCAAGCACTCCCTATCTCCTGGGACGCTGCATACGCTGTTTCAGACACCAGTGTTCGATTTTGAGTGAGATGCCTCCAACACTTCCATTCTTTGCCTCGAAGCTCGGTACCTCAGTTCGTGTCAGAGATACGGACGGATGTATGACGCGGTGTTGATGTTGTGATACCGTGTGCAAAGTTGGCCGTGTCATCAGGCTGTCCACTTGAAGGGTTTCCCCATTTTGTTTCCCTGACACTGGCGTGAATTATCCTGTTGTACTTGCTGGACCATGAGGCGATTCCAATCTATCTTGCTTGATGCTCTGCATACTTGTCTCAACCTTCTCCTGCAGTGCAGCGGGTGTGCCATCTCCAGAAAGTTCCTGTGTTACCTTCGGTATTTGAACGTAAACCACCAGAGGGCGCCCGTATATTTTGTGTACGTCGTTGTGAATCAAGATGGAGCAACTTGAGATAATGGAGGCCCGAGAGCTGTGCACACGCTATGTCTACCTCAGAGGGTCCTTGCAAGCAAGACCGTTGTTACTGGTGCTGGTCAATTCACTAGTCGATTTTGCTGAAAAGTGAGGCTCTTGGAACCTCACTTTGCGATGGTGGGACCTGAGGTGCTCTCTTTGGTCCGAATCAGCTTCATTGGAAGCCTTCCTTCCGTCTGTATTCCTTCATCTCCCACACGTAACTCAAGAAGCCGACCTCATCAACTCTTACAACCATCTGACAGCACTTACCGATCATCCTTTCATTGCCCCTGATTTGTTCTCCTATCGATCATGGCTTCGATGATCTTCTCAGACGAGGAGGCCAAGTACCTTCGGGCAGTCCTCAAGTGGCAGGAGAAACCACCTGACAGCAATCGAGCAAGCTGGTTGCTAGGCCTGCGCGTGCCAGAAAAGAAGCCCGTCGGCGAGTTCCGCGTCTTGGTGATCGGAGCCAAAGGTGTGGGCAAGACGTCCATTCTGAAGAAGGTAAGTCAATGTTGAATCAAAGTGTTGATCTTTTCAGCTCATACTATGTCGCGGGTAGTTCTGCACGGGTGTTTTCCCCGACCCGTCGAGTCTGGCCTCGTCAAGCAACCTCAACGGTTGTCGACGTAACGTCACCATCGAGTCAAGCGAGGGCAAGCACTTCGAGTCAAACCTGTATACCGTCGACGCGCTCGAGCTACCCGTCGAGCACCTATCGTCGCCTGAGCACCTCTCCCAGGCCCTGGCTATCACAGACGCGGCGGTACTGGTGTACGATCTCACCGAACCGGCGTCTCTCACTTACCTCAAGTCGCTCGCGAATAACATCTACAGCTCGATCCACCCAGGCAGGACCGCAACCACGCCGACCAAGAAGAAAGGCGGGTTCCATCTCCCCGGCTCGCCCACCAGAAGAGACACCAGCGACGCGATATATAACTCAAAACCCTACCATTTCCTGCTCATCGGTGCAAAGCGAGACGTATCAGACTCGTTACGCGAGGTATCCTGGCTCGAAGGCCACACCGCCGCAGAAGAGTTCTTCGGCCCCTCAGGGATCGCCGCAGGCGCCAGCGTAGGCTTCATGGAGGTGTCGGCGCGCACGGGCGACCAGGTGGGGGCCATCTTCCCATCCCTGGGCCGCGAGGTGCTCAAGAGCCGGAGGGAGAGGCAGGCGTCGTCGTCTTCGCAGAAGTACTTGTCGGCGCAAGGATCTGGTGGGTTGTCTGGATGGGACATTTCTGACTTTGACCATGATGCGGACGATACTGATGATGACGGGCAAACAGATGGGAGTGGCACCATGGCGGGCTCCGTGAGACGGAGGTGGGCTGCGTTGAAGGCGAGCTTGGCTGCGTCGATTTTCAGAAGGTGAAGAGCACTGTTGTTGGGACCGCGATGGTGAGAGGCTGTGGATGAGAAAGATATGGGCGTGGCATCATGGGGCTGCATACGTTGGATTTAATAACGCGGGTACAGTGGCAGCAGATCCTGAACAAGGAGGTGTGTTCCCATTTTGAAAATGGCTGCTAATGTTCAGGCTACCCTTTCATGAGATTCTCCCCTACACCATGACAATGATGTTCTGAGGTCTGAAGTGTCTGGATTGTCTGCCATTCGGAATCTACCCACGCACCAGTTAACTTGCTAGCGGCTTGGTAAGTGGTGCCTTCTATGAGTGCATATCAACCTGGGTGTTGAAGGCCATTCCGACATTCTGGAACTTAAAAAGGTCGGACACGTCCATACTTGTGCTCAACCAGACACCAGCCACTGCTTGGTCTTCTACAATACAAAGATTTCTCCTTCTTCAGCTCCTTCCTTCTCTATTGCTCAACAATACCGGTACATGCTGTGTCTCAGCTGCTACTTTCCTGGTCCATCATCTTCATCTGCCCCCTTTCCATCTGCACTCATCTTGCAGCCTCCAGTTCGTAGAAGTACCATCAGAGCGTGCGTACTGTCAATCTGCGTACCTGGCGATAACCTTAAGAATCAGCCAGTCAACCTGGCAGGTCCTCGAGAAGTGTTGTCCGCTCTGAGAGGCAAGATCGTCACTTTCCACAAAACCAGTCCGAAATTCGAGTCTGGCCAGCCGTATCCAAATTTGCATCATGGAAAACCCAGACGGAAATGGTCAGAAGCGAACTCAGCTCCAGAGTCCAAACAGCCCAGAGCTCAAAAGCGAGCCCTACGACAGTCGCGCCTTGGTGAAGCAACTCAAGAACCTCTATTTGAGCGATGACGATGTACTAGAGCAAATCTTCACGACTGCTCAGCCAGAGGTACTCAGTGAGCTGACCGCCGCTCACAACAGCAAGAGCACGATTCCACTGGTCACCGCAAAGGACGGCCGTGAATTCTCGATCCTAGCTGGTCTGTCAGCCTACAGCAGTTGGGATGGCAAGTACCCGATGGAGTTCTCGCCTGGCACCACCACACGCAGACTCAGCGACCCCATCCTCGCGGCCGAAAAGCTCACCACGTACCAGAACGACGCGCTCAAGGAGATACTGGCCGCGGTACGCGCCACCGAAGACGCTTGCGAGTTCTGGGAGCCAGTGCAGGTCTTGCGCCCAAAGATCTGGGACAACTACAAGGCACTGATCGCAGAGCCTATCGACATCGGAACCATGCAGCACATGCTTGACCACAACAGGTACACGACGATGGGGGCCTTCACGAGACATGTCGACCTCCTGGAGCAGAACGCCTGGAAGTTCAACGAGGACCGCAACGAGCTCATCACCGCGCCTGCCACAAGGGTCAGGTGGGATATCTATCGCCGCATGGGGGAGATTCCCGCGGAGCCGCCTCTTCGCGAGCAGGGTGACACCCAGGTCCGTCGGATCATCTACGCCGATGACGATGGCAGTGCCTCTGCTGCGAGATCCGACACTGGCGGTGGAATCGATGCCGGTGGCGGCACTTCTCATCAAGGAGCCAACAAGTCCGGGGATGGGGCCCGGCACATGGACAACCCTACATTCGTTCTGCCGCTAGGCAGACTGGGCGTCGCCCGCGGCGCGGGTGGTGAGGAAGTCATCGCCACGCCGTATATCGTTGTGATGGGTCTCGAGTCCGCTTACAAGACATTGTGGCTGTACAAGGACAACTACACTCCGGTCGGACTTCCCAGCGACAAGAAGGCGCTGCTGGACTTTGGAGGCAAATACAATTTCACGTTTGCCAAGCTGGCCGACGACATCGACGAGTGGAAACAACGTTGGGCCTCGGTTGCTCGGGGCGCGAAAGTCCCGACTTTGAGCTGGTCAGCCGTGCAGGATCTCATCCGTAAGACAAGCCAGGACGCAGCGGTGCTTTTCGACATCGTAGAGGACCAGAAGCAGGCGGCGGCGGCCATCGAGGAGGGTTGGGACAGATCAACAGAGTCATCAGAAACGACAACAATGGACAGCTTTGTTAATGACGATGACAAGTTGGAAGACAGAGACCCAGATTACAATGATCCGGCAGAGGCAAGACGCAAGCGAAGACTTTTTCCCGACACCGAGGACGAGAGCGACACAGGCGACGTGCGGTGGCGCTGTGTCAAACAGAGGAGGCGTCGTTGGGCATGAAATCCCGAAATTGCAATCACCAGCAGACTGGCAGTCCCGTTTGTGGGCTTCTTTCATTCACCATAGGAAGAGATAGTCTCGTAGAGTCGATGAATTAAACGTTTACAAAAGTACTTTTGGCCAGAGCCGTTTCCAATCATACCTTATTTTCTATATGGATCTTCCCATGCCTTGCTGCTCTCCTGAAGGAGTGACTCTGCCAACGTCCGCCACCGCAATGCTCGTTTCCCATCAAACGGTCTATAATCCCAAGATCGACCATAACGCCTTGCAATGAAAAGAGTATTCTAGAAAGGTCAGATGAATCCTCACGCCCGAGTAACAATGCCCGGGTCTTCCCCCACCTCCTTTTACTCCTACAGCGGAAGGCAGCGGTCTCACCACCAGTCCCTCCGCGGCATCAAATCACAATAATCACCCCGCTTCCGAGTCTGGCCCAGGCGCTACTAGACCAGGAGCATCCAGGTGAGCCAGGCGAGCATGAACACCGCCACGGACCGCCGGTCGTTTTTCCTCGCCTCGTGCCAGAACATCGGCCCCGGGCCCTGCGGCGAGTCGCTCGTAGATGCCTTGCCGCAGCACCCGCCGCGGTACGTGACGTTGTTCATGGCGGCTGCGACCTGGAAGACGGAGCCGGAGTCCTCATGACCGCCAAAGTTGTAGTAGTCCACGTTCAGAACGGTGGGCGGGCGATCGTACATGGCGCGGCAGTTGTTGGCGGCAAGCCCGAGACTGCCGAAGCCGGTGTAGTTGTTGGTCAGGTTGAGCTGGGACACGTCCGGAACGAGGATTGATGTGCCCAATATGGACACTTCTGCGTTGAGGTTGTGGTTGGTGAGGTACATCATATTCTTGGCTTGCTCGATGGGCATGTTAGGATCAGGCCGCTCAACGATGCAGGGGAAGTTCTGGTCCACCGGGTCGAACGGTGACTCCCACATGTTACTGAATTGATCAATCCACCATGGGTAGGCGGTCTGGTTGGCCATATAATCTATCATGAGGACCACCCGGGTGTTGAAGATGATCATCTCGGCCAGAGTGGGCCAGGTGGTCAGGTTCATGGGCTGGTAGGGCGGAGTGTAAGCATAGTCCAGGATGCCCGTCGAATTGATGTAGTCCACGTAATGGTCCGGCGTAGAGTAGTTGCCGTTCTCGAGCAGGACGGTAACAACGTCGAAACGGTTGGCAGCAACCCAGTTCTTGACGTCTGTGAGCCAGTCTGTAATGGGGCCTCCGTCGAAGATGTCGCACGTGGTATGGCAGAAGTGAGGGGTGCTGTCGTTGGCTGTCCAGTGCATCTGACCCTGGAGAAACCTCACGCCGTCGTTGAGCTGCTGCGTCACATCCAAGGCCTGGTTGGAGGCGAGGTTTCCAGGCCGCACGAAGGGCGAGTTGTGGCATCCCACCATGGTGATGTTGCTGTACTTGCGGTCGCACAGCTCCACATAGTTGTTGCAGGGCTGGGTGTTGACCACAGTTGGGGCTGTGGAAGTTGATGACGGGGTGACGGAGAAGTTGCCAGGACGTGTTGCTGTGCCTGTGGCCGTTCCAGTGATGGATCCGGTAAGGAAGGTGACAGTCCCGGACCCAGTCTCCGACTCTGTGGCATTATCAGTGGCGGTATCCAGGTCGGAACCAGTGAGAGTGGTTGTGCCGAGAGTGATGGTGGAATCAAGGGAGCTCGTGGGCCTGGGGGGAGGTGTGGTATGAGTGCCCGTGAGGATGATAATGCCAGACGACTCCGAGGACGACTCCGAGGACGAAGACGCGGCCGAGGTGGTGTCCTCGTCCCGATCCGCAGCACGGGCGAAGGACCCGAGGCTGACGAGAAGCAGCCCCCAGACCCTCAAGGGCGCCATTGCTGGTTGGGTTTGTGTCTGGCTGGGTGAGCAAGCAGACGATGGATGTGGAGTGTGAGTATCAGACAGCTCCTCGTGCGATGGGCTTCAGCCCCTGAGCCTGTTGTGACGAGACTTTCAGGGCGGCGATGGGCTGGTTTTGCTAGTGGCTTGTAAAATGAAGTCTTGATGCTATGCTGTTGGTAGTAAAGGGCTGGTGCTCATGGGATGATGCCCATTCAAGGCCCGGTGTCCAGTGGGTGACGATGATGATGCTGGCCGAGTGCTGCCAGAATTTGAGAGGGTCCGGGATAGCGACTAAAGTTCCAGACCGCGTTGCCGTGGGCGGTGGATAACGAACGGTCAATGGGGGACCCTTGCTGATGGCTGACGTGTGGTACTACTGCTATGGAAACACTGTACGGTAAGGTACGTCGTTATACGGTACAGCGAATGGCTTGGGTCTTTCCTATCCTTTCTCCAGCTGGTGGAAGTTCGGCCGGGCGGGAAGGAGCTCACTGACTGACTGGTGGCCAGCAGGACAGGCGGGCAAGGCAGACAAAGTGACGGAATAAGTGAGGGTGAATGGGTTTGGTTCATCAGACGGCTGTAGCGCTGGGGGCTGGAGTTCCGTGGAGGTCCCATCGTAAAAGGTGGATATCTCAGGACTGAACGGCAAGCGCCTGTGACAACGTGACGGGCGACAGGGGATTCCATGGGGGCGATGGGGTCCCATGAAGGGGGGCGCAGCACCAAGATCTCATTCTCGGTTTATTGCTCTGGTACCATCTTTGGCCATCTTTGGCCACGTACGGCGAGTCGCGACAGGCCTCTCCTGCCCAGTAAATATTTCTGGCCCATCACCATATGTGCTCCTCTCGCTTGCTCGTATACAATTTAACCCCAAATAAGGGCTGCCAAGCTTTCGGGTTCCCGGCAATCGGCCACTTCACCCACTGCACCACACCACACCACACCGCACTGGACCAAGCGTATCCAACCGTACAGTAGGTAGGTACCACTGTACGGGTAGCCTTGAGTAGCGGCCTCAGCATTGACAGTCCGATTGTCTACAATTTGTCAAATTTTCATGGACCTGCGGCGTCGGCGGTGGTCGAGGCTTCAGGTGCGGTGGGAAGAACCCTGAACAACGAGACTGCCGTAGGCGCAAGTTGACGTCACCTTGAATAAACATCTCAGCGGAAGCAGAGGCACAAAGGCTCGCGTTTCATTCTCGTCCTCCCTCACCCTCACATTCTTCCTCGTGCCCGCTAGACTAGCTGCTTGGGTAGACACTGAAGGTACTCGGCATTCAGTCCATGTGCGGGGCTGAGCTGTGCGCGATGATGATGATCACTCGATAATGAGCTGGAGGTCGTGGAGACTTGGTCCGCCCGGGAGTCATGGACATGCCTACCTGGGGTGCTAGGTGGTTAGTTGCCTGGTCGCCCCGGCTCGGCACTCAGTCAGCCTTCTTCAGACCGCATCAAAACTTGATAGATGCGGTATTTCGATTGGTTATACGGCGATCTGACCGGCTCAGCCATGGCAGCACACGCAACCTACCCAATCCTTCGGTGGTGATGTGTCTCTGGCCGTTCGTATTCACCGCTGGTGAGTTGTGATCTCATGTACCACTCTGTACCGCTGTGGCCGACCATTTGTGAGCAGCCTGGCAGCACGGGCAGAAATGACAATCTGCTGTCGGATTGACGATCGTCAAATCCATCGTCGACTCAGACACATGGAAGCCCCCCCACTGAAAGTGGGCTCGCGACCAGACAGCTCAGGGTGCCAGGAGACAGAATCAAAGGAGCTTCCGGGAAGATTTCTCGAAACGAACAGGGACTGGGGCCCTGCAAAGCTTTTGCTGACTGGCAGAGCCGCCATCTATCTGCCTTACACAGTACTGTGTTGCTGTGTAGGCTACTCCGTACCTCGCTCGGGTCTCGTCTCGTTTTCCTTTGATTCATTCAGGCCAGTTCGGCCCCCTGCCCTTGCCGCCAAGCTGCCACCCAGGGCAGAAGGGGCAGGATTTTGGCTTGAAGGACCCACGATCGCCGGGTCGCTTCAGGGGTCCATCTCCCTTTCCAATTGATCCCACGGGCCTTGAGCATGCAATGCCACACTTGTGCTGCGTGCTGCCAGACTGTCAGACTGTGCAGCACGGTACAACGTGCAATCCAGACCACTCGTTCACAATGCCCGACCTGCCTGACCCACTCCCCAACCGCATGGGCAGATGGGTCGTGGCGCCAGTCCGGATTTCTTTTTTGATCCCAGGCCTCTCCTTCTCCAGTTCCGCCCGTCTGCGTTCGATGAGCTCCAGTCCAGCTCCAGCTCCAGCAGGTCCATTCCCAGCCGCCCGCTTCCCGCCTGCATCCCCGGGGGGCAAATCGATGAGGTGGACGCACACAACATAGTCCAGGTTCGACCAGACTAGTACGTGCATGTCGTCACCCTGGCGCGGACAACCGAAGGGAAAGAGTTACGGTCAACGAACTCCCTCTGCGCCAGGCACACGTACAGAGCAACAACCAGCAAGGACACACGGGCGTAAACACACACAGCCTCTTCCCAAGCCAACAAATCCGGCCTGTTAAACTCTCGGGCTCCTGCTTGGCGGTTGCTGGGCGCCTACGACTCATTCATCGACTGTTTTTAACCGCGAGCGTACAGCTTTCACCACACTGCCCTGGCTCAAATTGTCCAGATATTCACCCACCTTCGGGTCCCTGCCCACCTCGCAATAACAGCACTCGTTCATTCTATCCATTCAGGCATGACGCATTGAGCTCCATTCTTTAGCTTTGACCACTGCAATTCGGATCTTGGATTTCACCACCACCATCGTCGCCGCCGCCGCCGCCTCTCTCTTCATACTTCTGGGCATCCAACATCGCGAAGGCCCCTTGGCGGCTCCCGCGCAGTGAGGCTCACTGAGCTGACCGCATCGTCATGGCCATCCCGGCCCCCTTTCAGAGCTTGCACAGGCGACGCACAACTAAGGGTTCGGCCGGCTCGTTCGATGCGAACTCGACCATATGGGAAGATGAGGGCTACTGGTACAAACTAGACCTCCGCAGGAATACCAGGGCTCGCTCCATTTTTGCAGGCCTTGCTTCCCTTCTCTACCTTCTCTCCTGGATATTCCTAATGCTGGTGAGTTCAACCTGTGGCCACCCGATACTGACCGTTGGCTGACCACATATGATCAGATCGAGCTCGGCCAAACTCGAAAGAATTCAATACTTGGCGAAATCTATTTCTTCAGGCTATCTCTTGCCGATATCATTCCTACCTCTATCGAGAATGCCCAGCTCATCAACTCCATCGCCCGTGGTATCGGCCTCCACGACTTCTACCAACCCGGCCTGTGGAACTTCTGTGAGGGCTACAACGATGAGTGAGTGACCAACTCTGTCGGATATCATGAGTCGATATGTGCTAATAGACCCCTTACAGAGGCATCACGAGCTGCTCTAGCCCCAAGAGCTACTTCTGGTTCAACCCAGTCGATATCATCCTGAACGAGCTTCTCTCCGGGTCCACCATAGCATTGCCCGCCGAAATCACTCAGATCCTCGGCATCCTCAAGATCTGCTCCAACATCATGTTCGCCTTTTTCCTTGCTGGCACTATCGTCTCCTTCATCATGGTCTTTCTTTCCCCCATGGCCATTTTCTCAAGGTGGTTGGCTTTACCCATGTCCTTGGTCTCTTTCCTGACCTTCCTCATCATCCTCGTTGGAAGTGTCATTGCTTCGGTCATCAGCTTCGTCTTCAAATATGCCGCCACAGCGCAAGCGTCTCTCAACATCAACGCGTACGTGGGCACCCGCATGTTCATTTTCATGTGGCTCTCAACCGGATTCGCGTTTGTGGCTTTCATACTCCATGCCGGGATGGGATGCTGCTGTACCAGCCGACGAGACCTCAAGAGCGGCAGGAAGCCGATGCGGCACTCGAGCATGAAGAGGGCGCAGTCAAAGCGATCTCAGATGTCGCAGGTGTCCCATTCTCGAGACACCTCGGCGGCTAGTCAGCAACCGCAAGGGAGGAACAGGAGCAACACCGCCTTCTCCTTCGACCAACAGCCTGCGGGCCACAGCAGGAGCGGCACTGTGCTCTCGACACACGACGAGAACGGAGTCAGCCGGTCGAATTCTCTGAATGCGAGCAATTCCGGCGATGTCAGCCGGTCCAACACGCTCCGCGGCAACAACGGACAGGTCGGCCGGTCAGACACCGTAGGCTCCGTCACCAAGTCACAGCAAGCAGGAAGGAGCAGGACCAACACACTGCGGTCCATCAGGTTCCAGGATGAACGACCGCCCTCGTACGAGTCCGATAAGACGGCCGTCACCGGGAGGCAAGAAGGAACAACCACACCACACAAATGAGAGACGAGTTCCTAAGTCGAATGTGTCTCCAGGTCAGGTTGACGGACCTTCTCAATACCAGGGAAAGTCCCTGAATGCGACTACCGAATCTTTATCGTAGACAAGAACTCGGAAGTTCATTCACTACAGCAGCCCCAGGCTTTTTTCATTGGGTGACGACAGCTGTCACTATTCCCGTACAGTTCGGGACGGACGGGACGGACGGACGCTGGCTGCGATTCAGCGATCTTGCAAACTTTGGCGAGGCGTTACAGGATAGACTCTGGGTTTTCATTAGACTATTATACATCCTCAGCAGGCGCTCGCACTTGTAAATCAGGGCATCGTTGCAGAATGGGTATCATTACATAGGTAGCTTCATACTCGGCCACGCTGAGAATTAGGGTTAATGACAGAAAGACTATGCTCTTCTGAGCTTGCTCGCATTTCTTTCCTCTCGCGCGGGTGTTGCTTGTATGGTGTCGTGTGGTGGTTTTGATACCTCCCGCTCGTTCCAGCCCAGACCATCTGCTGCGCGGCAGTAATAGTACGTGATTTGTGGTTGTGGTAGTCAGACGAATGCCTGAGTTTTTGCCCTCGCCATCCTGCAGGTGTATGGAGCAAATTGCCCATTTCTCGATTTGAGGTTTGTCAACCAGATCTCGGTCAGCAACGTGTGGTCGCCTTGATCAGGCGACCACAGTTGTCTCCAGACCACACGGGATTACTCCATCCGGCCAGACACACGTCAAGCGATGCCCGCTCAACCAAGCTTGTACGCCCTCCTCGCGGTGCGCGCAAATACCAGCTCCTTCTCCTCGTCGCTGAAGCTGCTCATGAAGCACAGCCTGTCGACGACCTTCCTCCACTTCTCCCAGGCGCTCTCCTCCTCGGCCTCACCGCCCTCGCCGTCGACGCCGATGGTGCTGACGGGCCAGTCGCTGCCGAACATGAGGCGCTCGGGCCCAAAGGCGGCGACCACGACGGCCAGCCAGGGCATGATGGACTCGAAGATGTCGTTGGCGGGCTGCCGGCGCAGGGCGTCCGACATCTCGGAGAAGGCGCCCGAGAGCTTCATGTAGACGTTGTCGGCCTTGGAGAGGGTGTAGATGGCCGTGCGCCACGAGATGAAGGCCGGGTCGGCCGGGTGGAGGGTCGTCAGGTCGGGCTTGCAGAGGTGGTCTGTGGGTGGGTGGTGGGCGGTGTTAGCATTTGATATACGTTACAAGGCAGGGCGATGTGGGAGACGGAGAGGAAGATAAATAGACTCACTCAGTATGAACGTGACCTTCTCCCCGTCCGGCACGCCGTCGTGCGCCCGCTCGACCATGGCGACAGCCTCCTCGAGCTGCGCCCTGCCGCGGCGGTGCTGGTCGACGCCGACGTCAAAGACGAGGCCCTTGCGCCCGAGCAGCTTCAGGCCCTCGATGAACTCGGGCTCCAGCATCGTGCCGGCGGGCTTGTCCTGCAGCAGGTACCGGAACCCCTTGACCTTGGCCCAGACGCCCTCGCCGCCGTCCCTGTCGCACGCCTCGCGCACCAGGCCGATGTACCTCTCGAGCGCCTCGGGCCCGGCGGGCAGCGGCGCCCACGGCACGATGCCCAGGCACAGCGGGGCGTCCTTGGGCTCGTGGCCCTCGCCGTCGCGGGGCCGCCCGCCCGCGATCCGCGCCAGCCACGACACCTCGGCCAGCGGGTGCTTCCACCCGCCCTCGGGGGTCGGGTCCGACTCATCGTTCTTGCGGTCCGTTTCCAGGAAGACGAAGCCAGAGAGGAGGTCGTGCTGCGCCGCCGTGGCCGCCCGGTACTCTGCGATGGAGCGCTGCCCGTAGAGGGGCCCCTCGGGCTTGGCCCATGCGAGGGTGTCGAGCTCGCTGGAGGGGAAGAGGTGGATGTGGGAGTCGATTATGGGGACTGGGGTCGTCATATTGGGCTGTGGTTCAGCGGGGGGCCTTGTGTGTGTCCTTTGTCAGTTTGGGACGAGGGACGGTCCAGAAGTAGAGCTGGGTCGTCGAAGTGGGCTTCTTCTCTGCGGGTGGACTTTGCCGGAATAGTGGTACAAAGTGAACAATTGTGCAGTGTAGTCTGCCAAAGATTTAAATTGGGAGGTTCTGGTTGAACTGGTAATTTCTTAAACAACAGGATTTATAGAATGGTTTAGAACATGTTGGCCTAGAAGCCGAGAAGCGAATTGGTATATAGATAAAGCTCAGGAGTTGAACGTCACGATGCGGGGCGTTACAGCACATCTCCAACAGTTGTACCCCGCTGTGGGCACTTTAGAACTCCACCGACTCAGGGGAAGCATTACCCCGAGGCGATAGCTGATGAGCTAGAGAGCAACGGGAAATACCCGTCGGACTGGCTTAAGTTCATCTGATATCGACCCTGGCAGGTCTTGTCTCGGGAAGACGGGAGCATCAAGGTCACAATGAGAATTGGATCAAAGCGGTCACAGGCACGAAGGAGCTTGAACATGTCCAATGTATAGATTCAACAGTCATCTAAACATTGCTTTGCCTGATCTTGCAGAGGCCAGTGCCTCGCATCAGTCCGTCACCCCCTTACAACAACCGCCAGAACAGTGGCATGCTTAGAATCTTCATACATACAGCCAGATCCCAAGTACCATACATTGCCAAGAGGCTGGTCTGCCATCCCCATCAACTGACCACAGATCAGGATGGGTGAAGTGACAGTGCCTCCCAAGTTGATTGTCCGAAACAATTGGATCATTCCAAGACAAACGAAAATTAAAGTTTCATACGGCCCGCCAAAACCCTCGGCGCGGAGGGATAGGCTCAGCCGTATGGGATCGCAGCATCGACCCAGCTGGTTGTGGGTTGCACGCGGTATCGCGACGCATCGAAGAGCTCACACGAGCAAGGGGTGATTGGCCCGCGAAGTCGGGAGTCCAGTTGAGAACCAGTCTGCAACTGCTCCCGCCTACGAGCCAGCCCACTATGCCCAGAGCACCAATGTCGATGGTGCGCGCGTGTAGCAACAAGTACACTCGAGTCAGGTTGGACTTCGTCAGACCACAGCTGGTGTGGGAGATGTCTCCTGCTCGAAAATGAATGAAACGGCCTTTTCTTCTCCGTGGGCCTGGTGTCATTTTTTGTTTCCCTTCTCAGGTGACCTTGATCATCCTCATTACTTTCCTCAAGCTCCGTCGCCGAATCCATCTAGTGGCGGACGACGATGCCGTTCCGGCGCGAGGAGCTCCTGTACTCGCCATCCTCGGAGGAGCAATCACTGCTGTCATCACCGTAGCCGCAGCGGGAACCACCGCAGTCGAGACGAACGCGCTCGCCCTTGCGGGTGATGCCGTAGCGCTCACACGTGCAGTTGGAGCAGTCGGACCCAGGGGTGCTGTAGCCGGACATGCTGCTGTTGGGGCTGGAGCTGTCGGAGCGGTATGACAGGGACGAGCCGCTGGATGACGACACGGGCGACTCGGACATGTTGCCGAAGTCGGTGGTGATGTACTCGGAGTCGTAGGGGTAGTCCTCGAGACCAGCAGAGCCGAAGCGCTGCGCGAGGTCGTCGATGGACTCGTCCGAGAACTCCTTGTTCAGGATGTGCCTGTCTCCTCGTGGCGACATGGGCTTTGGGGCCTGGATCTGAGAAATGGACAGAGGGCGGCCCTTTGGCACGTCGACGGACAGAGAAGCGCGCGATGAGCGGTGAGACTTCTCCCGGCTTGACGAGGAGTGGTGGCGAGATGAGGATGAGGATGAGTGGTGCTTGGAGCTGCTGGAGGACTTGGAAGAGGAGTGGTGAGATGAAGACGAGGACGAGGACTTGGACTTGGGAACGTCCAAGATGTTCAGCTCACGTCCGGTCGTGGGCTCCTTGGTTGAGGCCTCGCTGGGGTTGTGCGAAACATGGTAACCATCGATGATGTAGTAGTACCAGTATCGCTGGCCTGGGGCGAGGGTGGCGCTCTGGAAGCGAAAGGTGCCCTTCCATGTGCCCTTTGAGGAGTTCTTGTCCTTGGACAGGGGGAGCTGTCCGACGTAGTTGTCCCAAGAACCGAGAAGGTGGACAGTCTTGACACCGGCGGAAACGCGGAGGGAGAAAGACAGCTGTGTTGTGGACGACATTTTGATGTGTGTGTTGCTAGTGATTTGACACTGAAAATTAATGCTGCTGTTTTGACCTTCGGAATTCGTTTCTCTGAAACTGTAAAGATGTCGATGCGAGCAAGTAAACCAGAAATTGTTTTATTAGGAACAGTCGTGACCGTGGATTGGGTATTACAGAGTTAGTTGACCGGCAACTGAGGGCGTATCGTGAACAATGCTTGTGTTAATTTGGGATGGTTTTTTGGGTATTATGGTTTGTGATTAGCGAACAAAGATCAATAGAGCACAGCTCTATGATTGAAAACAGAAAGAACAAGGGGGGAAGAAACGACACAAAAACGAAGACTGGTTTGAAGATTGAGGGCTTGCTGAAGAAAGGAAAAAAGAGAAACGACAAAGTTTGGGAGGAGGGGGCCAACCATTATATGTCGAGGCCAACAACGACGGCCCGCACGGTTGTGGGTTACCGTTACCCGGACGAGCCAGGCCACCAACAGGCTCAAAGTCGTGTTGGACAGCTTTGACGGAGCCTTCTCGGGTCGTTTCCTTTGCTTCGCTCGCGTCTTCCCTGCAGTGCGCCAGCAATCACGACCCATGCCGCTCGATGTGCCCCGTTGGCTCGCATGCATGAGCATGCCATCAGTACATGGTACCGTGCATGTGTACGCAGCTACGCAGCTACCATGGCATACCGGCCGGCATGGAGATCTCGAATCACCCACACACATCGCTTGATGCGGCCGTGAGGCCAATGGGAAGGGCGTCGACAAGGACTAGCAGGTGTGCTGGACCCCATAGTGGGGAGCCGGACGTCGATATCACAGCGCCCAAGGGAGGGAGGTGAAGGGGGACGGGGGGCCCATGACCGATCCCATCTCGTCGCTCGTCCCTTTCCATGCCATCCCGTGGCTGCTGACACTGTAACGTCGCCGGGTGTTAGCAGGCCCTGGGCAGAGCAACAAGGCAGCCAGTGTCACTCTGGCGGCGGTATGCGGGACATTACTTGTCGACGGGGGAGATGACGGCACTACTGCATGCTGGGCGGTTATGCAGGTGAATGGTCGGCCAACATGTGAGTGAGCCGGAGCGGAGGTGGGCACTGGTGGGCAAGTGGGAAAAAGAGGAGAGGCTGGAGGGAGCAGAGGGGAGCAGAGGGTGAGGTCGAGCTCTGGATGGTCGGCTGTTTGGTGGTGCTACCCTGGCCGGCGTCTAGATCCCTGCCTGCATCGGCCAATTGGCGGCCACTGCTTCACTGTGGACCACTGTGGACAACCATGAAGCTTCTGCTGACATCCGCCGCTCCGCTGGGCCCCCCGCAACTGTGGAAGCTCAACCTTTTTTGGCTCCCGTCTTTTGACATGACAAAAATCACCCCCTCCACCTTCTCCGAGGGCTCCACCCCCCTCTTCCTCGATCTCTACTCTCGGCGTCAATTCTTCCCCTGTTGGCTGTCCTAGCCTCGCCCAATCACGGCATACACTGCATCCTTTTGGTCGTCGACTGTGGCTGCATAAGGTGCCATGCGAGTGGAAAGGAAGTCTAGAGTCCGCGGTGGAGCCATTGACTGGAGCCATTGACAAGTCACTCGATCATCATGATTGTTCGTCCTCCGCTTGTGTCCACCAGTAACAAGCGGGCCTTCTGGAATGCCACAGTCTGAGCAAGTGCCGCTCTACTGCGCGGCCCCATCACAGGTCAATCAATACTGGGCGAGGCTCGGGCCCGAACGGCTTGGGCAGGTTGGCCAACACTATTCTGTCGCACGAGCAGACTGACGCAGACTGACGCAGACTGACCTGCGACTCACCGAGGACGAGACATTTGGTCGGATCGAATCGGGTTGGGCCAGGTCAGATCAAGATCAGATCAGATCAGCGCGGCTCTGACGTTCGTCCTGCTACCACCAAGACGTGATATCTTTGTTAATAGACAGCCCTGGCAGACATGGCACGCAGCCACTCTCGTTCTTCGTCCGACCAGCAACCACGAGGCGAGACAAGGGTCACGGGCGGGCATGGGTAGCTTCAGCTCGAACCTGCCCCTCCCAGCGACATGCAGCCCTCTGCATGCATGCAGAATGTGCATCTCCACCAAGGCACTTGTGAAAAGCAAGCTGCAAGCATGCAAACTCCTCCGCTGAGCTTCCCATTGGGGCATGGGCACGGCGCATGCGGATAATTCCCGGTGTCTAAGGTTCGATCATCGCTCGAATGACGAGCCAGGCATGCATCTCATCGTGACCTGCCGGCGACGATCTGGTCTATGCGGCATTTCACTTGGTCGGTGAGTTGAGGAACAAACGGGCACACAAGACTGACCTGACCGTCCGGCCTGGTGGATTACTACTGCATAGTGCCACCCATCCAGGCCATCCTGTACCCACTCTTCACAACCTCGCGATTACTGCGTCTAATAACTGGAGCCTCCTCGACACATGCCTGCCGATTATTCGAGGCACGGAAATAGCACCCGCGTGCAACACTTCTCCACCGGCGGACAGCTGACCTGACTGGTGCTCGACAGACCGAATCGCTTGCCAGAGCCCCTCCTCCCCACTTCCGTGCGACCTCAATGACATAGGTCTCTTGGTTCAGTCCCTCAGGAAGACAGAGACTCGAAGCAGTGTCTTCTTACCTGGTCTCCTGTGGCTTTCTTATGCGGACGGAACTTGACAGGTTGTGACGCATGCACCCAACGCCCTGGCTGCTGCCGGAAAATCATGGTTGTCTCCGATATGGCTCTGCAATTCAGGAGGTGGCTGCAGGGCACAGAGCGCCTGATCGCTGTCTCTACTGCGGTAGGCGAAGCCATCGCTTTACCTGGGCTAGCTGCAGCTGCTGTCTTACCGAGAAGGACTTGTGCGTCTCCATCGAGAGCCTCTGCACCGGGTTTCCCAGCGAATGGGATAGCCAGGCTTCACTATGGCTTTGCCCCTTTTTTCTGCCTGATGCTTGAACTCACGAGGCCTCGCGAGTCCGAGATCGATGCACCCATGTGGAGGCATTGCACTTTACTGTGTAGCGTGCAGCACACCTTTCCGCGCGTCCGGGCGGCTCATTATTCCCACAGCCGCCTTTAGCCTCGCCAGATCTATTCCGCAACTATACCCATCACATAACATATCAGTCGAAAGTCCACAGTTAGTGAGACCCTGCCTCCACAATTGAGGTTGTATATGCCCTCCCATCCTACATATGCATGAACTTTCACTAGCCTCGGCGGGTAATAGGCGCACTACTGTAGCTGGTCACAAGCAGCTTGCTGACAAGCATTGGCGTGGATGTGGAGAAGGCCTATTGTGCCTTGAAAACATCCTCCTGCGACGCTCCACCGTAGCTCAAGGTGAACTACAAGCAATAGCGTATGTCCTGCATATGGGACTCGAGAGGGATTGGTTCGTCGCACAAGGCCATGCAGAAAGCCCGCGTCTAGGACATTCATGTGCTTTCCGCTCGGTCGGTCAGGTCCGCAAAACAGTGATGTCTCGGTCGGTACTCTGCACACTCTATTGTTGAGTTCCTTTCAACGTCCAGCAGCTACCGAATCTAGCACGATAAGGCGCGGCAGATTCCAAGCTCGCAGACACGCTCGAGCAAGTGCTCAGATTGTCACGAGGGACTAAGTGCAATGTCAGCTCCTCGCATGCACGCGATGATGAAGTGACTCTGTCAACGAAAAAAAAGGGGGCGCTTCGTGTCCTCAGTCGGAACTAGTGATTGCCTCGGGATTGCCGGAAATCTACACGAATGGATCTCCGCGAGATAAGTCTCGGCAATTTGCATGTCTGGGGAGGTTGAGCGGGACATTCTCCGGGCTCTGTTGAAACATTTGGTGGCAAGATTACGGGCCACTTGAGGTTTGAAGAATACGGCCTCGGGCTCTGGTCAGCCTTTCAGACCTGGACGCTGTGGCAGACGGGCACCATTGACCGGGCCGCTCCGACTGGCCAGCTGCTTCTCGTTGGTCACTGTGAAATAAATGGCTAGTGGATCCTCCGCCTGCTAGATCTGGTGAGACTCGATCCTATCAAGCCATGCGCAATCTGAGCCTAAGAAAACCCCTTTTGACCTGGCGTTGGTCGCACCGAGATGCTGTCCCGCAAGCATGCACATGGCAGCTTGGACGCGACGGCGGAGGCACACGCCGAAAAAGCCATGTTCTCTGACGATAGACTGTCTTCGCCCGTTCCCGCGGCCTTGGTTTCAGTTTTGGCGGCACAGGTTTCCACGCCGCCGGCCTGCTACACATTGGACTGCAGGAGTCGGCCACATGGCCGGCTCGCCTTATAAGATAGGCGTGGTCGTCAGGGCTCGCTCGAAGGATGATAGATAATATCAGCCAATTTCCAAAATTCAGAGTTGATAGACAACAAAAGATACTCCCGTTACATCTGCGAAAATCCATGAAACTGAGCCGAGCTCCTGTGTGCGCGTCTCCTGCTACTTGTCTACAGCATGGCAGTCACCGTCCTCGTCGACTCTGACCCTCTGCTGCGCTCAGTTGTATGTTTTGTACGGCAATACATGTCACAAAATGACGCCTCCCACAACTTCGAGCACATACAACGCGTGGTCAACCTCTCGCAGTACATCTACTCGCACTCGGCAGAACCCCTCCGCCAACACCTCGACATCAGGCTCATCACCCTCTCGGCGCTCCTCCACGACGTGGGCGACAGGAAATACCTAAAGTCGGGCGAGGACCCGTTCACAATGATCTACACTCTCCTCCGGACTCTGGGCGCGCCGGAGGACCTCGCGGCGCGCGTGCAGGCGATCTGCCTCGGCGTCTCGTACAGCTCCGAGGTCAAGGACCCGGCCCGCACGCTCCGCCTCATCGGCCTGCACCCGGAGCTGGCGGTGGTGCAGGACGCGGACCGGCTCGACTCGATCGGCGCGATCGGCGTGGGCAGGTGCTTCACGTTCTCCGGGGCGCGGACGGACAGTTCCAGCATGGAGGAGGCGATGGGCCAGGTCGAGACGAGGCTGCTGCGCGTGGGCGAGATGATGAAGACTGAGGTCGGCAGGAGGCTGGCCAAGGAGAGGAGTAGGAGGCTTAGGACGTTTAGGGACTGGTGGAGGGAGGAGGAGGGCATGGGTGGGATGAGTGGGGGGTGCTTCTAAGTCGGAATGGTCGGAGTGCTTTGGTATATCCATCTTCATCCTCATCATTCATCGTGAGCTGCCGGATCAAAGACTTTGTTCAGGCACAATTTCGAGGGATTCTTTTCTTTTGCTGTTGGAGTAAGGATGGCACTTTCACTCGGTCTCTGTATATTTTCTACAACTTTCCGTGGCGTTTTCCTGTTTCTTTGAACTATATCTCATCTTCGACGTGGAGGTTGCAAGGAATTGGTGAAACTGTGCGGTGCGGGCAGAGCTTCATGGCTAACTTAGACGAAAATCATGACCAGACAAGAAATCACCACCTGAGCATTTGTGGTTTGAAATGAATTGCTCAATGTCTTGTACTCGAGTATTTTCATCCCTCGCATGCACGCTAAGACTGCGGTAACTTCCTTGGAATCTATTGTATTTCACATCCACTTTGTCCACGGTGGTGCGCGATGTTAGCTCATCACATAGTCAACAAGCGAACGAGAGAGGTAATACAGCCGCCCTGCGAGAGGACTCGTCTAGGCACTCAAGCTCTCGACAGCAAAGAATTCTGCACAACTCTTCCGGCAGCTAGCATTGACAGACGCCCAGACCCCTTTGCCTCTCGTTACTTTTGCGAATTTCGGTGACCAGCGACGTCAAAGCGCACCTCAGCTGAGCCGTCATGCACTCACGCTTGCAAATGCAGGACGAGAACCTAATCTAGCCATCCGCGGATGTGAGACAACTTTCGGGTCCGTTTTCTTTCAATTGATGCCGTGCGACCTTGCCGGCTGGCTGGCTGCGTAGGCGTTGGTGGTACGCCAGCTACGTCGCACGGCAATCAGCGCGAGCGGGTGATGGCATGCTCCTGGTGTCCGATCTCACTGCCGGCGAGGCGTCTTGGTCGGATGTGAAGTTCAGGGGGGGCCACGTCGTAATAAAAGATATATGTGGAGAAAGAACTTGTGCTCAGTGGGTTTCTATCTTGACTTCAAACCCTGGGATTAACGGTGAAACCAGGTCACGGCCAGTCTCAGAGGATGATACTACCAGATATTCGATCAATTCCAATAGTAACATAACACGTGTGCATTTGAGACACAGAAACCACGTTACTCAACGCTGAAATTGTCTCTCTCTTGTGTCTGTGAAAAGTCATGGCCTTTCGCTTATTTGCCAGCGGCTAGATTGGCGGAGCTCGTGTTATGATGCTCTGATGTCTTTGGTCGCGCGCAGGGTTGGCTGGGCCTTGCAATACGCAAACACGGCTTTTCCCCTTGAAAGTCCACCAGTGAGTTCCAGCAAAGTTCCGCATGGGGCTGTTTTCTTCCCTCAAGACTCGGAGATGTCGATTACTTTTGTGACGCACGCAGGTTTTGCGTCTTGTTCTTTCCCTTTTGGAAGGAATTGGTATTGTACGAAAAGTGAAACGAGATGGCCGTGCCTATCATTATTCCCACCATTTAGAACAGATGCCGATGAGAGCACAACAGCATGAGACAATTTCTGTATATGATGTTACGAACCATTGTGTATTGACCATGGTCTAGCAGCTCGAATTTATGCATCTCATGAGATCAGATCAGAAACATCAAGCCCTGCATGCGCAATCACTATTATTAGACGGCGGATCTCTGTTTCAGATCGAGCGCGAAAGCGAAAAGAAAGAAAAGAACTCAAGTCCAGTCACTGACAAAACGAACCATCATGTAGCCGTCGCCTTCCAGCTTGCCCTAAACTGCCCTTGATCTACAAGGAAACTGTATGGTGTAGACTTGACCTTCACCCAAGTGGTTTCTGGACTAACATTGAAGATAATCCCACCTTCAAATGGGTCTGCATCACATTCTCAGTACTATGCTCCTGTCCTCATTCAGGTTTCGGGTCAAGTTCTCAGAGCATGGCACCGACTAGCAACCCAACAACACCGATCCCAACACCAACATGGTTGGACGCTGCAGCGGCAGTAGGATAAGTAGTAGTTGGTACCGCAGCAACAGAAGAAGTAGAGTCAGAGTCAGAGGTATCGGTAGAAGTAGAAGTAGAAGTGACCACAGGACCAGGCTCGGAAATGCCTGGCGCGGTGGCGGTGGTGCCGGCTGGCGGGGGTTCGATAGTCGTGGCAGCGTAGGTGGTGACTGAGGGCGTCGAAGAGTCGCTCACAGCTCCCGTGGAAGCTGCATTGCTCTCGCTCTCGCTCTCCGTGCACAAGGTCGTGGTGGCCGTCGCAACGGAGGTGGACTCGATTCCCTCCGCCGGTGGAGTGGTGACTTCCGAGTCTGAAGATGAGGCCGTCACGCTCTGCGTCAGCGTTGTAGCTGTCGCTGCGGCAGCTGAGGTTGCCGTATAGGTGGGCGTGCAGTCCTCGGGTGGAAGGGTGAAGGTTCCATTGTAGTTGCCAGAGCCGCCATATACGACGCAATTCTTGCTGCAAGCCGCGTCGCCCGTGGTATTAGAGGTCTGCCAGCAGGGAGAGTAGGTATTCCCGGTTGGAGGCTCCCCAGCAAGATTCTAATTGGTTTTGTTAGTCTTCTTCGCACAACTATCAATTGACTACAAGTAAAGACAGCAAAATGAAACTCACGTCGTTGCAATTGCCAGGCTGCCCAACGGCTTCCTCATCACACCGCAAGATCATGTTGATCTTCAACGAGTCTCCAAGACAGTACGCTTGGTTCGGTTCGGCACATGTGTATGTCCCGGTTGTATCATTGTAGCTGAATTGAGCTGCAACCAGGCCCGCAGCCGCGGCGATGATCACGGCGGTCTTCATTTCGGTGGCAGAGGCAACGGAGCAATGGTTCTTCGTTGTTTCTTGGGAGGTAAGATGACTTACTTGGAACGAAGGAGCGACACTCTTTGTTCATTTATAAGATATCCAAGTGTTCAGGCAGGCGACAAGTGTAGTCCCTCTTGTGCTCGGGGCCACAGAGACAAGTCAGTGTGCAAAACACACGATGCAACCGAAATCAAAACACAAGAAGGGCCGGTCCGACTGAAATAAGACTACCGATCACCCAACCAGCAAGGTTGACGAGTACCAGACCAGCTGAGCTGGGTGATATCTATCAATCTCTTGCAAACCAACTTATTTGGCGGTGGCGGGTCAACTGGCCCGGTGTAAGGCAAAGGAGATGACGGTGAGTACTTGCATACATATGAAAATGATCTAGGACAGCGCGCCCCGAGACATCGTAGCCACTCATGGTTCGGCAACTGTATCGGGTTGCACCCCTGACGTCCTGGTGCAAGTGCAATCTGGGCATTCGATCAATGAGGGACCGAGGACGCGGCATTGCACACGGCTGGTGAGTGCTTAGCGTACGTCCATGTCACCGACCACAATACCACAGTCATACCTGCCAACCTTCCAAGGGCCTGTTTGAGAAACAAAATTGGCGTCCTTCCAGGTACGTCTTCCATGATGTTTTCACAGCAGGGTTGAATTTTTTCGAATTCATTCGAGATTTGCCCTTCCACGCCCGCCGTGTCTCTTGGTCTTAAGTCATTGAAACGAATATGACTTAACGAAGCTTAGAAATACAGATGGCATGATTGTTGTTATTCAATAGCTGAAGTTTAAGATTTGTATTGTCTATATTAATGTACAGTTATATGTGGATGAAACAGCACCCTAGATTGCAGCACATATGTTCTGTACCAAGTATGCATCTGTCAGCCAGTTGACTTTGCTGCAGGGCCATGGACTGCTATCTGCAGAGGGTTCACTCACATTTCTCTTCTCCCTAAACTTCTTATAGAAGTCTAACCAGATTTCCTGCGCTCGGCACTCTTCCCCTTTTTCGGCGTCGAACGAGCAGTCGGGCTTCTTGGCGAAGATCCTCTCGTCCGTGGCAATCCAAGGCTTTGACAATGGGTTGTCGCTGAAATGTACCATTTTTGCTTGCTTCAACACGGCCTTGGGGTCCCAGGCTCTACCAGACTGTGAATTGAAGAAACTGGCGTGGTCTTTCTTTCTGAACTCGCCTGTGAGCAATGCGTAAGGCTCGTGTGGGATCACCTCACAAGTGCCACCAAACAACGCATTCATGATTTCCATATCGTAGAAATTCATGCCAGCCCTGCGTTTGATGATATCTTCGACTCTTTGGAATGCTTCTGCGGACGGAGTGAGTACCATGATGTGGGATGTCATCGTGGGCTTGCTTAACCAGTAGGCACGTGGCATGACTGCTGGGGCTGGTGGGACGAAGAAAAGCTCGTCCAGAGAGCCAAGCAGCAGAGAATCCGAGTCAATGGTTATTACTCTGCTATATTGCGTCTGTTTGAAGGCCAGGAGCTTTGTGTATGAGTCGGCCCAATTAGGCCCTGAGTCTATTTTCACGATCATCTGTCAGTACGGTCCCTCACAAGGTTCGCATCAGTGCATCATGCGTGCGCAATTACGTACAGGCAGCGCTTTCCTGGTGCAAGACTTTGACGGGTTGCAGCTTGACACCAAGTTCGTCCCTTGCCTTGACAAGCAGCCTTCCTTCGGGAGATTTGATATCGTTGACATCCATGGTATCCGCATATAACAGAAGTCTGTCCGCTTTGCTTCCATACTGACGTAGATCGTCAAATATCATCACGGCGTTGCACAGGTACTGGGCATCCGTGGCGTACAGCGAGTACGCATACTTGTTCCAGTTCGTTGTTGTTGACCTCCAGTGATCATTCGGTGCCACCGGTGTTCGAAAGTAGCATGACGGGCCAGTCAGGCGATCATAAACATGCACACTCCGAAGCCATAAAAGTATAAAAATCAACAGAAGCACACCGTATGCCAGACGTGCAGGCTTGGATTTCAGCAACTGTGTAGTACTGACAGCCCTTGACGGGGCTGCTTTTCTGGACGCGGCCTCATTCCAGACGGGTAAGAATGGCGAGTTCTCTAAGAAGTCTGGTAGAACGTCCTCGTCCAATTTCCGCTTTCCGTGGTTTCGGTGCATATAGTTCTAACTCGAACTTGGAGCCGGGTGGTAAGAAAAGCCCAGCCAAATCCAAGGGCAGAGCCAAAGTATGGCTGATCTTAAGAAGAGAGACTATGCTGTAAGATGGGTATGGCAATATGGGAGCTAGCGCCCGATATGCAACAGGTAATGACAAGGGAAAGTCTGTATAAGGAAAATACTTGGAGCATTGCGTCAAGATGGCTTTGGTGTCGGAACGACCGGTGGTCTTTTCCATCCGGCCCATAAATCCCCTGAGCTGACTCAGCCAGCCCCTTTTTTAAGCCCAACGTTAGCGTTGATGACAGTGATCAAAGAACTTGAGCGAGCGCTTGTGTGGCCAGCATAGAAGGGCGTTCTTTTACTGTAGCGCACCGTAGCCCTGACTCAGAAGCCAACGGCCAGCACGGGGGCAACCCAAACAGGCCTTGAGTACGATCTATCTTGGTGAGCAGTTGATGGCCACACTTTGGGAATTGTGGAGCACCTCATATGTGTACTTAGACAACAGCAAGGTTGATGTCTTGACCAAAACAGCCTCAGACTCTCTCAAATGCTATAATGCTTAGCTTGATACAAGCTTGCTGAGTAAGAAATAGGCAAGAGGTATGCATCTAGGTAATGAAGGTGTGCAGTAGAATCTTCTGCGCCAAGACGAACCGTTTCATGCATGTGGAAGGGAATTGTCATTGTTCTTGACCAGCTGTGCCATTTCTCAGACAAACCAAGATGCTGCTTATGATGAATATGGCAGACAAAATGACCTCTGTGGAAAGGCGCCCCTTGAATGATATGGCATCATGTCTAAAATTTGTGACCTGTAGGCGCATGAGGTACTGAAAGTTGAGCCTGTATCATTTTTGTTGATTTCGACGATTTAGCGAACAAAAGTATCATTCTCGCACTACCGTGCAGGCCGGTATTCAGGGTTTGGAAGCCCACCATTTTGTGGCAACAGTATAGTTGAATACAGGTCTTGGTCAATTTAAGACAGAGTTGATTCAAGTTGACAGGATCCATTTTGTAAAGACTTGAGTGAAGTTCCTGAATGGCAAATAAAGCAGCCCGGGGTATAAGTTCTTGTATGTAACTTCACCAGAAGACATCCGTCCACCTTGGATTTCAAACATTCCTTGATGCTGTATATGACAGTATTGCTCATAATCGGTCTGCGTGATTTCAGTGAGTTCTGCTTCTCCTTGGGAAAATCTCACATCGAAGTAGCAGGAGCAACATTGAATGTATTGGAAAACATGAAATGGAAATGAGGCACAGTCGGGAGGATTCTGCTCCGATTTCAGCCTAAACCCCCTCAATTGGAATGTGATTTTGAGCAGATTCTTGCACAACAAGCCAACGGCCACCCATTCACCGTCACTAAATTATCGCCTCCTAATTCTGGGAGTTCTCATTGTTTAGTTCCGTTCTGACTCACACTCTTCCGCATCGAACGTATGGCACTCGAAACACCTGCGGGGGTTAAGAACCCTTCAGCACCTAAATTTAGCTGGGACTACGACGTGCCTGATATCCCTTTCTGGTACCCATTCACAGTGTTCTAAACATGTGGGCACCACACTAACAAACAATCAGGTCAGACCTGAAATACACAACCGGTCGCAACTTTCTCCAGTGCTATGATGAAGAAGGGATTCGTGCATTGGAGCCTAATTTCGAGCGACTGGGCACCGCAGCGAAGCAAGAAAGGCTACAGTTCCTCCTGGCAAAGCTCGAGGCCACCCTTTCCGCCCGGGACACAGCAGCAAGGCCGGGAGGGTTAGCTACCACGGACTATGCCCAGTGGATGACCTTGACCCTGGCTCGCCAGACAGTCCTGTCAGATCTCGGCAGACAGGTCGAGCAAGAGGCCGCCATTCAGGCCATGATCGATACCCCGAACCCGGCTAAGCCGGGCGAGGTCAACATCTCAGCCGTCAACATGATGGCAAACCTCAAGGAGGAACAGGGCTTCTTTGCGGAAGCGGAAGACCTCGCCAGGAAGGTGGTGCCTTTCTTTGATGACAAGATGGGGCCCGACAGTCCTCCCTCGCAGGGTACGAGGAGATGCCTCATTCGCTGCATTTGGAAGGCCGGGAAGCCTGAGGATGCCAAGAGGCTGGCAGAGGAGACAAGACAGATCATTGATGCCATGGGAGAGAAGAAGAGTCAGTACGTAAAGTATCAGGACGATGAAAGGCAGTACCTGGAGGAACTGATGGCGGACCTAGAGTTGTGGAGCGAAAAGGAAAAATGATTCTACAATGATTGGCTGTATTCATGATACTGGAGAGTTATGCAGATGGAAAATGTCACCCACCTCCATGAGTCAACTCAGCTTGAACGAAACTATTATTTTAATCACGTAAACCTCTAATAAACCTTGCAAAGAAAGATAAGTTGTGATATGACTGGTGTCTAAGGCTCCTCGACTGATTCATAGTCACCATCCGACTCCTCGGGGGTGAGAGAGAAAGGAGATAAAGTAAATGAGTTGTTATCCGACTCCCCGACCGAGGGAGACGGGCATGAGTGTTCATACATCCATTCAACATTGAATTTGACACCGTGCCGGGCGAACATGGTCTCCATCTCCTTCAACCCGTCGTCTGTCTTGAGAGGCGCGCATTCGGAATCATCATCGTTGTCTTCCTCATCTGACTCTAGTTCCCGAGCCCCATGTGCATGGAAGGGCGGCACTGCCACGAGGGTCACTTTCCTCAAGTGAGCGAGCTTCATTCCCTCCCTATCACCTTCGTCGTCGACGACTAAGAGGGTCCAGAGTGCAGCCTGCACCCAGGCCATTGCCCGCTTCTCAAGTCGGGGGCTGCTAGACAGCGCCCGAAGGTTCGTTTTGGTCCACGTCTCGGTGAGCTTGATATCTTGGATGGATGGGGGAAGTCTCTTGCACAGCGGGACTATCGCCACCTCGTCGTCCAGATCCAGCGAGATGGGAATGAGCCACCTTACATCTATCGATAGATGGGTGAGTCTCTCAAAGGAACCCAGAACGACGATCAGCTCGAGGTCGCGATATTCTTCGTGGCCAATAACCCAATCACGCTGGACGCTCCCTAGGGTCAGCTCCTTCACAGTATTCCTCACTGGCTCCAATGCCTCGTTGATCGAGAAGAAATCGCTAGGCATAAAAGAATCGTCGATATACTGGGGACAGTAATAGTCTTGCCTCCATTCTTGTTGTCTCGTAGTGTATTGGAACGTCTCGAGGCTGTGGGCCTCCTCCAGAAGGCATCGCAGGTATGAGGGTGTTGTTCTGCTCTCATGCAGCTTGAGGCTCTTCAGAGAGCGGAAGCGCTTCAAATCCTTGGGCACAAAATCTGTCCATGGGCGGCCATCGTGTTTGAGAAGTTTGAACCAGATGCCATTGTCGCCACAGTATTCCACCTCCTCGACGTTCGGCATTTCGAAAGTACAGAGGCGCAGAGGATCTATCCCAAAGCCTGGGTCCGGGTCAATGGGCCGGACGTTGCATGGAAATATTGTCCGCCTGACGGCTGACCTGCCGAGTTCCTCCCATTCAAGATAACGTGTGGGCTGAGCCCTCACGGATCGTAGCGATTGTAGCACACCGGAGTCATGGATATGGGCTGCTCCCCAGAGAACGCGGTCGAGGTATACGAAGGCCCCGGGCCCCTCCGCCTCTGTCGGTATCTGCAAAAGGATATCCTCCAAGTGTGTCGTCAAGCATAAAATAACAGACAGCAGCTGATCGCAAAATGCCAAACGGTTCCTGCACTGGCGACAGCCAAAATCGTGCGAGCCATCATGGTAGATCCAAAGGTCTTCGAGAATACGGCCAGGCTTTAAGCAGGCAGCTTGCAGTGCTCGCTTCTCTTGTTGATCTAGGTTAAATCCCTTTCGTGGCGCAATGAGCTGGTTCCAGAGAGGCACGATCTTGACAGCTTCTGTCTCATTGATGAGGCACATGGGGCAAGCAATGGAGCGTATCCATGATCTCCTGTCCCGTTTCGCGAGCAGAGAGTTGAGAAGATGTAGGAACTGCTTGTCCTTTGTGAGGGCAATGCTTTCGTATAGCAAGGGCTCGGCAAGCTCATGGAGGTGACGCGACGTGAGGCACAGGCTAAGGAGGGCCGAGCGAGGCTCGATGAAGTCCGGATTTAGAGCTCGTCGACTTCCGACAGGCAGGCGAGGCAACCGAAGTTCCTCAACTACCATGCGCTGCAGCTCTGGCGGCAGCTTTGGAAGCATGGCTGAGTAAGTTGGACGAATCAGCCCTGCGTGAGAAGAAGGAGAGAAGCGCGTGGTGTTTGCTCCCGCGTGTGCTGAGGAATCCAATGAGGGAAAGGTAAGTCCGGCAGTGACGTAGACGCGTCCGAACGCGCGACCTAGACTTCGAGCAGGGACCAGAATCCAAGAGCACACACCCTCTTGTATTCAAACACGTAGTGGAGTACGTACTATTGGGAGTCAAACCGTATAGTAGCTTGGTGGTTCTCAAAAATGAGCTAGAATTCCTCATTCCAGGGACAGCACTAACAGACCGCCAGCCATAGGCGCCGGCTGACTGTTAGAGATCACCCTCAACATCGCCTCCTGAAGAGAGAGTCGGCCTGCATTCCCAAATTTGCATTATATGTGAGCATGGTGGTATGATATTCAAAAACTACCTTGAGTTCCTTGTAGGCTGCACTGCGAGGCAGTCTTACTATCGTTAAATACCACATACCATATTGTTGGTCGAAGTCTTGTGGCATATGAAGAGTTGCCATGCTGTAGAATGGAAAGCCAAACACCTTCGAATCCATGAAGGATAGATTCATTCCATCACCCGATTCGTCCCCCACTACCATCACTAGAAAGGCCAATTTTTTAACACGACTCCGGTCACCTATGTGCCCATGCCAATATTCACCTTCATGATGCCTCGCCCGTTCCCTCCATATCTACAGCTCCGGCTCCTTGCCCTGATCCACAGTCTTACTAAGAGGGCCCTTCTTGACCATGATTGACATGACCTCGTACAGGGCGTCGGCAGCAGCCATGGTCGTGTGCTCGGCATTTGTATCATATGCGGGAGCAACCTCAACTATGTCAGCAGCAATAAGGTTGATACCGTCGAGGCCGCGCAGTATGGTCCGCAGCTCGCGCGTCGACCACCCTCCGGTCTCCGGGGTACCAGTGGCAGGGGCAACTACATTCCCATGCGCGTCAGCGTTCCCCATTTGTTTCTGAGCGGGCTGAAGTCAAGACTTACATGCAGGATCCAGAGTGTCGATGTCAATACTCAGGTACACGGGGTTCTTGGTCCCCACTCTCTCCCCTATAGAATGTCAGTAATCTTCTCAACAGGCAAGAAAGAGCTTCAATAGGGTATAGCTTATACGCACTGATTTTCTTAATGATACCGTCAATGCCAATGGTGTCAATCTCACGGGCCTCCACGATCTGGAAGCCACAGTAGCCGTCGTTGTCGTAGTCCGAGGGCCCACTCAGCGTAGTCCGGATGCCAGCGTGGATGTTCGAGTCGTTCTTCAGCAGGCCTTCCTGTGCAGCGTGGTAGAAGTAGGTGCCGTGATTGATGCTAGCGACCTCAGACGGCGAGCCACCAAAGACCTTGGGGCGCCAGGTATCGAGGTGGGAGTCGAAGTGGATGACAGACACAGGCCCGTAGGCCCGGTTGATAGACCGCAGCAGGGGAAGCGTGATGGTGTGATCTCCACCAAGCGTGATCACCCTAGGCAGGGTCTTGCCCTTCTTTGCCGGCCCAAGTTTGTCAGCGTCCGTGGCTGGGTCGCGGGTGAGAATGGTGTGGTGGCCCTCTTCGATCTGGTGAAGAGCCCACGTGTTGTCATAACTAGGGCATGAGCTTGTCAGTATGAAGGAGTACATGTACACGGGGTAAAAGATGGTACTCACGAGGTTACGGGAATATCGCCGCAATCGAGCACGGAAGCCCAGCTGTTGAATGGGTTCGTGTCAAGAGGAACGTTGTATCCTCCGCTGAAGCCGACTCTGGTCAGATACAAAAAGTTGTTATGATACCGTCCTGGTCAAATTGGGCAACACATACTAAAGGTTCAACCTTCGTGACCCCTGTCTGATACCAGATGGACCGAAACGTGCTCCCGGCCGGTATGAAGTACCGGTATCGAAAGGTGCACCTTCAATGCAGTAGCGGGTCAGTCATGGCTGCAATTGGCGGCTGAGTTGAGGTTTATATGTGGGTGACATACCGATGAAGGCGATGTCATATTTCGCGTCGCTCTGAGGGGACAGGCATTGGGCATATGGCAGACGACCGAAGGTCGAGATTCCAGAGAATACAGAGTCGGCCTGCGAAGAGTAATTAGTACAAGATGACCGGGTCCTCGTCCTCTGTCATGACGTACCTGAGTGCCTCCATCGCCAGGTATAGTACTGTACCATAGCGACTGATGGGGTCCCGAAATCGGACTTTGAGGCCCATGGCTGCTGTGAGCAGCCACTACGGCAGCGCCGATCAGGGCAAGTGAGGTCTTCGATAGCATATTGAAGCGTGTGGGAGAAGCAAGTCAAGCAAGGTCACAACATATGAACTGACGAAGGATCATCTGTGGGGTTTTGTCCTGGCTTTATTGTGTTGGAGCTATAGTCAAGCTTGTTCTCACATTCCAATGCGTGCGCACTTGCGGTCAAGATCAAGCACCTTGCCCCATAGCTTATCAACACCATGCTTTCCAGTCCGGCCATTCAGCATCGCCAATTCAAGTGGCCAGACCAATCGACTAGTCAGTCAACGTAGTAATGCGGCAAGGGGATCCCATGGATTGCCCAAGCTGCCGGGCAAGTGGCTGCCCTGGCCGGCGTCCTGTCCATTGGCATGAATGGCTCCTCCTAGGAGATACCGAGCTCGGTAGCGTGAAGGCCGCCGGAGTGCGGGGCATCGAGATAGTAAGTGCACATCATGATGGAGATGACATGCACCAGTGGCCTGCCAGCTGTCGAGGCGTCGGCATAACCTCCACCGGATGGCATTGCCCAATGGCTGTAGCTGGCTGTATGGTCCCAAGGCCTCGAGCCCCAGGTCTTCCTGCACCTGCCTGCGTGGGTGATGTGTTTCGAAACCTAATGGAAACTGTAGGCACGTCTGACTTCGAGTCCAGGAACCGACAGACCAGTTGACTAGCCCCAGGCCGGCCGGCCGCAACGTTGAGCTAGCAGTGATGAATGACGTGTGGAAGAGCTATGCCGTTGTTCTGGCGGGGTTCTGTGGTTATCTCCAACGGCGTCAGATGTGGGGTTGGGAGAAAGCAAAGATAAGACGCCTCTTGGCCAACAGTGATGATGCTTCTAGGCAACGAATGCTCTCGTCGGCGGCTCTGGCAGTCGAATGCTTTGCCATTCTTGATGGATATTGATGTGATCTTTCGACAGTTTGGACAATATTCTTGCTTCATTGTCAATTGATCCTCAATTCGAAGGCTCGTCATCCGCCGCGGCGGCCATCAAATTGAAAGTGGGCCACTCCCGAGGGACCGGCTCGGCAGCGCCCGTGGTTCGGGACGAGAGCTCCACATGAGCGATGCCCACTCCACTTGAGCCCACATCTCAAGACTGGAAAATGCCAACAGATGTGAGCTTGTGAAGGAGCTTTGAATGTGAGAAGAGATGAAATACATCGCAAGGAAAATAGGGTCGGAATGAATAAAGTGGAGAGGATATAAAAAGGCAAAGGGCTTTTTGGAATGATCTGCCCCCAAATGAGGCACGCAAGGACCGACCCGACTTCAGGTCAGAACGTATGCATAAGCTCATTTGGATGCGCAACGCGCCAAAAGGACTTCCTGACGTCTGTTCTCTCTGCTCAACCTGTGCTATTGAGAAATTCAGCGGGTCTGACAGAGTAGACGACAGCCTGATGCCAGACGGTGATGAGGAGCAAACTCGTCGCGTGACTAAGTCAGATCTCGTTTGATCCGCACGCCATAGCTATTCCCCCGACGTGGTTGTCTGGTTGTCTGGTTGTCTGTTTATGTTCTGTGTGCGATGTGGTGCGGTACTGTCGTAACATAGAATCGTAATCAGCAAGCTTACTTTAGCCGGGAGGGAAGGCCCGCGCCGCGAAGCAGTTAAGGCTGCTGCTGTGTAACCTTTGGCCGGGAGAGGTTGAAGATATTGAACCTCTGGCCAAATGAACGGCGCCTAGCCGCGCGTTTTATGAAGGGACAGAGGGCCATCAAGGTACTCATCCGATAACTTCGGGGTCGGAGGAAGTCCAAAGTTTGACTCCTCTCTCATCATTGCTACCACGTAAGCTGGACGGAGAAGGTTATGGTCGAGATCTTGGTTCGAAGTTGCGAGGGTGTCGAGTAGACTACCTACACGTTGTCGATCCTCTCGCGACTGCTTGCTTCATTGGTAGACAGACAGACACGATCACTACCGAACGTTGCTCATGCGGGCCTCAACCATCGTGACCAGGTCTTTTGAAACCCCAAAGGCTATTGCTTGACCCCAACAAGTAACTGACTTTGAGTCCGCTGGGGCCTCTGTTGAGGTCTGAGATCTTTTGTCACCGGAACACGCCCCGTCTGGAGGTGGGCAGTAGGAGATGCGGCGCGCGGGCGATGCCATCCGTGTGGTTGGCTGCAAGCTATCCAAGTGGGTATGCAGGTCTCGAACGAATGAATGGGTGATTCTGGCGTGTGGTCGCATTTGACTTGCCTGATGGGGTTCGTGCCCATGCAACGGGGGCCGCTGCACTCGGATGGTAGCGGATCCTCAAAGGCAGCGGGTGTGTACATCGGCCAAGCAGAAGACGGGTTTTGCCTGTAGCGGCGTTGGCTTGATGATTTGCAGAAGTGTCGTGCGGGCGATGTTGCGGCCAAACACCATCCTCAAGTCGCGTCGTGGTATTGAGCAGTACATGTGTGTGCTGCTGCTGTGGCTTTCATTTGCCGTATATCTGGCAGGTGAAACATGGACGACCTTGCCAGGTCTCGGGGTGGTCTCGTAGAAGACGGCAGTAAAAGACGACGAACAATTGCTTTGTCGACGTTGTCATCACACCTGGGCACCTGGCCCAAGCTCCCGCCCGGAGGTGTCGATCTTGCCCTTTCTATCCGCGACCTGGGGACTTGGGTCTACTTCTTAACGCTTGGATCCCGCAATAAAATATATCCAAGTCTGAGCTTCTACCTGCCCGACTTCCAAGCTTCGCAGCGGACAAAATCCTGCATCCATGAGGGATTCAACAAGCGTGCCATCCAAGGAAGCAGCGTAGCATAATGTGCGCATGCCCAGGGCCACTTGCTGCTCGACCCGGCCTAGCTATCGAGCAGAGAGCCCGAGGTACCTCAAGGTTCCCCCCTCCAGGTCCTCAGGTCCCCCAGCCCCTCGTTTTGGCCAGCCCAAGTTCCCTGTTTTGAAGGACGGACTGCTCGAGTGCCTGGACTGACTGCACCGCACCCGCACCGCACCGCACCGCACACCCCACCGGTACTGACTGACGACGGATTGAGTGTGGGAGTGACTTCAGTCCCTCCCCGCCTGACCTGACGTGCGCATCCGCATCGCAGTTGGTCGTCACCTCCAACGTGCGCAGCGCATCTTCCCACCCTCTTTCTCGTCCCCATCTCGGGTTTCCCCCAAGTCTCGTGTCGTCGTCGGCTGCAGCACCTCCAGCACCACCAGTTGGGGGCAACACTTTGAGTATTGCTGTAGCAGCATCCTTTTCCGCCCTGCCTACCTACAGACCACATCCTCCATCCCATCTCCCCCAAGACGTCAGCCATTCCTTTCTCCAGCTTTGGTGTGTTCCTCGTCAGCCATGCGCAGCTTTTTCAACGCTACCTGTTCCCTTATTGGCCTGCGCCTCGACTTTGACGGATGCACGATTAGCGAATAGCCTCTCCGACACCATCCTTCTCTTCTCTTCTCCCCTTTCTGTTGTCACAACGCATGACACAAATTTCCCTTCCTACCCTTCTCAGGCCCTCGCACCCAGGATAACCCACGGCCACCCTCGGATCCCCAGAGCCATTGTTGCCGCTCCGGCACGACCTATTGCGGCTTCATCAGGAGAAAAGCCACGTTCGACGGCTCTCGTGTCTCGACCCTCTTCTTGGCCCGCGCAAGCCAGCCGGCTACGTCTTCCGTAGACGGCATACGGCTCGACCACCACCAGCTTGCTTCGCATGGGAGCATAGCCATAACTAACGACCAAGTATCATTATCTAATCATTCACCACAATGCAACCCAAGTATCGAGACAGCATCCGTCGAGCCGCCGTATAGAACAACGACCACAGAAAGCCTCGGGCTTTGCCGCGGCAAATCCTGCTGCGCAAGCAACCCAAATCTGAATATGACCATCAGTATGGCTGGGTCTCCGTATTCATCGACTTCGAGCACCATGGCAATTCCCGGGGTTGAGTATATCGTGCCGCCCGGTTCGGAGCATGACGTTGATGCGAGCCCGGAGAGCCAGAGAAGCCAGAGGGTGTTCAAGAGGCACAAGGTCCTCCCGCATCCCAGGAGCGCAAATGGGAGCTTCTCTGGCGGCTCGGACTCTGCGAGAACACCCAGCTCGGGGACTCAGAGGTAAGAAGAATGCCGTATACATATATCCTTCCGCAAATTGAGTCCCGCTCACTCGTGGCAAGCAGCCATACACTGCGACATCAACGTCGGAGAATAAGTGGTGGGGACCTGCCACCGACTCCACCTGCGCATTCCAGAACGTCTTCAAGCAGCCACTCTATCCCTCTTTCGAGCTTGAGCCCCCTTCAGACGCCAACCCAGAGCTCCGAGGACGTGCCCTCCAAAGCCAGTCCAAGCACGCCACCGAATCAACGCAGCCCTCCCACTCCCGACGTAACACCTCCACAGAGTGCCATCCGCCCTAGGCCTTTGATATTGCGGCCGGCTCTCACCGATCGAGTGCCGTCCAAGGCTACCACTGAGTCACGCACCGAATCTTTCAAGACTGCAAGGGAGAGCCCCGAGCCTTCAGATGAAGAGGATGGCCGGTCGACACTCCGTCCAGCCGCGCAATCTGCGAGAACATCCGAGGTCACAGTTCGGCTTGCCAAAGGCCACACCAATGGCAATGGTAGTGAAAAGCAGACTCCACAAAACCGTTCAGGCTCTGGATTAGGTCTGGGGCCCAGCCTGGCGGACGACCACAGCCTCACGCCCAAGGCCAGAGGCGACTTCACCACCTTTGACGGCGAATTCGGGAGCTCACCCAATGATGTCGAACAGGAATGGGATGACAACCTCATGAGGAATGTGACCGTGCGAAAGAGGCGCCCTAGCGCACATATCAACGAAAGGCCGCAAGAGGTTGTGGCCGACTTCACTGTCTCACCTACAAATGCCACAAAAGCTGTGCGCGCCTTCCCGCTGCAGGGTAGAATTCTTACCTACGACTCTCCCGACCCCTCGAGAAGCTTCACGGCCCCCGAAAGAGCAAATACGGATGCAGCCACAAGTGCGGACAACAGGAGGCTTTCAGGAATGTCCTCCAAATCGGCTGCTTCAACTGTAGTAGAAGCGATTCTGGTCGGAACTCCTCCGCGCCGCCAAAGAACATTGCGCCACGTCAAGCGGGTGAACGCTTTGCGCGATTCGGTTTGGCAACCGTCGCTTGTGAGCTCAGCAACGACTCTGAATAGCCTCACATCCAGGCGACAATCTGCAGACCAGGCCAAAGATGCACTGCGCGAGAGCTATGCATCCAACTCGACAGTTAACTCCGTAGGAAGCCGAAAGGCCCGTCGCGATGTCTGGAAGAACGGCGGCATTCCGGTAGTTGTGGTACCCGATCGTCAGTCATCAAACAGGTCCAGCAGTCGCGAGCGCTCATTACGGTCAGCCGACAGCAGGAGATCAAAGAGCCAGAGTCTTGGCTCCGTACATCTGGACAAGCTGCCAAATGGCCAAGATCTGACTCCCTATTTTGACCGCCCACCCAGACGTGGTCGGTCGATATCAGAGTCGGATGGCTCGACGCCTGGAGACCAGCGCACCATGGACTTTCCTCCTGTTGTTCCGCAAAGGGCCTCGTCTTTATCCGCACCGACGAGTAGACCTGGCAGCCGAAGCCAGTCAAGAGACGCATCGCGAAATGGTTCGCGGGCTGGATCACTGACTGCGGAGAGCCTTAGAGCTCATAATGCTGTGCAAGCTAACGGGATCCCTACAAAACCTGCACCCGTATCAACAGGCCGGGCCGCGGTTGAGCCATCGAGTCGCAGCGAACATGTGCACCCGCCGGCAGTCAAGGTGCACGCAGTGCCTTCTCTGGAACACCTCCAACCAAATAGTGAACAGGATAGAGTTGAGGCCCATCAACCACGGCAGTCGGAGTCCAGGATAGGAGAGCTACTGCTCTCGGCCAAGGCAACGCCATTCTCACTGGCTTCTGTAGAAACGAACGGGACATCAGCGGCGGACATCGGGGAAGCCAGGGCAATCAGCATGTTTCCTCACCAGAACAGGTCTATCCTCATGGTTGATCACAGGCCGTCTGAAAGTTCGGATGGCGATCCCGGGAGTCAGTCCACTGAGAGACCAAGCCGGCCTACCATCACGACCACCGAGGTCGATGGTGTCTCTGTGGATGAACCTGCGACACCTCTGGCGCAGCCAACTTTTACTTTGGACAGCGTTGATTCTCCCTTGCGCAACCCTCGAGAGCCGCCGGAGCCTCCCGCAATCAAGTTCATCCCTGCCACCCCCTCAGGCTTGACACCTTCAGAAGAGAAGACCAAAATGTTGGGGAATCTCTACGATGAGCTGGATGACAAGCCCATGAAGAGACCTTCCCTCGTTCGTCGGGCACTCAGCAAAAGGCGGCATTCGTACGCATCCTACGGGCCTTCTCCCAGTCGTGACACTCGTCCTGGCCTCCTGGCGAGAACCTTGTCTCTGAGCAAGAACATGCGCAAAGGCACCATGGATGACCCGGACGTGGAGCAGCCATACGGCGAGTCGTTCCCACATGAACAGCTTATGGATGAGACCCGACTTCACCCTGACTGGCGGCCATCGTACTATTCGAGCCACTACGCTGATGACGGGGTGTATGACATGGAGGATGAGGACGGCGAAGAGGTCATGCGGTATCCGGCTATTGACAATCGACCCCATCCACCGAAAAGGAGTCTTAGTGCGCGCATGAAACGGACTTTTGCTATCATGCCTCTCCAAGACGAAGAGGAACTCGTTAGCGGTCCGGACAGAAGAACAATCAGACGGACTCCTAGTGGAAATTTGCGAGTAGTCAAGCATCGCGGAAGCGTGGGGTCCCTTCGCAAGAAGGCGAGTAAGACGGAACGCCCCTCCACCGCACCTGATGGAGACGGACGCCGTCGACTGTTCTGGTCCCGATCAAACAGCCTGAGCAGCATCAGAGGTCAACACGCCGGCGCCATTGGAAATGGAAGTGCAGATCGCGCGACTCCTCCACGGACTTCTGAGACCAGAAGGTGGTCCATGTCTCAAAACTTGGGAGCCCTGACACGGCGCTTAAGTGACAAGAGACGTGAGAAACGAAGCAATGAGTTACGGAAGAAGATCAGTGGCCCCCGGGAGGTTCGTGACGGCGTGGTCGATGTCATCCGCCAGGATGGTTATCGCCATGCGTTCTCGCAGCCGAGGAGAATGCCCCAACGGGTTGATGGGAGTTGAACCACGGAGACGGCAGCCCCCACCCAGTTCAATAAGGCATGGTCGATAGTCCAGACCGGGACAGCTAGAAAGGGTACCATTGGAGCCGCACCGGCCTCTCCGCACCACAGCCCCAGCTCGACTGGCTATATCATCACACCAGAGTTGCCTGGAGCATGGCCTGAGAAGCCAGTGGTATTCAAACGTCTGCGCGAAGAGCCACACCTTTACGACTTTATGTGATTCATTTTTTATGACGGACTTTCATGTTTTGGACAGGGGCTTTTTGTGTTTATTTTTTGTCTTTTATGATGGATAGCCCGCACCTATACGCTCCATGTCACGACGTAACGACATCCACACACAGATACGTTGTGGCCAATATGACGACAGGATGTACAAAGGGTGGCGGAGGAGGGACTTGGTGGTGGATAGCAAGTGGACTTTGGCGTTGGGCCCTGATGAACAACGGTGATTTCAATGACGCGCGCACGGCAGGGTGGTACGAGTGACAGCTTTCCCCATTGGGCCCTCTTTCTCATTATTTCGCGCAGAGAGAGGGCAGGATACAGAAAAGAAATTTCGACGTGTCTTCTCCCTTGTTTTGCATATTGCGCTTCACTGAAAAGCCACGGAGGAGAGCCCAAGCGACTTGGAATTATATGTTTCGATTTCCATTGTTTTGTTTTTCTTTTTGGCCATGTCAAGCTGACACGGGTGGACGACCTGGATGACGGAACGACTCGAGCCTTTACCCGCTGTATACTATAGATAGCCTTTCCCTGTACCTATCTGACTGGCAGCTTATGAATGATACCTAACGGCCTTTTGACGAAACCGCACAACTGAGCCCCTTCGGCGACGTGTTGCATACGGAGATTTTGCAATCTCTCTTAGTGGTCTCGTCCTGTGCCCCTGATTCGGGAAAAAGAGGAACCTGTCTGCCAGAACGACGTATTGTCCCACACGCTTTTTGAAAGCTGTAAAGCTTAGTACGAGATCTGACCGCGTGATACAAAAAGAATCAGGGAGAGGCATATCTCTATCCCAGCGCTGTCATCTTCAACCTATGCGTTGCTTGTCGAGAACGGCTTGAACTGTGGCTCGTCCTTCGAGCACCTGCTGTACTGCGAATTTCTTGGCCACCATTTGCTTGACCGTCTCCGTAGCCTGTCAACTCGAATGCGCCAGTGACCTCCACGTCCCTCTTTTGATATTTGTCTCAACTTTGTGCCCCGGCCAAGCGACCAACGCCAAACGCCATTCTCCCTAACCATGCATTTACAGCATGCATCTCAACCCGCCAACGGCGCACGAAAAGGAATGCTTCAACACACATACACAGACAACAGCCCCAGCCCTCGAGTCCCGACTGACGATATCGCTTTTCCACTGACGACGACTGGACCTTGGACGAACGCCCCCATCATCATCATCATCATCTTCCGTCTCCTCCAGGAGGCCCCAGGTGAGGAGGTCCGCCAGCAGGGTTGAAGGGCGGCATGCCGGCAGGGAACCCACCAGGAGGCGGGAACGGGAAGTTTGGCGGCGCGCCGGCTCCTCCAGCACCGGGTGGCGGGAACGGCAGGCCCCCGGGCGGTGGGAACGGAAGGCCGCCAGCGCTGCCCGGCGGTGGGATGGGCATGGGCGGCAGGTTGGGCGCGCCGCCGGGCCCGCCTGCGCCGGGCGGCGGGAAGGGCGGGAAGGCCTGGTTTGATCCGGGCCGCACGGGCGGGGGGAAGGGGAAGTTGCCTCCTGGGGGCGCACCCGGTGCCGGGGGCCCGCCGACGCCGACGCCTGGCAGGGCCGGGAAGCCGGGCGGCGGGATGCCTCCTGGGAAGGGCGGCGGGAAGGGCATGCCTGCGGGCGGGAAGGCGCCGCCGCCGGGCTGGTTCTGGGGCAGCATCGGGTTGTTGTGGGCCTGGCCCTCGGCGGCGTACGAGGAGGTGATGGAGTCGATGACTGATTGGGCTTTCTCGTGGCCGATCTCTGCAGAGGAGACTCGCGTGTTAGTGACGCTGGGGTGGGATAGCAAGAAGGGCTGGGGGGTTCTCGAACGTTGGTAGTAGTCTATGACATTTCGCAGGTGGTTGCGACCGCTGTTGTGTGCTTTGCGCACGCTCATGGAGTCGTGGGTGAGGTAGACATCGCAGTAGTCGCAGAAGACTGGTGGTCAAGCTTTCGCGTCAGTTTATGGCTTCTGAGCATGTGTCTGTCATTGGGGCATTGCTTACACTTCGGCATCTTGAATGCGCTTCTCTGGTTCCACTTGTGCGGTTGTTGTGTTGACTCTGTCCCAAGCGCTGGTGGTGTCGCGAAGGTTGGTGAGTCGGGTGAAGGAGCGCAGCAGCTGCAGCAGCAACAAAGAACTGGAGCATGGAACGGCAAGGCTGAAGTCGGGCAAGGCTCGAGGGGCAGCTGGCCCCATATTAATATTGATTTGACCAGCATGATTGGCCAAGGGTGCGGGAGCTACCCCTGGCATTGAGCTAGACCGTAATCGAACGCGAACACCTTTCCAGTAAGTCAGGACCGTACAGAAACGCTGTCGAGAAAGCCAGGCTGTAACTGTCCCCAAAGAAGCTCCCTCCCGCCACACCACAAACAGCGCCCACCACAGCAACCATGGCGCTCCCACGATCGCTGCTGCAGTACATCTGCAGCCTGGTCCTCTTCATCGCCTGCGCCAATGCATTGAAGTTCGACCTGCAAGCAACATCACAGTCACACGACAACAAGAAGGAACGATGCATACGGAATTTCGTCGCCAGGGACACATTGGTCGTCGTGACGGCCATCGTCAGCGGGGCCAAAGGAGATGGCATGCGGGTGAACATGCACGTGAGTCGCTCTAGCCCACCGCCGACGTCCCTGTCCTGCTGCGAGAACAGGACGCTGCCTTGTCCTGGATGATTGCTGACGGCTGCACAGATCCGTGATGCGGTAGGAAACGAGTACGGCCGGCCACAAGACGTCGCCGGCGAGCAACGGACAGTCTTCACGTCCCACGCGGACGCCGCGTTCGACGTCTGCTTCGAGAACCTGTTGACAGGATGTACGCTGCCACAATTACTTTACCAATACAACAAGAAACATGTTGCTGACACGCAGGCCCGCAACAGCTCGAAACATCAACGACGCGACCCGCCACATCGAGCTCGACGTCGACATCGGAGCCGACGCAAAGGACTGGTCCGCGATCCAGGCCACCGAGAAGCTCAAGCCGGTCGAGGCGGACCTTCGCCGTATGGAGGAGATGGTCTCCGAGGTCGTGGGCGAGATGGACTACCTGCGGACGCGCGAGCAGAAGCTGCGCGACACCAACGAGAGCACCAACAACCGGGTCAAGTGGTTCGGCTTCTGCACCACCTTCATCCTGGTCGTGCTCTGGGTCTGGCAGATTCTGTACCTGCGGGCGTACTTCAGGTTCGTACACTCCCCTTGCATTCCCCTGCCCTGTATCTCCTCTGTCTCACGGTACTGACTATTGTCCCCTCCTCGGCAGGTCCAAGCATCTCATTTAAAGAGAGCAACCCTCGGACACGATGGCTTATGATTCCCGGAGTTCATGAACTATATGGTTGGGGCAAAAGCAGTCGGTCATGGTCATACGGGAGTTACTATGAGATATTGTACACTTGAGTCGGCAAACACATGCAATGGTGGATAGCTACGAGATGAATGGGTCATGGTCTGGCAACCTGAACTCCTCAGTTCTGTTTAGAACACTGTGAAATGTCGCGTGATGGTGGTCGTATAAATCACGTCCGAATCGAGCAACGTTGTTCCATCGCTCACGGGCAGGAGACGACCTGTAGGCCAAATCTGCTACTAGGAGCCCTGCTCGTTAACTTGGAGTATAAGCCCAGAACTACACAGTACGGTATAATGAGTGGCCCTCTCACAAGACCGGTCCGTGCGACCTGTTCCGAGGAGTTTTGAGCACCTGCAGCCGGATGATCCCTGCTGGTGTCTGGGCCCCGATGCCGAGATCGAGAAGGCGCCGGGCGGGATCACGGCAGGCCTCGGGAACTTTGGTGAATAATCTATGACGGCACTGGACCCTTGTTTGTACGTTTTGCATTATTCTGACAACCCATTTTCAAACCTCGGGCAATTCTCTCCACGACATTGGGTCCAAGTCTCAACTATTCACCGAGACACACTAGACATCCCCGAAAACACGACTCATCCCCCCACCATGATGTCCATCCCCCGCGCCCTGCGTCCGGCCTCGCGGCGCATCCTGAGCGCGCGCCCCGTCGTCGCCAGCGCCGTGCCGGCACGGTGGCAGCACAACAACAGCGGCCCGTTCGACCCCGTCCCGGGCCACGAGATGGGCGTCGGCGAGCTCGAGGGCGCCAAGTTCAGAATTGAGCCCCTGCGGCGGACGGGCGAGGACGCAGAGACCACGCGCGCCAGGTTAACCTGTATGTGTATCCCCTCGACGGCCTCATCACTCTGCCTATACTTAGACGGAGGGGACTGAGAGAAAAGCTTCTTCCTCCTCCACCCTACACAAACATGACTCTCTCCTCCACCAGTTGCTAACCGCGTCCACGACACCCCGCAACAGACCAGTCCCGCAAGCGCGGCACCCTCGAGTCCGACCTCCTCCTGAGCACCTTCGCGGCGACCTACCTGCCGCGCATGACGCCCGAGCAGATGCAGCAGTACGACCGGTTCCTGGACGAGAACGACTGGGACATCTACTACTGGGCGACGCAGCCCGAGGACTCGGCAACAACAACAAAAAGCAGCAACACCCCGGCCGCGGGCATGCAGAACTCGGAGCCGTACCTGAGCGACCAGGGCGCCGAGGGGGACAGCGCCAGCAGCGGCGGCAAGAAGCTGGAGCCGGCCGCCCCGGCCAAGGGCGAGTGGGCGCAGACCATCGGAACCTTCAAGCCCGCCTTCAGGCCCGTGCCCGCGCGCTGGCGCGGCAGCGAGATTCTCGACCTGCTGCGGCGGCATGTCAAGGAGAGGAGCGCCGCCGGCGTGCTGGGGAACAGCAACAGGGATACGGCCGAGGGTATGGCGTTCATGCCTGCTCTGGGGGATAGGAAGTGATAACACCTCCCTGGGGTTTTCGCAATATCGTTGGATCGAGGGGTTCGGTAATCTGTGATGGTCCTGCGGCCTGAGTCTTTGAGGCATGCCGGGTGAGTGGACAGGCGGGCCCTTCGTGTATAGACGAGCGTTGTAGTCAGGGACAGAGTTTCATAGATGCTCAGCAGCACCGTCATGCTGTAGCATTGTCATTTGCATGTGGGTATTTAGGACGCCAGTATGTACAATGTAGAATAATCCAGCATTGCAACCCCCCAGTTCATCTGGTTCGCGGGGCTCTGCAATCCGATTCCGCCCAGCACTTCCAACAAGAGTTCCACCAACCCCTGACTCTCCTTTCGTAAACTGTCATCACATCGTGTGGAACTGCTCCTGGCGAAAAGACAATCCGCTGGAAATCGCACGGCGGCCGGCCTGCTGTAGGTAGCGCTTGCGATGGACGAGTATGTGGACGCCATCCAGCCATCTCCTTTCACTAAACCCTGATATTTGAGGCGGTCTTCACAGCCAATGGACGAGCCTATCCTCCATTCTCGGGCAATATCCTGCTCAGACTCCTCAGCACTTCCATGGTTGGTAGTGCTTTCGTGCCCGCCGCTTGCCGCTCCTTCTCTTCTCGTTCCTTTAACCTCTCCGAACTCAACGCGAGGACCTTGTCCGCCTGTCGGCCCGCCGTGACTACTCTCAGATCCATCTTGTGCACGCTGTCCGCAAGATGGTCGACCTTGAATTCCACCCCTGACTGGGCAGTTTGCAGCCGCGTTTTCGTGGTTGATTTTAGGTGAGCGAATGACGAGGACGGGTCCGTCAAGGATTCGAGCATTTTCATCTCCTCTGCGTCGAGAAGCGTTGTGTCTGGTGGTGATGCCTTTTCGAGGTCGCTGTCTTCTGGGTACAGAGGTGAAACTTGCGGTAGAGGTGCCTGCAGGGCACGCCATGATTTCCGAGTTTCCTTTAATCTGTTTTGCCTCATTAGCACTCGCACAGAATTGCCACCCGGACCGGGAGCACCCACCGTTTTATGCGCGCTTCCAAAGCAGCAATCTTCTCCTCGTGCTCGACGTTGATCGGATTCGGCTTGATCACTACAGGCCGCTTTGGAGCAGCAGCAGCAGCCGGTTCATCCTCCCTGCTGAACCAGTCTGAGAATTCCGACTTGGACCCAAAATCCTTCAGCAGTGCGTCCTGTATCGCACGGGCACCCAGCACCGCGGGCGCTCCAGCTGTACCATGCTTCGGCTTTTCGCTCAAAGCCCTCTCCCCACACCATGTCAGGAGCTGCTTCATCCTCCTCGGTTCGCTCAGCCCCTCTGACTCGATATGTTTGAAAAATTCCGACGCGCCAACCTCCCGGTGCGGAATCGCGCTGTGCCCGCTCTCGATCAGTGAGCTGGCCCGCCTCCCTCGCAGGCCTACGCTGCTCCGTCGCCCGCCACCTGCACCTGCGGCGCCCATCCTGCGAAAATCTTTGTTCCGGTCGTTGATGGGGGTGTCGCTAAACGGCAGTGCTATCTTCTGCGCGTTTGGGTCTCTCTCAAGGGACTTGTCGACATGCTCAGGCGTCGCTTGTGGGTCATCTTCAACCGGTGGCGCTTGTTTCTTGCGCGTAGTCTTGCGAGTGCTCTTCTTTGCGCCATCATCCTTGGACGCTTGCCTTGTCCCGTTCGTTCGTTTCGCAGATGTCGGCGCTGGCGCAGTCGCAGGCTCCAGCCCGGGTTCCTCCTCAGCGATGTCTTCAACAGGTGGTGACTTTGTCCTGCGCGGGCCGCGCTTCTTTGGTACCACCAATGGCTTATCTGGCACGAGTGGCGAGGAATCGAGTTTCCTTCGTGTCGGCCGCTTAGAGGTCCTCAGCGGTAACTCCTCCTCCTTACCCGGCGGCGGCGGCGGCGATGACGCAGCGCGTTTGGTGCCTTTGCGAGGTCGTCCTGGGGACTTCTTCGCTGCAGCTTTTGCTATCGGTTTTGGTTCTGGAGCAGGTGGGGACGCTGGGGATGACACCGTCTTTTGTCGCTTTGATCCGCGCGTGAAGAGGAAGTCGCCATCTTGTTCGTCGTACACGGCGGCCGCTGCAAGCACGAGTAGCAGTGTCAGTACCCATCAATCACCGATCGCCGGCCATCAGCTGGAGCTATACATACCCGCGAGGCGCTTGCTTGTCCGGCTCGGCTTAGACTGATTGCTCATGCTCAATGCTTCCAGAGGGGGCCGAGTCCGCACGACGGTCGTCATTGATGAGATCTCAGTGGCTGGCGCATTCAATGAGGGTGTGTGGAGGAGTGGCGGCGTTGTGTTGTCGTCGGCGTCGCGTGTTGTGGATGCAGGTCTATCGCTGTGGGCACGCGGGTTAGAGCCAAAGGCGGTGGTGCCCCTCGCGACTGCTCCCCCAGCGCTGCAAGACGCGTCGAGTCGATGAATTGATTCTCGGAATGTCGTGTGTTTCAATACTGCGCATCAGCTGCTGGGGTTTCTGCGCGCTTATAATCGATGCTGAGCGCTCGCGACGCAGGCTCTTGTGCTTTTGCAAGGTCGGTAGTGTTTGGGGTTCCATCAATATGCCGCGGGAACGGGCTGCCCCCATCTAGAAGGCGTCTGCGTCTAACCCCCAAGGCCGACTGTTTACTACCGTCCAACGAAAGCGACTAGCGCTAGACCAAAACGGGCACACTAAAAGACCCACCGAACAGCACCGACCTGCAGGTGGGACCACCCCCCCCCCCCCTTCAGAACGCCTATGATTTCATTCGCTCCAGGACACTCACTCCTGCAGCAGTACTCTTTCCCTCAGAGCTGCCACTCCCTAAACAAAAGAGGATAAGAAGAAAATGCTTCAGTGGCTCTCACATTCTTCTGAGGCTATTGTAAATGATAACAAAAATTCATTATATCGGCTACAGTAAAGACACTTATTGCTGTTTCTTTGTAGAACTCAGAAAAAGTCTCGAGGCCTGTTGACCTTGACTTGCCATATGCTGCTATCAAGTAGTCGAGGCCAGGCACAGAATTCTCGCGCGAAGATACGACAGTAAGCGTGGCCGACACTGCGTGCAAGCAATATCATAAATCCAGGCCTGAGAATCCAGGCCATCTCGGACCACCTCCCCAAACGCCACCAATAGACAGTGCAGACCGCACCAAGAACGCCGCCCTTTTCCGTATGTATGCCCGTGGACCGTAAAGCAGAGACACCTTGGTTTCCCCTGTCCCCTTGTGATGGACTGCTCCGTATACTTTTACAGCCAATGCCCGCTAAGCCAGGGAATGACACCGTGAAGAAATAAATATGTTACAACCAAATCGTCGGCCTTCCTTCCTCGCGGCGGGAGAGGTTTGCATCCCGCTCGAAGGACTCCTCCGCTATGAGAAGCGACGCTGGCCTGCTTGAGCTGGCATCATCTGGTGATTTGGCATCGGTGCAGCCATCCCGTAAGGGTTCATCTGAGCATTATATGGCTCCATCCCAGCCATGTAAGCACCTTGGAGTCCCTGTTGTTGCGTCACAGGGCAATCCTTATGTGCCAACAGCAGCGTTTTCAGGTTGACGACTTCTTCCCTGAGCGCAGCAATTTGCTGTGTCAGCTGATCATTCTCCGTCTGGTAGAGATCAACCTTGTTTTGGAGATTTGCCAGCCACTGCTTCTTGCGCTGGCGACATTTCAGGGCAGCAACACTGTACAACATTAGCATCCAGGTTTACGCAGATACATCAAAACGGGCTTTGCTTTACTCACCGATTACGCTCGAGGAAGTTCTTTCTCTTCTCTTCCTCGGTCATCTTGTGCTTTGGCTTGTTGTCTCCGCCAATATCATCATGGTCAGAGTCATCATCCCCTGGCTCATCAGAGCCAATGGACGGTGGCGCATCGACAATGTTAGTCTTCGCCTTCTTGCTTGCAGGGGCCTTGGCAGGAGGCTCCTCGGCCTTGCGCCTGCCGTTTGTCGCGGCGGGTCCCGAACCTGAGTTGCGTTTGCCTTTACCCCTGGTGTTCGGCCGGGCGTGCTCACTTTCGTCTGACTGCGCGCTTGCGGCTTCACTAACACCTCGAGAAGCTCGGCCGTTATGAGTAGAGTTACCGTTCATGTTGGAGTTGGGATGTTGGACAGCAGGAGCCGGGTGGCCGTGATCTGCTGGCTGAGGCGGTAAAGGATACTGGCTCTGTTGCTGGGCGCCGTTCCTGCCTTGCGCCAGCATGAACAGGCCGTTAGCCGCGTCGTTGTCGTGGTTATCAAAAGGTCCAGTGGGCTTGGCCTCGGACTTCACGGCCGGGGCACCGTTGCTGAGCTCCTGTGGCTGCGACGTCGCAGGCAATGGTTGTTGGGCTTGCTGTTCTCGCTCCGCGGCAGCCGCCCTCATAGCGGTGCGGTGAAAGTCAACAGTGCTTGGTGTGGCACCGCCACCAGCGAGGTTGAAGATGGCAGCAGTATTAGGGCTTCCAATCACAGGGAACATAGATCCACTCCCTCCAGGAGTCAGACCAGTCCGGAGCGAGGACTCATTTGGCGTGGGAAAGCCACCGCGGAATTGATCGCCAAAGTAGTCGGCCTGTGGGCCTGAGAGCATGGCTGGGCTGAGCGGCCCGGTGCGCAGCGATCCACCACCCCAGTTGAAAGGCGTCGACCCAGTGCCAGGGAGGAGTGACGATGGCGAGGTGATGGCGGCAACGGGAGGCAGCTTGGTGCCTCCTGGGGTCTCTGGAGGACCACCGTTGGCGCCGAGTGTAGGATCACCACCAAATGACCTCTCAAAGGGGTTGGGCTCTTGGTTCAACGAGCCTCCAGGGCCTGTCAGGCCGCCGAAATAGTCGGGCGTGTTTCCCTTTGCCGCCTGGTTGGGATTGGGACGAGGAGGTGGCGCGAGTGGTTTAGCGGGTTCGCCGTTGGACGGTTCGGTCTTCGCTACGATCTCTGACGGTTTGGAGTCGGCCGCGGCATCTAGATGTGGGAAAAATACTTGTCGGCATGGTGTCCCAATTGAACAAAGGAGGAAATCAAGTGCGTGGTGATGTTATGGTGATGGGTGGTGAAGTGGTGGTGGCGGTCCACGATAGAAACGGCCAGTGATGATGACGATGGTGATTGTGACGATGATTGGGGTAGACAGTGATGTGTGGAGGGGGCTGCATCAGACTAACCTGGGCGGTTTGTGGTAGCATTGGATGTTTTGGGCGACTTGGAGTCGCTATCGCCAGCCATTGTGGTCGAGGAATTGGGTTGATCTGGCACGAGGAAGGGCGTGTGAGGGCGATGACGAAATGGGACAAGAAAGAGCGTCGCAAAGAGGAGGTAGGTGGGTTAGATGGAAGAAAGTTAAAATGTCCTCATGAGGTCACTCCTCTCGGGAGGAGTTGAGTGACACAAGCCGAGGGACTGGGGAGCGACTGGCGGCCGGGGCTGTTAGTCCGGCTGGGTGCTAGCTGGCTTGCTGGCTAACTGATTGACGGATTGAACGACAAATGATGGACGGAACAGATACGACGGCTGGCTAGGCTCGATGATGGTCTGGGAGTTCACGCGATGCAATGGTTTGTTATCTGGACGGCGCTCTTCCTTTCTTCTGTGTCCTTATCTCGTGCAGCCTGTTGTCTCACAAACCTCCGGACAGGCAGGCAAAAGGGTCGCCAGCAGGAGGGTTGTGGTGGAACGACGTGGCAGTGACGATACCACCTCCTGGACAAGAATATGGGTGGGCAAGTGGCCGTGCAGGAATGCGTGCAGCACAAGGTCAGGTCCGGACCAGATACAGGTCCAGGTCCAGGTCCGGTGTGGTGGTGATTGTGGGTGCGGGCGCGGGCGTGGGCGTGCGATCGGTTTGGCCTGGGTGCGTAGGAAAAAAGAGTTGAGGGAAGAGAAAAAAACAAGACGTCACGGATTTGGGGCGATGACGTGGTGTGGGCATGGGCTCAGTAATAAATGGCAAGGAACGGGCCCGGTGCCCACCCCCGTTGTGCTTCCTGCCGTTCTGCCCTCCTCTCGCTCGCGCAACCAGCCAACCAGGCACACCTTTCCTCGCCTCCCTCCTTCTCCTCCTGCCTTTTCCTGCCACTCGAGAGATTGAAATGGGGCCTGGCACTAGCCCTTCTAACAGGGCCTAGCAGAAGACTGCAACACGGGGCAGGGAAGGTACTTTTTCTTCCTAGAGGCTGCGGGCCGCCCGTCATGTACAGTACAAAGTGCCGTGCTCCACGCCTTCGAGAAAACGGGAGGCAAAGTTAACGTTTCCACATTACAAAGCAGCCAGACAGCCCCGACTGGAGCAATGTAATCCCTGTGGCGGGGACTCCCAGTCTCGCATTATTACCGATGTCCCAAGAAACCTACCTCCTCCTCACCCGTCGCCCGCTTCACGCCACTGCAGCTCACCATCTCCATCGCTTCTGCGGAGCCTCGCCGCAATCTAACAAAAAATGAGATAAACTGTTCGGATCTGTCTGCCTGTACGGATGCCAACCCGGCCGAACCAGGCATTGGATACACTCCTCAGACCTTGTTCTGTCTGTTGCCGCGTCGTGCTCCGCGTCGAGCTTGTCGCTGCAGTCCTCTGCCACTCGCCGTCAGGTAACGGTACAAGCTTGTCGCAAGTGCAACCCCCTTTTCAACCATTGTATCTGCTCCGTGCGGATTCCAATCCCGCACTCATTTCCGGCCGCGCTGTGAGGAGAAAACCATCCAATTCATAATTTTTCCTGAACAGGAAGTAGATCATCCTATCATTCTGACCTGACCTTGACGATGCGAACCGTCTCTTGCAACCTAGAGTAGCTCTTGCAGTGTTCTCCGCCATTCTGATCCGAGCCGCCGCCGGCGGTCGATCCGTCGTGGGCGGGATATGGATTCGGGGCGAGCACGAACACAAGGACGGAGACGGAAACCACTGCCTTGGGATCGCATCTCGATCTCCAGGACTTGGTGCGAACCCAGCACGCCCAGCTTGGCACACTCTTGACCGGCCCAGCCGGCCGAGCCACCGGCGGGAAACACGGACGAGATGCTCCAGCCTCCTGCACGCCCATTGCCAGCCAGGATCTCAAAGTCCCCCGGTCGCAGCCAGGCCCTGTTTTATTGTCACGGAATTCCAGACGCGTCGGTGAAGTGGGAATCCTCCCCAAGATCATCACAGCATTCAGGCTTGGCGCACAGTGGCATCGAGTGACAAAAGGACAAAAACCCCCCACTTCAGTCTCTACCAATCCGGAGCCTCGTCTCCTGCTGGGCTCTGAAATTGCATAGAGCGGAAACACTGCATGCGTCTCCGGCGCCAGGGATCATGATGGTTGTCAATCACCTTGTGCCTCCGCAGCCAAACCGGCGTGCGCCGTGCCAGCGCCTCATCCCAACCTCCTCGCAGCAAGATGTCGGTGTCGACTACGATCAAGACCTCGCCAACTGATTTCGAGCACAACTCGAGATCACGTACGTGTAGAGGGCTGGCTCAGTCTTTCTTTGTGTCTTGTTCCAGTAGGTCGGTCTTCGCGCCCTCGCTACCTTGGGGGCTGTGACACACCGTTATTGGACACTGTATATTGACAAGCGGCCACCCTCACACCATCCCGACCTATGACGCAAGATAGACATCCCTTTGCGTGGAACTCACCTTTGTCGCATGCGCGCCCGCCCAATCAGGTTTAGATCACGAGGGACAGGATGCCGGAGCTTGCAGCACATCCACACCACAGCTTGAGAAGACTACTCGAAGCCTGGGATCAACTGCTGGGAAAGCTGGGACGAGATTCGCTGGACGCCTCCTCTGCCTTCCCTGTCGGCTTCCGTGGCCGGCCTTGCTCCTCGCAGGTCGCAACACCACGCGGCCTGGTGGCATGGCGGTCCCTCGAACTCGGGCGGGGTTGTATCAACTGCCAGCTGGTGTGCGCCAAACTCTATTCCTGCCGGCACAACCCGGCGCAGGCAGAGGCGTGGTCTGGCGCTTGAGTTTTATGAAGTGTTGAGTACGATAAAGAGAAAACCTCAAACGCTTCTCGCGCCACTCACCCGTCCGCCTGTGTGCTGTTCGTGGTTGATTCTGCCACCCGAGCATGGCACAGACTAAGTTTCGAGGACACTTTCTTGGCGACACAAAGTTAAGATCTTGACTTGGCCCATAAACGTTTGTCCTATCAGTCCTTGAGAGCCGAGTCTCTGAGTCTACGAAGGCAAAGCGCTCGGCGTTGCAGACAAACAACTTCGTATCAAGCAGCCTTTCGGGGACTGTTGGCGCATTCCTGAAAGACCACCCACGTGCCGTGATAGGCGAGCACAGATCTGATCTTCCACGCCAGCAGCTGGAAGACGTCATCGCCACATGCGGCTCCGCATGCCTTTCCGCTCTGCATGGCGTGAACTCTAGATCCCGTCTCGTCTAAGTCGGAAATGCCGGTCCGCCCTACGGCCTTGTCTTGGGTTACGATCCAGACATGCTGCACGCATCTAAGATCAGATAAACGACTGGTTCGATTTGGTCTAAGATAGGAAAAGTCAGGTGTCTTATCTTGTGAAATTCTGACAAGATTTTAACGACGACGTTTCTTACACCCGTGCTATCGCTATCACACTCACAGGCAGCCTCACCTGGTTGGGAGTTCAGAGTTGAAGATGCGTTTCCAGGTCGTCTTTTCATACGTTCACAACACATATCAGGTAGGAAATTATTACACCAGAAACGACTTCATCTGTAAACTGAGAAGACTTGGTTGTATTCATGAATCAAATCTTAGAGACTTGGTCTTCACGAACGATGCGGAAGCCATGTCGAGGCGCATGAACACGAATCACTGGGGACTCTTGGAGGTCGGTCTTCGTCTCAAACACAACCTCTTTACTGTCCAGACTCAAGAGAGCCCCCAAGTCCTTGTGTGATGACCCAGTATCAAGTGGGAATACCACCACGTTGTCGCCCCTCTTCAGGCCCAGGGCTTTCACGAGCGGCTCGCCCTGCTCGACTTTTGTGGCGCTGCCCTCGAAATATGAAGATTGCACTATAGTTTGCGCCGCCTCCTCTCCGGACACAGTAGGCACCTTGCCCAGTTTCTGTTTCGCAGCATTGACAGTCCTGTCAAATCGCTCGATCCACGCGAATACCTTGGGGAACTGCGACTTCGAGACTTGGTCGGACGGCAGGGCCCCCGGCAGACCGTTCAGCCAGTGAAGCGGCCAGACGGCCTCGATGTCGGCCAGGCTCGGCCCCTCTGTCTTGAGGACCCAGTCCCTCCCGTCGGCAAGCAGGGTCGTCTCGAGAAGCTCGAAAATGTTACGGATGTTGTTCAGGGCCTCTGGCCTAGCCGCTGGCGACTTTTGACCAAGCAAAGCATTTCCGTTCATGAAATCAGCGCGGTCCTTGAGGAAGTTGGGGTCCTTCATGATGGGCAGCTCGCGCGGGAGCAGCGACCCCGCCCAGGCGAAGACGCCGCCGTCGACGCTCAGCACCTCCAGGAGGCGCTCGGTGGCGCGCTGTTCTGTGTTCTCCGCGGCGCCGAGCCTCGGGGCGCTGGCTGGGTAGGACTCCAGCTTCTGCAGGATGAGGCGCGTGTCCAGGTACACGTCCCGCCCGATGGACATCAATGGGATGCGGCGGTACTTGATTCCCAGCTTGGAGACATCCGGCCGCGGCATAACTGGAGGTTGCATCTGTTTCTCGCGCTTCAGCTGTGCACATTCGGGTACGCTGGAACTAGGGTGGTCTCACGCATTGTTTGTAGGGGATGCCGCGCAGCTGAAGGTACCATACTATCCGCCTCGCATATGGCGAGAAAGGATAGTGGTAGAGGACGATTGGCTGCTCTGAGGACATTCTGAACAACTCGCTGTTTTACAGATTTTAGAAGAGGTAAACGGAATAGAAGCGTACTTCGCGAAGATGTGAAGGTAGTTGCCATTTCTATCAGGGACCCGGGATACACCAGCCCGATTTGGTCAACCGCGGGCGGTCGAGGTGTGCCTCGGCATGGGACCACAACTCCCCGCCCTCGGCTTCGCCAAGTACTCACATCGAAAGATAGCTCCGAGGCTTCGTCTTTATAGTACCTGGGTGCAAAATAACACTAAATTTGGCGTCGGCGAAAGGAGTGATTGTATAATTTTACCCATTTGCCGTCCCTTGGTGACGGACCAAGATGCAAATTCGCGACTCCATATCATCAAGAGCATATATGCTTAGCAACCCCTCATATTAATCTCGAACCTGAAAACGCGAGGTTGAAAAGAACTGGGTCTTTTTCCATACGTTGATGACCTGAGGCTCACTGTCAATAGTAAATCACAGAGCAAAGCTGCCTACAGGTCTCAGCGTATTAAAAAACGCTTAAGCAAGTGGTTGTTTTCTTCTCGGTCTCCAACCAGTTGTCAGATCTTTGGCAGGCATGACCACATCTCTATTGCGTTGTTCTCAGTCTGAGGTTTGCACACTGCGCGAGAAACTACAAGAGTTCTAATAGGTGTCCTTTTTTTCAGTTCTCTTTTCCTCTTTTCTTTTCTAGACATAATTTGACTGTGTTTCCCTGTTCTTTGACACTTGATATTCTCTGACTGCCATTTGGCTCTGGAGTATTGTGTTGAGTTTAGTCTCTAATACTATAGGCAAGCGTCTGGTTCTACTCAAGAATTTACTTCGGACTACATATTATTCTTGCCTGAACCAGCTTTTCAGCTGTGATGTACCTTGCCCATTCTTTTCTCTTACACAAGGAGATAAGATCTATCTCCCAGTGAACTTCCTCTCCGCCCAACGCGCTGGCACGTACACAGCAAACGTAAACAAAAACGACAGCTGGTTGCCGATATCCCCACTCGACTCACCAATCCTGGCGGCCAGGACGCCCACATAGAACGTCTCGCTCATACCGACGACAGCACCCGCGATCCCGGCAGCAAACGCGAGGCCGCCGGCCCAGCCAAACGGCAGGGCACGTGGGTCGTTCCAGGCGTCGAGGTCATACTCCCGGAACCCGCGGCGCAGCCCACCGCGGTACAGGTAGTGCTCGGCGGCCAGGACGACGAAGAAGCTGGTGTTCCAGTAGCCGAGGAGCGACAGGAAGTTCTGCAGGAAGGTGAGCAGCTGGTCGCGGCCGACGAGCGCCAGGAGGACGATGGCGACGAACATGATCGACGTCCAGATGAAGCGGGGCACGGCGCCCAGGGGCCGCGCGAACTGCTGCACCGACAGGCCGGCCGAGTACATTGCGATGGCTGTCATGGCGATGCCCGAGAAGGCGAGGATGACCAGGAGGAACTTGGCGAAGCCGAGAGGGCGGACCATGGTCTGGATGAGGTATCCGATGCCCGAGTCGTAGCTTTCGAGCCAGTCGGCCTTGTTGTTCAGCGCCGAGCCACAGATACAACCGAGGATCATTCCGAGGCACGTGGGGATGCTGTTGCCCAGCGTGGTGAGCAGGAAGACCTTCCACTTGCTGGTGTCGACCGGGTACTCGACGTAGTAATCGCTGACGATGGAGCACCACGACGCGGAAGATCCATACAGCACAGCAAAAAGCGTCAGGGCCGTCCCAGACAGCGTCGGCCCCGTCAAGGCGGTCGGCGTGGCGAGGTCCGCAGATGGGCCCGCGAATCCGTACATGATTACGAAGACCACGGCCAGCACGAGACCGGCGAACTTCTCGTAGGTGAAGACGGCCTTGAGGCCGACAAAGGACACGACAAAGGCGCACACGGCCGCGATGATGACACCCAACTCCGAGCCCAGCCGCCCGTCCGACACGGCCGCCAGGGCTTGACCGCCCGTGATGCAACCCACCGACGACCAGCCGATCTGCTCGACGACGTTGAGCGCCGCGATGAGCTTGCTCGGCCACCAGCCCATCGAGTACCTCGAGATAGAGACCTGCCGGAGGCCAGTACCCGGTCCCATTGTCGCACACCATCCCTGTGTGACGTGTGTTGTCAGCCGGGCTGTGCTTTTTTCACAGGATTCCCTCTCACTATGAGATATGTCTTGCTTACAGTGACTGCACTCCCAAGAAGGGTACTAAATATCGTGATGGTGATGGTTCTGGACAAGTCGAGACCCAGCTCCCACCCAAGAAACCCAGTCGCGAAGCAGCTCAGGTTCATTGTTGCAGACATCCACATCTAAGATCTACTTAGTGGCTGTCTCATTGGGAACCAAGCAAGTAATCAATGCTGTTGGATGCATATGTCTTATAAATCTTGCAGCATCCAACTCCCGCGCGGAGCAATGTCTTGCCTCTGAGCTCACACAGCACTTTCCAGGGGAGCACTCACCAGGAACATCACGGCCTGGTTGCTCCACGAGGCATATGCAGGGTCCCTGTCCTCGGGTCGCCGTCGCGATATGCCGTGAGTCTCGACGCCGATCTTCCGGTCCAAGGCCTCTTCCCACCCGCGCATCTTTGCCAGAATACCGGTTTTGCTGGCGTTTCGCATGTACGGGGGCACCTCATCTTCGACGCTGGCCGATGACTTATCGCTGGCTCCGGCGACGACCTTGGGCTCGACTGCGTATTTCTCCTCATCTTTCATCTTTTCCATGGAGGGCCCACGTGGTTGAGGGCAGAAAGAAGGCATCCGTGCTGAAGTGCAGGAGAAGGTGATGCTTCCGACAGTGTGTGACCTTTGGAGTGACTTCTCCGGCTACGCAGTCAAGTAAGAAGACCGCCAGACACGAGAAGCAAGAAGACCGGCTGTGCACAGGTCAAACGGCAGGAGCAGAAGGAACGAGGGAGTCTCTACAAACCAAAGACACAGAAAGGCATAGATCTGGTTCCCGCACTACACGTAAACGAAAAAACCCAAATTCCCTAGCATCATGTCAAAATGAGCGTGATAGCAACCCCCCACCTATCCGTTCGTGTCTCTCCCCGCAGGATGTGGCCATCGCCAGCCATTTCGCACCATGAGCGCGCACCCATCCAGACTTCTGGGCCGGGGTAGAGGGGCTTTGCCGGGATATCACCGGACGGGTCCGGGCCTCAAGACCAGATCGGGAGGCGAATGTCACGTAATATCGTGCAGGCATGAAGCTTAACTTTGCTTATCTCCAGCGTCTAGAGGCGGGCAGCCGGGACGGATAGATTGGGGAGGGCGCGGAGCAGAATTTCCTGAGTGTGGGCAGCCGATACAGGCAATTGCCTATCGGCGATGCCGTTCAGAGCCACGTTGCGTCGTTCGATTGTACGGAGTAAGTCAGTGGTGAGCCACATGGGCCTGGTTCCGACAGCCTGGAGGCCGGCGCTAACGCGTGGTTGATCTGAGTGTAACTCATCCGCGTCGTAGAGGCAGACAGAGAGACTCATTTGAAGAAGGCTTCGGTAGACCAGTGAGAAGTGCCAGAGTTCTGCTTCATTACAGGGTGTGCCTGTACGTGACACCGACCTGGGTCTTGTATTAGACATTGCTAAAACAGACCATTTTGCCGGGGCTGGGGGAGCCGACAGCGTGAGGATATAATGAAGCCACGGAGCTACCCGGTCACCCTGATGTCGCTGGATCCCCAGAGGGATGATAATTACCAAGTCCTCCTCAAGTCGAGTTTGTGCAGTTGCCGTCGATTCTATGCAGGAACACGATGGAGATCGACAGCACGGCCGAGAAGTGTGCCAGCTCTTTCGCGGACATGCACCTGATCGACAGGGCGAATGTGCCTGCGACGTGTGTCGTTTGCTCAAAAGTAGCCGTCGCGCAGCGCGCCGTCCCGAAGATTCTCGCCCCAGAATCTTGGCGCCCAGGCACTGGACGGCCCAAACCAAGACGGGACGTCGTTTTCCAAGAAGCTTGTATTACATGCGCATAGCAGCTCGTTTTCTCGATAAAAGCAACGCTGTTTTTAACTCAAACCTTGGCCGTCTAACGTGGACCTATACCCACTTTCCAAGACGGCCACAGTAGTAATCAAAAGGACAAGACAACGAGCTCTGAAATTTATGAATCCGAACAATTTCCTGGACTCAATCACTCCAAGCTGTGCTTCCATGCCCAGTTTTCTAATACTGACTGTGAGCATCTTCTCGCCTAGCTCGACTGAATCAAGAAGCAGGAGAATCATGCCCGCTTATGATGGGTGGCCTCCTGAGCGTCCGTCTTGGACACATCTCTGTAGTGCTGGTGGACAACGGTCAAGAATGGAACGTCGTCTGGTCTCGATTTCTTGGTTCTGAGGTCAGAACCAGGCGTCAAGGGCGCCACACCTGGGCTTGGGAGCACAAGAACGGGGATTATGGCCCTTTGTTTTGGTAATATTTTTGCATCGCTTCCAGCCCTTAGGCACCCGCTGACGACAGTCCGGGTACGGACACCGATGAGTTCGCGTCCCCGCAAAGGAGATGAGTCTGATGTCTGACGGTCATACAAGCCATGTTGCCAACAAGCGATTGTTGCTTGCTCCGTATGACTGGTCTTCGCCACTGATGAAGTGTAAGACTGGCGCACCACCTGGGCAGCACGGGAGGTGGGCATGGTGCGACCGGGAAGAGTCAAATATCAAGCAGGCAAGCAAGTGTAGGGCGCTGATCCTCTCCGATGAACATCCGGGGACGGGTCTCAGCTCATCGTGGCGCTCGAAGTCTTGCGGAGGTAAGCTGCCTGACCAAACCCTGTTCTCGACCTGTGTCACTTTGTTAGTTTGATGAGCAAATACAGCTCTGACAGATCATGGCAGATGAAAAGTAAGACTGGAGTAGTGAGGTATCTGTCTGGTAGGCTTCAACACATTTTCCTTTGACAGACAGCCCGCACGACACGTCCCAAAAATAGCAGCCCAAAACCACGGAGTTGGAAGATTATTGAAGCCCCAAGTGAGGAATCCCTGGGCCTCGCTTTCGGGAAGTAGTCCGTAACGGAAAGGAACGCGGCAGCCAATTTCTCGACTGTTGGGGTCCTTGTTTTCGACTTGTATAACGTCACATTTGGCGGCCCAGGGAAAGAAGAGAAGAAGGAATGGAATAGCGCGATGCGAATCGGACATGACGCTGGCGCATCGGGCTCTTGAGGTTGGCAGGCCCAGGAGGCCTAGTCTGACAGCTGAGAAATGACGACGCTTGTCACCAACGTACCGCGTACAGACGATCTCAAACATTCATGTTGAAGGCATCTCGGCAGCGGTCTGTCCGGCCTGGACCACTGGCCACGGTTCTGAGCCGCCCGGCGTGACTGACAGAGTGGCGAGATCCCCGATACCGAGGGGTGTTTGTTTGTAATCTCAAGATGTCGGGCTTGGGGGGGGGGGCAGTCATGCCAGCTCGGTTCCAGGAGGAATGGTGTGGTGAGATTGTATGTCTCGGTGCCCCCCAGGAGGTGGCGCTGTTGGCAGAGCTCAAACCCCCACGCTCGGAAAAAGAGGCAGGCGAGGCAGGCTGGCAGGGAGGGGGGATGCAACGGCGGGTTGAAGCTCAGCTCAGCTCAGCAAGCTCAGCTCAGTTCAGTTCAGGCCAGGCTCCAGGCTGAGATGAGATTGGAGATCGGCGCGCTGGATTAAGCTCGTGGGCGCAGCGGCCCTTCCCCGGATTTCAGAAATCCCCCAGAGGCCCCAGAGCTGCGCGGCAGAGATTATGCCCCAAATAGACTGCCTGCCCCCGGCAGGACTGGGGGAGGCACAGTCTCTGTGGGCGTTGGAAGTGGGATGACACGTTGGGCAGGCTGAGGGAACGAGGCCCAAGGGCGGGATGGCATCGGGTGGCACGGTGAAGCTCCAACGTGGTCTGTCTGTTCATCCAGCAGCCCAACACAGAACGGGCCTATTTGGGGGAGACCAAGACCACACCACGGACCAACAGCGCATGGTTGGATCGAGAGGGGATCGAGAGGACGACAAAAGAAAGGCCCCCGACAGACTGAAAGTTGGCAAAGTTGGTCGCTCACCGACAGAAGTCTGAGGTCGCACCGGGCCAATATACCGGGTGAGATCCCAAGTGGCTGCCCCCTGAAGCTGCAACTCTCATTCGTGAGCACGGGAAAAGGAAAAGATTGAAAGAGGCATGAGTTGTCCGACCGGCCCCCAGCATCCAGCCAGCCAGTGCCAGCCAGGCCCAAGCCCAAGATGCTCGCCCGTCCCACGCTGAGGTCAAGGCATCAGTCACACCGTCGACGGCTTGGATCCGATATGTAGGGGTGGAAGGGGTGTGGAAGGGGTGGAAACAATGCGGGAGAAGGCACAAGGGTGTTGGTCTGGAAGGAGTGGAACACGTCCCCAAGAGAGCGTAGCATCCCCAGAGCATAGCAAGCATAGCACCTGCATGCAGCGGCAGCAGAGTGACAGAGTAAGGAAATCCCCCCAGTCCCCACACAGCCCGCCCCCCACAAGTCTCACCTGCAGGCCGGCGGGACCCTGCAACCTCCACATTTTCCACGCAGGCTTGCAGGGAAGGAAATTCCGGGGGGTTACAGCTGCGGCGGCTACTGCCCAGTCTTGTATCCCGGGCTTGCTGCAAGCCCCAGAAAGGGAAAAACAGAGTTGCGCCCAGACCTGCCAATGCTCACGAACATCAACTATCACGGCTGTGGTGTAAGGGGGTACGGAGGAAATTTGTGCGAGAGCGCATGGGCTCATCACAGGGCTGGAAGGTGTAATTTAAAGGGGAGGACAGGCAGACACAGGTACACACAGACACAGACACACAGTATTGTGGTCAATACACACGTCAATAATAAACAAGGCGGACGGTCGGAATGGCGGCCTGTTGTTGCCAGGCACGTCCAGGACAGGCAGGCATGGGCAGGCGTCCAGGCGTCGTGGACACTTGTTCCAAGGTTCGTCCCAGATTGCAAGGCGCTGTCAGTGCCGCGTGGAAGATCCGGGCCACTCCCCGGGGGCAACTAGACAGCAGAGGTCCATTACACGTTTTACGCGGCAGGTTACTGACAGACCTGTTCCCTACACCGAGTCGACGCATCGGAACAAAAAGGAACAAAACAAATATACATGAGGTGAGTGGGGTGCTAAATTTGGGGGCAGAGAAGACACGACTATCAAGTCAGATTCGGAAAGGAAGGGGGCCAAGATGCAACGTGCAATAGATAGAAACAGAACATCAGGATAGGCAAGGCAGGCAAGGGTTGGAAGGGGGGGGAGGCGAGAAAGGAGGCTCAGAGACCTGATCCGTGGGCCATGCTCCTTTTCTCTCCCCCTTCGGCACCCAGACAGCCTGATGGCTCCTTCACTCCCTCGCCCAGTCCAGTCGTACCAACCAACTGCCCATCCTCGGATCGCCGCCTGTCGCAATTTTGGCCTTCCTAGGTAGATACTGTACCGTGCATAACATTGCCCAACGGACTATCTTTCCTGGCCCTGGACCACACCGAAACAGTTCCCCAGGTCTCAGGCACCCTTGCCGTGACCCGAGGCCTGGAATTCCAGAGGTGAGGGCGCCGCAAATCAGAGAATCTCCGAGCAAGCCCGGGCGCCCGCAGGATTTCACCTCGGCTTGGTATCCTGACGACTCCCCTTGCTTATCAGCCAATTCTTCTCAAGGACCAGACATGTGGGCTGGGGTGCTATGTACTTTAGTCCGCCTGGGTAGTACAGTGCAGTACGTATGTAGCATGAGGTCGTCGAGTGCTTCACCGGGCACCGAGCGATGCCAATCTCACAAGTGTGCCCGTCTGTCTCCCGACGAGGGCAACAAACTCGCTAGCTGGGCTCGTCTCCACCCAAAGCGGCGATGCACCTTCCACTCGGTAGTCCTGTGCGATGTTATTGTGGGACCGTCTCATGCTCGCGGGTTCCAGGCGCTCTCGACAACATTCCATGCATCGGCCTGGACCAACAGCACCAACCAAATCACCTTAACTGGCAGAACAAGCAGACGAGCAGGACAAGAAAAGACGGTACCAGTGTGAGACCTCCCCACACTTTTGACAACGCAGCCTGCCACTCGTCCCTTGTCTCCCTCCGCTGTTTCTAGTGAATCCTTGAATAGCACAATCCGTTCCTATCAGAGTAAGGAAGAAGGCGAGGGGGGTGGGTTGAAGGCCCGACGTGGTGGTACCACTCGGCCACTCGGTGCGAGGCAAGGTACCAGAGGTACCGATTGGGGATGCCCCATTCCCCCAACACCGCACCACCCCCCACACAGCACCAACGTCGAGTTGTCTCGTAGCCGAAAGCAGTGACAACGTGCTGCTGAGAGTACTGCAACGCTACCTGGTACTTGGGGTACTTCGGGTACATCACCACACCCTTGCAACCCTTTTTTCGTTCACTTCCGGCGCCATAACACCAAAAGTGCACTTACAGTCAGTCAGTGGCTGCCGTATTTATTTCATCCTCACCCCGTCCCTTCCCTCACCCTCCTCCCGCTTCCCCAGATTCCAATCTCCTTCCAAACCTTCTCAGAGAGCAGACAAAACACCTTTGAGCCTCCCAAAGACAGACAGACAGACAAACGGTCGCATCCCGTCAGACATCTGAACCTGCAGTCACCCACACACGCCAAACACATCATACCATACCAATCACTCACTCACTCACCATCCACTGTAAGTAGCGACCCACCCCATGTGTGATGCCATATTAAAAGGACCGAGGCTGACCTCTCTCCCTGAAAAGAAACCAAAAAACTCTACACTCGCCGCAATCATCTAAGCCAGAAATAAATCCGAAATCAAGATGCCTAGCCACATCGCCTCGCCGCTCGCCGTCTCGCCCTCGCGCGAGCGGCTCCAGCTCATCACGTCTCAGGATTTCGCCAGCCTGACCAAGACCCTCTCCTCCAAGGACCTCCAGTCGTCGCCCACGCCGATCTACGACTACTCGCCGCGCGAGTGGGACGTCCCCGCCCCTCCGCCGCCGAGCCCCGTCAGCTTCCGCCATGAGAAACCCAGCTCCCGCCGCTGATGGCCAGACTCTCTTTTGCCCCTGTACTACAAGTCAGCGAAGGAGCTTACGTATTAATACGCTCACCCCTTTCCTGCGTAAAGTCTTTTTTAATTCATTCGGACGGGAGTTCTCGGTCTTTTCATCACGCGGCACAAAAAGGAGGAGCAGCAACGGCAACAGCATTTGTGTCAGGGTTCACTTCATTTGGTCTGCTTCATTTCCTTCCCAAGGGGGGGTTTTCGGCGTAATGCGGCATGGACGGAAAAAAAGGATTGGCAAATTCGACGGACTGTATTTTTATTATGAGAAGACCAAAAGGGAGCGGGCCAATCGATCATTCGTGGATTTACTGAAGAAGGGTTGACGATCAGGGTTACGGCTACGGTTCAGAGGAGAAAAGGGGAGGATGCATGTGCCATGGTTCCTGTTCCTCCCACGGAGCAGCCAACAGCCCTTGCACCGTGTGTGAGGGCGGACCTCGGCGGCACTGGCAGAGGCTCTCTCGAGGAGGCCTGTCATAGACCATAGACAGCAGAAGCCGGACGAGGCGTTGAGCCTACGAACAGGACAGTTGGGTCCCTCGTCGATACGAAAATGGAAAAGATGTCCAGAACCATTACACCGGGTCCGCTGTGGAGCCCCGTGGGCCCCGGAGTGGCCTGCTCCTCCCCCCATGAAGTGATCCATGATCCACGAAGTTCTCTGCTGGCAAGGCGGGAAGTTTGCCTTGTCCCCCTCGTGTCCCTCCCCATGGTTGCGAGGTCGGTAACACGGATACTGCGGTAAGTGGCCCCAGCAGCAGCAGCGCGCACAGCCGAGTGGTGGGGAGATGCCCGGATGCGGGAAGCCGGTGGTGCCTGCGTGGGTGATGTCGTACGCACATTTTGACTCCGCAGGATACATACCCTCAAGGCTGGACCTCCCTCCCCGGGCCAAGAGCAACCAACCGGGCGGCGCAACCGCCCGAGGGTGCGGAATTATCAGGGACGGGGCTTCCTGAGCGCGGGCCTCATGTGTGCAACCTTGCCTTTGCCCCATGCCTCACCCTTCTCTCCCGAGGTCTTGCGTAGATACCGAGCATCCGGCGTTGGACCGAAGTCGTGCGAGCTTGATGATGTGTCGGGTGCTACGGCATGGGGCCGGCCCTCAAAGTCTCCATCCGGTAGTTAGGCACATGTGTCGGCCGAAGGGGTGTGGGTAGGTACATGTAAGTGTCAACCGAGGGCTGGACTATTGCTACACGGTGAAGTGCTAGCCCAAGTACAATTCTCGATCGGAGCAGTGCGTCGAAGACAATGGGCCGGAGAGACCAAAAGTCCTCCATCCTAAAGACTCCAGATCATGGTCTTGATTGAAACCATCTGCAAGTATGGAGTGCACCCATGGACCCCAGGTATACATGCAATGCTCATGTCTGTTACGGATCTCGATTGACCATGTGTTATGACATTTTTGGTTGCATTGATTTATACGCTGTCACGGCCTGTGATCGCTGGCGGGCCGAGGCGGATGAGCAGTGCCCATTTACCGACTGATATCCCAGCATAAAGGACTGTGAAAATGTTAGCGTGGCCAGGCGCGCAACGAGGTGGTCTGGGCTGAGATTATTTTCCATTTAGCTCAACGCGGTGCTGTCGCGTCTGAAGCGGGCTCCGGGACGCGTCGGGCCCACCTGCAGAGCAAATAGCCGCCTCAAAATACCTAGGCTAGCTCCAGTGAATTGCTCCTGCCATTGATCTTGTTTGTTGACTTTGTACCTTCACCCAGCTGCCTGTTCCAATCGTTCGTCCTTTCCCATTGACAATACCACCGCATCATCATCTCACCTCACTGCCATCACGACTCTCATCTGCACCTGCCTTTTTCATACGCTGTGTGCAAATTGCAACAACCCGTAATCATGCCAGGAGCAGCTTCCGGACGACCAAGAGGTCGCCCTCGCAAGGTGGCCGCGCCTGCGGACTCAGCAAACATCGGCACCTTCACCCGCGTGTCGAAGCATACGGCACCCATCGGGAAGGAGGTCCGCGACAAGAAGGTCATCCAGACCGTTGAGATCAGTCAGAGCACGCCAGCCACCCCCTCCACGCGGAAGAGGAAGGCAGCCCGTTCCCCCGAGCCAGAGGAAGCCGCGACACCACAATCTCAGCGTCAGATCTTGTACATCACCAGCAAGTCTACCAAGAAGGCTCGTCACCAAGCACCAGAGCACATCCCTCGGCCGAGCATACAAGAAGAACAGGTCCCATCAACTCCGCGCCGCAACACTAAGAAGCGGGCCTTGTCGCCCGAGTTCGAGTCCCCTCGCACCAAGGAAGCCGGCAACCTCTTCAAGCGCCTGCGCATCCAGGCCTCCCCATCCGCGACCGTCCCCCGCCTGTCCTCGCCCCTGATCACCCAGGTCAGCACGCCTGCGACGTCCGTCATCCCGGACACGGAAGACGAGAACAGCGACGATGGGTCCGCCGCCACCACGCCCGAGCCCGAGCAGCCCCTCCCCCAGGAGCTCCTCGACATCGTCTCCCTCTACACGGCCTTCCTCAAGACCATTGTAGTGCACTACGCACACAACGGCACCAACACGCCCGTCGACCTCCGCCAGATCAGCCAGCCCGTCAGCCTGGCATGGGGCAAGAGGCGCATCTCCCTTGCGGATATCCGTCGGTGCGTCGGCGTCATGGATGTCGAGTCCAGCGCTGTCAGGTCGCCGTTCTACCTGGTCGACTACGGAAATAAGAAGACCTGTGTCGAGCTGCGGGACGAGCATCACGGGCAGCCGTTGGACGAAGGCAGGCTGGTGCGCGCGTTTGAGACCAACCTACGGATGATCTGGACGAGGTCCAGGGACTCGGCGGATGCTGACCTGAACGCATTCGTCCTGAGCCTGCCCAAAAGCCCCGTCACGAGCTGCGAGGCCCTGACTAAAGCCTCCTCATTGCTGGCCAAGGGGCAGCGCAACATGCAGGAGCTGAAGGCCGGCATCGCGGCTAGGAAGGAGGAGAAGGAGGCCAGCAAGATGCCTGCCATCCTGCAGTCCACAGAAGGCGAGGGCACGTCCGGCGCGCCGCAGCTGTCCCTCATCGACCGCCTCCGCCTCAAGGAAACCCACCTCGCCAGGCTCGCGGCCACGGGACCCACCGCTGCCGAGCTCGAGCGCCGCGCCGCGCTCCAGCGCGCCGACGACGTCGCGGCCGTGGTCGCCATGCTGGCCAAGGCGTCCGGAGGCACGGGCATGGGCGGGCGGGTGTCGTTCAAGATGGTGACGCTGCTTCAGAAGCTGAAGGACTCGCTGAGGCTGCCCATCTCGAAGGAGGAGGGCGCGGCTTGCATCCGGCTCCTCGCGGGCGAGGTGGCACCCGAGTGGCTGAAGATTGTTGTCATTGCCGGCAAGGAGAATGTTGTCGTCCAGATGGGGCGGACGCCCAGTTCTGGGGAGGTGGTGGAGAGGGTCAGGATGCTGTCTACTTGAGTGGTGTGCGGGTGGACGTCTGTCTGGGACGCTGAGGCGTGACGCAGAAGGGACTACTTTCTCTTGTCCGAGAATGATTTGCATTTTCTGAGCATTGGTCTATCCTGCTACGGTAGGCGTTGAGAGGAGTTTGATTTTACGGAAGCATCAGGAGTCGGTTGAATTCATTGACCGGAATCAGCATTGCTATTGAAGGGTTTGGTATTATTGCGGGGAGCTTACGGCTGGATATATCAAGACGGTCGCTCGTTGGACATTGGCATAGGAGCATGTACAAATTGCTTCAAAATGGCGATAGGGAAGCCACAATAGATACTCGAAGAAGACAAGGAATTGATGATGTCAATCAAATTCTATTCCCAGACTCTATAGACGACTCTAAATGTGTCACTCTTGGATAGGAAATTGGGGAGGCCGCGACAATCTTCGCTATGCAGGGACGGGGCGCGACCTGGTCCTCAGTCATGACCCAAGGCCCCTCCAGCCGGCCCCCATATGAGAGGCAACCGACCGGCTCCCCATTTTTGTCACCAACAGGAAGACGTGGCAATCTCTGGCTAACCGGCCTGACGGCCAAGAAACCGACCTCTGACGGTGGCATTCTTCCGATCTCCCATTGCTTGACCACTTTGTTCGTCAACGCTGTCCCTTGTTTTTGGTGAGGCTTTTTCCAATTTTTTGTTATCTTAAACGCCCCGCATGCAATAAGGCAACCAACCCGTCAGCCGACCACCGCCAGTCTATTTCTTGGCGGCGTCCTTCTTGGGGAACTTGGGCTGGCCGATGTCGTTGCCCCTCAGCTTGACGTTGAGGACGCGCTCGAGGTTGCCGAGGACCTTCTGGTCCGGGGTGGCGGTGCCGCGCTCGAAGTCGGCGACGATCGTGGGCGTCGTGTTGCACTTGGTGGCGAGCTCCTTCTGCGTCATGGTCGGGGTCTGGGCGTTGCGCGCCGCCTTGATGGCCTCGGCCACCTTGACGCCCACCGTCTTGGGCTTGACGATGTCGTCGCTGCGGTCGACCTTTGTCATGCGCTGGCCCTCGCCGCCTGACTTGCCCTGTTGGTTGGGGGAGTACGTGTCAGAAAAAGAACGTGGTTTGCTTCCTTCGTCGGGGACTCATGGAGTCGGCACCGAGGGGGAACTTACTGCGTTGCCGATGGCGTACTTCTTCTCGCTGCCGACGACGGCGCCACTGCGCATGGCGGCGTTCAGGGCGCTCTTGCCCTTGACGACGGTCTCGCGCTCGCCGGCGCCGCCGCGGACGGACTTGCCGATCTTGGTGACTTGGTCCCAGTCAGCCATCTTGACGGTTGTTGATGTTGTTGTTGGTGGTGGTCTTCGTGTGTTCTCGACGCTGCCTGGTCGGTGTTTGGCGGGGTTATGATATCAGACAGGCGGTTGGGCTGTCGTCAGGCACGAATTCCGAGAGGGTTAGGAGTGGGTTTGTGGATGGTATGTTGGTATTGATGGGACGGACTCGCGGAGTGGAGAGGTAAATGAGTGTTGATGACGTTGTAAGGTGGTTGAGGGCAGGGCAGTTCCTTTTGAAGTGATGAAGTTAAATATTTGGCAATGGAAGGCGATGGATGACGGTCGGCGGTGGAGTCATTTCCGGCGTGGTAGTCAGCCCGGCGACTGAGAGACTGGGCCCCCTTTGAAGTGTTGGCCTCTCAGCCCTTTCGGGCCAGTAACCAGCGGCCTTAGGCAGGCCATGGTGGATGGCGGGGGCTGTGCTTGGCTACTAACGGAAAGTGGCTCTGCGGCCCCCTTCCGATGTTAGTATGCAAAGCGACGGGCGGGTCCCCAAGGCTGGCCTGCGGCTGTGTGCATCTGCGCAGGCACCCTCGGATTATTTTGCCCAGCTGTGCTCACTGTGCGGTGGAATGTGAGATAATTTCCCCATCGCAAGTTATGGCATGGCATGCGTCTTATCTACTACCTAGGTACTCAAGTTAGTAGGCATGAGGCCGTTCACAATTAGTCTGCCTGATAGAGGCGTCGACCGCAAGGGCGACCAGCAAGACCGGTTAGGTCGGTTCCCGTTAGGAACAGGGGCCCTGCAAGCAAGACATCGGCCGAGTCTCAGCAGTTCGGAGCAGCCGGTTTGTTGACCAAAGTCAACGTGTAATCGTCACTTCAACTGCCACACCCCTTCAAGACTATCACGGACTCCCCGCAAGCAAGCTTTTCCAGCCCAGATCTCTTTTCCTGTGTACTGCTAATTCTGCGACTGAGCTCGATGCGTTGGTAACCCCATCGGTTGTCTCCCCGTCTCGCGACCTGCCTCTCATCTGGAGCTGGACATGAGTCGCGGCATTCCGCGGTGGCTGTCCTGTGCCACTGCCGTTATCTTTGTACATGTTCTTGGCTGGGACTCACAACGTACCAAGCAGTTCTTGTTCGCCATCTTCGTCGCACTTGAGTGGTTGCCAGATCACTCGCAGGCCTGGCTCCTCAATCTGGGCTGGACAGCAATACAGTATGCCTTGAGCACGCTCGTCATCTTTCAAGTGGCCCGGTGCCTACTTGCCACGAGCACTACTGCGAAATGGGCTGGTCATGGAAGAGTCCTGCTATTCCCTAGTAAAACGACTCACTCGAGGCTCTTCCCAAAGAAACATTCCTTCGTCTACTCTTATCTAGTCGTTGGCATTCCCGTTGGCTGGGAAGGAGTCTCGGGAGGAATGGTCTCGGTGTCTTCCTCAGAGCAGTCATGGTTTTCCAGACTCAAGAGGGGCTGGTTCCATGTTGATCCCGCTGATTATCTGCAACGGGGAGACAGGCAACTGGGCTTGCGAGGCAAGCTAGATGCCTACCTGAGGACACAAGTAGGTGCTCCCTACGACGAACCAGACCATGTATCCGAATCTCAATTGACATGCTCCGCCAGGGGGCCGACCCAGCAGCTTATCCTCATGCATACCTTGTCACGGCTGCGAGGTTTCTGGGATATCATTTTAACCCAGCTTCCTTCTGGTATCTATACTCGGATGACCTGTCACTGGCGGCGTTGGTCATAGAGGTCAACAATACCTTTGACGAGCGGCGCATGTACTTTCTAACGCCAGCAGAAGCGGACAAGGGCGGCCGAATCGAAGATTCGCAGGAGGCCGTTCGTGCAGATGGCCGGAAATCGAGCATACCTGCGGTGTTCAAGCAGGAGTGGCCGAAGGACTTCCACGTGTCACCTTTCAACTCACGAAATGGCTCCTACAGCCTCCAAGCATTTGACCCTCTGAAGTCTATGGCGGAGGGCCGAGAATCGATCGATAGCACCATAACTCTAAAGTCGTCCAAGGGCCACGGCAAGATCGTTGCACGGCTTGTCTCAAACGGCCAGCCGATCGATCCTTTGACGATGAACATCACACAGAGATGGCATTTCCTGCTCTCTTGGTGGTGGGTGGGATTTGTCACCTTCCCTAGGATCGCGAGGGAAGCCGGTCGCCTCTGGTTCAAGAGGAAGCTCCACGTATGGTACAGGCCTGAGCCCCTGAGGGAAAGCATGGGACGCAATGCGGATTTGGCCGAGCAGAGGCTGGAACTCGTGTTCCGGAGATACCTACGGAGCCTCGTTGAGCAGTGTCAAGCTCCCATCGCTCTCAAGTATGTCCCATGTGGACTGGCTGACTCCGGCAGGGAGCTGATGCTCTCCCCTGCTGCCAACAACCAACAGGACGCAGATGTTGACGAGATGGAATTCAAAGTGTTGACGCCTGTGTTCTACACAAGATTTGTGTTCTACGCACACGACCTCGAGGCCCTCTTCTCCGAACTTCGCGAAAGCTGTACAATATGGGTCTCGCGCCCGGACATCCTCCCGAAGATGCTGTTCAAAAAGCCTGCACCAGCGCTGGAGGCGAGGGGACCCATGGACTTTGCCTATTTCGAGGCCATTCGATATCTTAGGCGACGACCGGAAACAATTGTGCGACCACTGACATCGAGCCAAACCCTGCAGGAATCCTCGCCAACTACTGCGGTGGACATCCGCGATTTCCGGATCTCGTCTATGGATGCCTTTATTCTACAGCAGGAGGACGCGGACATGCGAAAACGGTACAGAAGTCTGGTTCTTAAAATGTTCGTGGCTCACAGGCTCGCGTTCGGGAACCTCCTACTTGTCGAAGCAGCTCTGATGGTGCTCAGGACGTGGCTGGCCTGGACCGTGACCTTTGCGTGGGGGGACAAGACACGCATCTTTGGATTCGCCGCGGCGCTGTGGATATGTGGGTATGAATAGGCGAGGTGACGCGCGCGCAGAGACACCTGCTATCGAACCGGGGGTGCGAGGCGCGCCCCCAAGAATCCCGACTGTCTCCTTGCCTCTGCTAAGTAGATACATACTGCGTGCATGTCGTGTTGCACAACTGAGATCGCCAAAAGCTGCCCGTGCGATCTTCACTGCAGTCTGCAGTATGCACGGTGTCTCAAATCACAGGTAGCGTCTACATGCACCTGCTTTGTCAGACAGACTACACGCCCAAGACGCCGTGGAGACACCGGTCAAGGAATGAAGGCAGCCTCATAAGAGAATGACGTTAAACAGCTTCGACGGGATGGTTGTCTGCAGATGGAGTGGCAACACAAATGCCCAAATAGGAAAGTCTGGACAGCCCCCATTCGCTGGACGTTGAGTATTGAATAAAAGGAATAAAAGCTTGATCCGGAAAGTTTCCCCACCTAAATTCTGACAGCCGATGCTATCACTATCTCAAATTCCAAATAACCATTGCAGACAGTGGGTCAGCCCGCAGCCTACCTATCTTAGCTGCGCGGGGCGTATCTGTTACCAGCCCTCTTGCAGAACGCATCCTCAGATCCTCCAGCAATGTCCCACGGGTCGAATTACCTGACAAATAGAGCAGGAGCAGCAGTTCAGTACCATCCCGGGCTGCCCGTCAGTCCGGTCAAGATCTTTGTTCACAGACGCTCAGAGATGGGGCGAAACAACTTGGGCCCTGCAACAGTTCCACGGCCCGCCGTTTTAATCCAGGTGTGATCCGCGGGTGCATCTGTTATGAGACCAGGATCCAACCTGCAGACGAATTGCTGCAGATGAAGTGCTGCAGACGAAATGCTGCAAGACAAGTGCTGCGAGACGATGACTTGGCGGGCAGAAGCTAATGCGACTCTGTGAAGCCCGCCCCTCCTCGTCCTTCCCCCCTCCTCCCGGGAACATCAGACGAGGTTGCAGAGTTGGTCGTCATCCTGATCGTCTTCAGCCTAGAATGTTCCCGCGGGCACGGCAGCACAGGGCGGTTGCTGATCTCCTCTCGCCCGATGCACCTGCAAAGCCCAAGCTGAGCTGATCCTGGCATGGTGTGGGCCTCACAGAGTTATCAAATTGCTGCCGCTTCGGTGAACCGCGGGGCATGTAGTCAGTCTATCTAGGCTTTTAGCGGAAGGCCTGCTCAGCCTTCCTCCCTGTCTACTGGGCAGTGGACGGGAAATGCAAATCAGAAACGCACCGGCCCACATTACAGCAGAGTGCTTTCATCATAGCGTCGGCAAACAGGTATAGCGGCTCCTCTGCTCCTGAAGCCCGGGTGACAGCGGCAGGGTTCTTGCGTCAACCTACATGTGTACTACTCGCTCCGAGTCGGATCGCCTGCCATTGCTCCTTACGAGCTCGAGGTTTGAAGGTCCATATATAGCGAGGGAGCTTCCCACGTCCTGAAGTTGGACGAGATTCTTCTCCCTCAACGAAGACAAGCTTACTCCTAGCTCTCAACTGCCAATCTGCCCACTATACAACTCCTGTCCACTTCTCCCCGACGTCGACGGCACAGCTTATCACCATGGTTCTCAAAGGTCACTGTCTTTGCAAGGCCGTCACCTACACGGTAGATGTCGACCAGCCCCTGATCACGGGTTACGACCACTGTGACGACTGTCAACGGCAATCTGGCTCGACTTATTGTAAGTTCCACCACACCTTCACACCGGGTCTTTCTGCGAGTTTCCGGAGCCCCTTGACCTGGCAATCTGGCACTGGCAAGGGAGCTTGAGAGTTTTGGTCGTCGTCATCGCGGGGCGGGAAACGGTGGGACCCCACCCCCGCAAGTCTCACGCTGCAGATGGCGCGAAGCTCTCACACGACCCCTGTCCTCAGACGGAAGCTCCGCCCAAGGGTCATGGATCCACAGTGCGGGCACTCAACGGTCAATGAGCCATTGGCATGTGGATGTACCGCCTGTACATTGACACTGCGATGCTTCATGGCCGGGGATGGCTGGGCCGAGCAGCAAGAGATCAGTTCCCTCTACTACAGTGTGTGCAGGTGGATGCTAACCAGCCTTTCCCCCCCTTGCAGCCCTAGTTGCCGTCGTCCCCAAGGACAAGCTCACGATCAATGGGCCGACCAAGTCATGGGCCGGCAAGGGCTCGTCGGGCAAGGACGTGCACCGCATCTTCTGCTCCGAGTGCGGGTCCCCGATCGCCCATGACCCCGATGCCGCGCCCGAAATCATCGCCATCAAGGCGGGCACCCTCGACACGGAGATCAAGAAGACGCTGAAGCCGGACACGGAGATCTGGACCAAGTCCAAGCTGCCGTTCATGAAGGAGACGCTGGCCAAGCCTTTCGAGGGCATGCCTGAGTAAACTTCTGTAGCATTTTTGGTCATTGTGTATACCGATTGGGGTTTGCGGGAGTATACTGGGCGGTGCGGAGGCGGAGATACCAATCTACAGCTCGATAGCAGCGTTATCCATTGGATTCAATAAAGGATATCTGAAATCACAAAAGACTTTTCTGTGCCAAATAAGCCATACGGGCAGGTATGGTCATCGCAAGTTGAGCACACAAAACCGAGTGAGTCTTGGACGAGGACAAATGCCCACGGACGAGTTGACGGCTGTCGCTGGGCAAATGTTCTAGCAGCACTTCCAGACCTTATCTCGTATGCGCTTGCCTAGAGGAGACCTGTTAATAAGTGGGTCTTTAAGTCTAGACTCTAAGCAGGTGATGGATGAGTCGGGTGACACACCGCCTTCCCTCTACGGCTTGTTCAAGGATTTTTTCCCCCCATCTCTCGCGACAGTACGCGCGACGCGGGCGGATTAGACTTGTTTAACAATCGCTCACCCTTCCCTCATCCTCTCAGGCTGTTCTGTCCACTGCGCACTCTACACTCACATCACACGTCGACGACAAAAAAACAGGCCACTCAGACAATTCGAGCCCGTCCGGCAACCCAATCTCACCATGGCTGTCTCCAAGAAGATGAAGGTTCGTTTCTCTCTCCTGAACCAGCCTCGCAACGCCTACCGCTGTTGCCAGTGCTCAGTCCCTGTGCCCCGACGCTGACCTTTTGCAGATCCAACGCGAGCACAAGAAGGCCGACGCCGCCGGCACTCGTGCCCCGGTCAAGGCCAACGGTCTCCCCGTCAAGCCCCCCAAGGAGATGGTCATTGTGCGTTGAAGCGAATACCTCATCTGTCCACCACCCTGTGTATTGCCAACGGCTGACATTTCATGACAGTGCACCAACTGCCGCCGGGAGTTGGTCAAGGCCAACGAACAGCCACTCATTGACCACGCCGGAACACATTCAGCATTGACAAGGGAGCAGTGTTTCCCGTCTGTGAAGTTCACCTTAAGTTAGGAGGTTACTCGGCCATTCTTCTCTCTCTTAGTACATGTCGCAAGCGGGGCTCTCGAATACGTTGCCTAGATCTCCTTCCCTCGTTCATAATTAGAAACGTTCTTCTACGCCCACCCGCCTTTTCACATTGCCAGGCGAGCTTGTCTGCCCATGAACAGTGCCATGATATCGTTGAAACATTCCGCCTTTGCCTGGTATGCTCAGTGAGCGACAACCCCCGCCTCTCTGGCAAGATACCGGCTCCGAGTGACACCAGAAGCAGCGCAAGCAGCGGGACAGTCAAATCATTCAGACTGGCCGACCTGCGCATCATGCTGCTTGTTACCTGCGTTCGTCTGGTTTGTTTTAACCAATAAGCAGGGTTAGGGATCCGGCTATAAGGTTCATGTTTCGGTGTTAGAAATGTCAATAGTGCAACTATCCCCGCCCGTTCGGCAGTAAGGTCCCTGTAACTCCGCCAAGGACCCTCTGTTAAAGATCAGCGGCCACGCCATCGCTAGAGAGGATGAGTAGATTCTAAGAATATTTAAATGGTCGCAGTGTCTCTTGGCGAATCTCTTCCCACGTAGTCTAAACCAAGCTCGATATAAGAGAAAGAAGACAAAACCACCCCGCCAACATGCCCTTCCCAACCCGCAAGATTGGCGACGATGACGTCTCGGCCATTGGCCTAGGCTGCATGGGCATGTCATTTGGGTACACCTCCTTCGGTGGCTACGACGACAAGGAGTCTCTCAATGTGCTCACGCGCTCTGCTGACCTCGGCATGACCTTCTGGGACACGAGCGATGTCTACGGGCCCCACACCAACGAGAAGCTTCTCGGCAAGTGGTTTAAGGAGACGGGGCGGCGCAAGGAGATCTTCCTGGCCACCAAATTCGCCAACTACATAGAGCCGAGCGGCAACTTCGTAGTGCGCGGTGACGCTCCTTACGTGAAGGAGGCCTGTGCCGCGTCTCTCGAGCGCCTGGGCGTCGACCAGATTGACCTCTACTGTACGTCACGAGCTCTCTCCCATTCCCACCTGGCGTCCAATGATGATGTGTAGTGACACCCAGCCAGACCAGCACCGGGTGGACGAGAAGGTCCCCATCGAGGAGACGGTCAAGGCGATGGCGGAACTCAAGGCCGAGGGCAAGATCAGGTACCTGGGCCTGTCCGAGTGCTCGGCCCGGACGCTGCGCCGCGCCCACGCCGTGCACCCGATCGCGGCCGTGCAGATGGAGTACTCGCCCTTTGCCCTGGAGATCGAGTCGGACCAGACCGACTTCCTCCGGACGGCCCGCGAGCTGGGCGTCAAGGTGGTCGCCTACTCGCCGCTGGGCCGCGGCTTCCTGACGGGGACCATCAAGAGCCGCGCCGACATCGAGGAGACGGACTCGCGCTGGCGCCACCCGCGATTCTCCGAGGCCAACTTCCCCGAGAACCTCAAGCTGGTCGAGACGCTGGCGGGCATCGCGGCGAGGAAGGGCGTCACTCCCGGCCAGCTGGTCCTCGCCTGGGTCCTGGCGCAGGGCGAGGACTTCATCCCGATCCCCGGGACGAAGCGCGTCAAGTACCTCGAGGAGAACGCCAAGGGCGTCGAGGTCACGCTCAGCCCGGACGAGGTGGCCGAGATCAGGGCCGAGATCGAGAAGGTTGGCGGTGCCAAGGGCGAGCGGTACCCGCCTAACCTGCTGTCCAAGTGCTTTGGTGACAGCCCTGAGCTGCCCAAGTAGGGAACGGCCGTGTCTTTTATTTTTAAGCGGAGACTTGTGACAGTATACTATTCCAATATATTGGCAAGCTACAAGCTCCAGTTATGTTGCAAGCATATCCCTTTAGCAGCCATTTGTGCTTAATTTGTCTGCTTGAACCGTGCTGTCTCAAGCATTCTAAACCTCCAACCCAACGGCCAGATACTTCTTAAGATGAGCAACAACTCCTCTCGTAACAGCCTCCAGGGACATTGCAGTCCGTGGCATCTATCCCCGATTGCTTGAGTATAGCAACCCCCTGGTAAATTGCAATCGGTAGCGTCAACTGGCAGAGGTGGGTTAGCAGAGAAAACCTGGGGCATTTATTCAGTTAACTTACCACGAGGAGCAGGCAAAGCCAGTGCGGAGGTTGCAAGGAGGATGCCGAAGAGAGTGGTGGGCTTCATTGTGACGAATCGTTCAAATTACTCCGGTTTAAGTGGTGAAGATGCTTGTTTGTTCGGCTTGCTTAAAAGTTGACAGATCTGACATCACATAACATTAGAGTATGGGAACAATGATGACTATTTATGCTACTCCAAGGCCCAGCATCAGGACTCCAGTCCAAGTGCTGGCGACTGGCCCTCCAACACTGCCGGCTTCGTCCTCACACATAATTCACAAGAATCCACGCCACGAGGCCATCCCCGGGTTCCAGTCCCACAACCTGCACGAGATCGAACTTCCTGTATGACTCCCCTCGCAACCAAGTCCTCGCGCATCCCAGTTGCATTTCACTCACGGCGAATGAGATGACTCCAGCTTCGGAGACAGAGTCTGCAATCTCGAGGGAGAAGCCCCTTCGCATCAGACGTAGTCGTCGTGCACGGGTTCTCTCAGGGCATCCGCATCGCTCTGGGCATATCGGCCGCGGTCAATGTCTTACTTTGATATGCCTTGGTGTGATTCTGGTTCCGACCCGTGACTGATCTAAGTCTTTGAAGACAATGGATTAAGTGATAGAAGACACCCTATTCCTTACCCTGTCACACCATCGTATCCGCCGTCCAGCAAAGACCGGAAGATAGCTGACTGAGAATCTGCCGTCGTCCACAGCCCCTGCAAACGAGGCCATATCGTACAAAGAAGTGTTCTTCGACAGCTCAGTCCAGAATGGCTGGACGCCGTACCAGGCCCCCCCCCCCCGGGGCGAACAATAAGCTCTGGCACGACCTCTACAACAAGTTCGGCATCTCCCAGGTCCGGCACTACCTCATGTGTCATGCCGACACGACGCCGCTGGTGTGGCAGTCAAGTGAGAGAAACGAGAAGCACCTGATCTACATGGCATGAAACACACGCGTAGGGACTGGGATGGGTTCTATTATTGGGCTGAGAGGCACCAGAGCCAGTAGGACTATGACTGGACCAAGTATGCGCCAGGGAGCCCGGAGTGGGAGGACACGAAGGCAAGGGTGGAATGAATGAAGCACATATAAGGTAATTTTGAGGCGTAGAGATAGTCTTGGTTCATGTGGTATCTTCGATGCATTGTCAAAATCTTTGGTGCCAGACCTAATGAGTGACAATGTATTCATGACTCCGCACTCAACGAAGATATACATGTTGTGGAATATACCTTTGAGGAGGTTTTCCAACTAGAGGTTATTTCGCAGGAAGTTATCATGTAGGAAGTAATGCTATAGAGATTTAAGCCGCAGGAGATCATTCTATAGGAGGTGATTCTATAGGAGATTACCCTACAGGAGGTTGTGCAGTGAGCACTGCCCAGGTGGTTCACTGTGTAAATACTGCGCCTGTGTCGCGGATACCAGAGCGTTGTACGCAGGATCCGTGTTTAAACTTGAAGACTCAAGATTTTGACAGCCGAGAATGATAAGGCAACATTGTAAAGGTCGGAAGGGCCTACGACAGGAGCTGTGGCATACAACAGGACCCTGAGAAATGCTAAGTAGAGACTCTACTTGGTAAGTGAAAAAGACTTGACCTGAGTGCGGTCGCCAAAAATGCAGCCCACCGAATAAGCTTCTGGCCCCTGCACAGTGCCTTGAGGCGCACAGGCCAGAGCTTGCAGGGGTCTTGAGCAGCAGGAAGCTGATCGCCTTCAACGGGTCGCCTAAAGTGGATTCAGTCTAGTCAGTCCCAACTTCGGCGTCACCATAGAAGCATATCCAATCTCCCAAGTCCCGATCTCCCAGTATCTCGCATCCGCCACGGCACTCAGATACCTCGACAGCACAGGCACCTTTGCGCTGGAGATATTTGACGAGTCGCAATCATGCCAGCACGCGCCATCAGAGGTAAGCATCCCTGGCCTCTCCTCCACTCCCACCACGTGAGAGAAACGAAGCCAACGTCTGTCCAACGTCGCCCTCTTCCAGGTGTTCTCGTCGAGTGCGACCCGTCGATCAAGTCCATCATCGTCAACATCGACACCAAGAGCGGCCACGAGTACATCATCGACGACCTGGACGACGAGCACGTCGTGATCAAGGAAACGATGCTGCAGAAGCTCAAGCAGACGCTGGAGGACCGCCTCAGGGAGACGACCCAGCAGCACGGAGGCGACGAGTCTGGTTCCGAGTGATGCGCGCGCGCGCGCCTGGCTTACGGATTGCACGATCACCTCCTTCCCATCGGGGACCTTTGGCGCCTGCTCCATACTGTACGAGTACCTACCTGCGGACGCACGTCGCTACAACTCTTGCACTACGTGCGCGATGTTTGGGGATGAGGCTCAAGGCCGAGGCAGAACAGTCACGAGATTGATGGCTGGAGCAAGAGGCAAGCGTCAGGCGGGGTAAAAAGATATTTACAAGTCCTCGGAAAGGACAGATCACAATGGCCTATGTCTATAGCTTCTCGAACGTGGGCTTCCTCTTCTGGATGCCAGACAGAAGCGCGGACGAGACGTCGTTTGACTGGAGCATGGCCGAGTTCCAGACAGCGGTGTACCGCAGACCTGAAGAAGCAAGACGTCAGCTGAGCCTGTCCAAGGCAGGGTGGCAGAACAATAGACCTACTGTCGTCCACAGTGTGATCCCTGGCGTGATTGAGCAGCTCCTTGGTGCCCAGCACGGCGACGGGGCTCTTGCCGGCCAGGAGGGCGGCCTTCTCCAGCCCGGCGGCGACGGCCTTGGACTTGTTCTCGTGCACCTCGCTGACGAAGCCCACCCGCAGCGCCTCGGCGGCGTCGAAGAAGCGCGCCGACAGGCACACGTCCTTGACCCACGAGGCACTCCCCACCGCCTTGGGCAGCCTCGACAGCGTCCCGATGTCCGCCGCCAGCCCGATGTCGACCTCCTTGACGGCCATACGGGTGTCGGCTGCGCAGAGCCGCACGTCGGCGCTGGATGACAGGTCGATGGCCAGGCCTATGGATATTCCGTGGAGGACACAGATGACAGCTGTAGGTGCGCATGCGCTGCGGCTCAGCCTTTTGTTTTTACCCTGAGGACTCATATCCTAGAAAACCATGCCGTGATAGGTGTAGTAATTTGGGGAGGGTTCGTAACTCACGCTTCTCACACTTCTCCACCGCCGTGATGCACTCCTGGAACTCGTAGATGTGGCGGCGCATCTTGGTGGCGGTCCTGGCCCCGTCTTCGTCGCTCTTGGCGCCCTGGACGGCGGTGTCGTTCTCGGCCGCGGCCTGGACGTCCAGCCCCGAGGTGAAGGCCCTGTCGCCGGCGCCGGTGAGCAGGATGGCGCGGACGTCCGGGTCGGCCGAAAGCTGGCCGAAGATGGAGCGCAGCTCGAGCCACATGTCCCGGATGAAGGAGTTGAGCTTGCGCGGCCGGTTGATCTCGACGTGGGCCACGAAGGCGGCCGGGCTGGTGATGTTGAAGTACTCATAGCTGTAGCCCTCCAGGGGCTTGGCTGTCTGGGCGGCCATGGCTGTGATGCTGTGCCGTGTGCGGCTCGGCGAGGGAGAGTATTCGTGTATGTTTAGAGGCGGTATACACGGAACTTGCAGAGGGCTACTGATTCGTGAGTGAGCTTCGTTGGCTCGTTGATTGTTCACGTTCCCAACTGATCGAAGATGTGGACTGTGGTGGGTTGTCGGTTGGGAGTCGTGTTCGCGGCTATCAGAGTTGCCGAGGCATCTTTTGGCCTGCCCGCCAAGACCTGGGGTGCAAGTACAGGCATTGATTCTCCAAGTTTCCGCTCGAATAGCCCAAATGCCTACATCTTGAAAGTATGTTGTGCGAGTCGATTGCTTGCAGGTCAGGCTGCTTGCTCAACGAACGGTCTTTACATTACTCGGATAATATGACCCTGCCTCTTCACCTCAGACCTTACGCCACTGAGGACGACAGACACATGCGCGGAGTATCTGACTTGGGTAGCCTTCCATGTGAAATCTTGGAGCCGCTCCGGGCTGCAACCCTCCCTGCCGTACCGGCCGTGTGCTCGTGAGCACTTGGCAGTGATGTCAGCTCACCGAGTCGCTAGAGAAATTTACTTTTTGCTCGCCAAAGCATCCAAGTAGCTGCTGTGCTCCGTCAGTGGTTCGTGGGCTGGTGACACAGCATCTGCCTCATCTCACTTGACAAGGCGTTCTGCTGCGCCTGGTGCGACCTTGAGGGCCCCTTTCTTATTTGTCCTGATTGCTGGGCCCTCAGGTTGATGAGTGAGAGTAAGGTCTGAGATGAGCGAGGGCGGGATTGAGGACCAGCCTCTCTGCAATGGCACACAGTATCTACAGAATGGACACATTTGTCTACACAGGCACCCTGCAGTGTTGAGATGTACCGTAGGATTGCCGGGGCCCATGTTCTGGGCCTCGCTATTCGCTTTCCTCTTTCTAAATAAAGGTCAGGGTCTCCCCAGCCAGATGCACTCCTCCATCCTTGCTGGGCGGCTGCTGGGGCTGTCACGCTGTCCGATCTAGGCCGTGATCTGATTCTCTGCCCCGGTGAGGGACATTTTGCTGGCTCGCATCAACAGTCTATACATCCAGATGACTTCTAATTATCAGCCAAATGCCAGTGAGGTTCGACAAGAACGAACAACTGTGGATGGTGTCACCCAGGTCTATGTAGAACGGCGTCCCATCAGAGACAGACAGCCAAACACAGCGTTACCTTGGGCCCATCCAAATTAATACAACGGGTAAAGCGCTATTGACCGTCCCCCGTCCTCCCGTCCACCATCGGTTGACGAATGCGACCAACTGCCATCTCAGAATAGTTGCCCACTGCCCTGGGGACCCTGCAAGGCTCGCCTCATGCGTCGAGAAAGGACACGCTAATGGGCCATACGTACCCAAAAAAGGCTCCCTGTACTCCCTCGTGCTCCTCTCGCTCTTGGAGACAACGCACCTGCCAGCCCCAGCCACTGGGCACGACGGATTACTCGTTCCGTCCAACGGAGCTTTGCCTGCATTCTTACCACCAAGCTGCATGTGCTGATTAAGTGGTCTACCAGTAAGACCATCACTGAGTACCGGTGCAGTGGACCGACTACCTACATCTAGCAGGTCGCGTAAGTTGCCACCCTGTCCGTATGGTCTCTTCTGGCCTGGTCTGGTCTGGGTCTGGGTCTGCGGGGCGGCTCGGGTGGCGATAAGGTATGGAGTAGTCTACTGAGTGTGCTGGTCTGCGGCATTCTTGTCTCCGTCAGTCAGAGTGTGCCCTTAGAGTGCCCTCCTCCCGGTGAATCAACAATTTACAGGGGGCGGGGATAGAGACAAAGTTCGGACGAAGGCGTAATGCGTATACCACAAGGTAAACCGCAGGCTGACCGACAGTGGCTGCACAGTAGATGTGCGTGCGTGCGCTTGTGTGACTTGCAGCAGGGCCAGGTGAAATCCATCGGCATCCGTCTGTTAAAAGTGGGAACTTTTTGTTGCAGCGTCAAGAATTGCGTATCGCCGCATCGCATCCCGCCTGGGCCGTCAGCCCCATAGGATAATCATCAGTCTAATGATGAACTCGAGCCGATCCATCTGTCGAATCTGAGGTCTGAGCTGGTCTGAGCTGCGGCGCGGGAATCCTCCTCCTCCTGCTGCTAATATTATTGCACTCAAAGGGGGGCCAAAGACTGGCCTCTGCATGTCCTAGCTCATCACGGCTTTTTTTTTTCTCTTACTCTCTCTTGTGAGATTCTGCCATCTCATTCCTGGCGAGTCCTCAACTCGGGCTTGAGTCGGCTCGCCCCCAACACATGCAACTAGACTCCAAGTCGAAGATCCCCATTTTCAGGGATCCCAATCTCTCTCAGATTACCACGGCTGCTTTACCGTCAAAGCCGCCGGGCTCGTGCCTCTTTTCCCTTGGCCATTCCCTCCCCTACTGTTGCCGGACCAAACATACCAAACAGCAAACTGCCCAAGCAGCCAACTTTGCCTACCCTTAGCTGCTGTTACCCATCCGTCCTGCCCGCTAATCAACCACCCTTGTGGCCTGGTCTTCGGACGACCTTCGACAACTGCCCCCAACTCCAACTCGAGCCCATCCCATCACATCACATCATCAACCTCCGTCCCGCCCCATTTCTTTCCACCCCCGGCGCCGAACAACCCTTTTCCAGCCACAGCCACAGCCGTCGCGTCTGTCTCGCTCCCCCTCGTCGTTCTCGCCTTCGTTCCCAGACAATCTTCAATCAACAAACAACAATACCCCTATGTCTTGCCGCCACTGACGCCTTCGAGTGGCCACGGACCCTTGATCCGCCCCCCGTTCCAGAGCGCCAGGCGAGCCACGACGACGGCTTCTTCCCAGGGAGGCTGAGGCGACCCCCCTCGAGGACCCGACAACGCGCAGCGCATCCACGATGGCGACATCGGCAGCAAGGCCCGAGGTGGGCGATATCCTGCTCGTCATCCGTAAGTGCTGGACCCTCTTGTCCCCAACAAACCATCCCAATCTGTCATGAGATGAGCTGTGGGTTTCGGCTCTGGGGTCGAGAGAGGGGGTCTTGGTCAGTGTTGACCACCGGGAATTGGCCGCGAGCCCTGCAGCTCACCAAGCGAGCCCAGGCGAGGCGCGCACTCCCCCCTCGCCCTCGGTCGATTTCCCACCTCCTCTCGCCTACCGCCGCCCGGGGATGCGCGACTGATTGACAGGACTCTTCAATTTCCGTGGGCTAACTTATCTGATGCGCACCACTTGCAGATGACTTCACTGCCCGAAGCTCCGATGAGCTGACCCTGGCAAAGGGTGACCGCGTCGAATTGGTCGAGAGGGACGACGAGTTTGGCGATGGGTGGTTCCTGGGCAAACAACTGGTTAACGGCAACAGTGGTCTCTTCCCAGAAGGTATGTCCAGCCCTTTGTCTGCTTGTCGCGTCGCCCCTTCCGTCGCCTGACCTGAGGAAGAGGGGGGGGGATACTGGGGGTGGGTGGTTGCTGTCTGAGACCGTCAACAGTACCAACACACCCACATCACCCCGCCCCGCACCGTCCACCGTTCGCAGTTGCTTCTTGCTGTCCCAGTGTTGTGATGTTGCTGACCATCGGCCTACTACAGTCTACACCCGTCCGGCTCCCAGCAATAGCAATCACGCCACCAATCCCGCTCCAAGCACTGCTGCGACGCCCGCCTCACAGCCGCAGCCGCCATCACAACCACAAGCCCCGGCTGCTGAACCTGCCGAGGCTCCTACCCCAGTGCAGGTCAAATCGCCGCCACTGCCAGTTGCCCCAGCGGCCGAGCCAGCACAAGCTGCACTATCACCGCCGCTCGACTTGAAGCCCGAGAGCACGCCAGTGACCCTGCCGTTAGCTTCATTCAGTGCGCCCAATACTGCCACCATCCCATCCAAGAGCCCTCCAGTCTCAGCCGGCATAGGGTCGTTTTCGCGCCTCAACCAGGGTCAGGACAACCACGTCCTGCACGAGACCCTCAACGTCATTGACGAGCATATCGACGACCTTCGATCTACCCCAAGACATGGCAGTGTCTCGCGGCACGCCAACGACTCTGGAAGCGAATACAGCTCGAACATAGACCACCGGCTGTCTTACATAGCAGGCGAAGAGACGGACGAGGAGGAGGAAGGTGCACACTCTCGTTCCGAGGTCGAGTCTTGGACACCAGACGAGGTTGCCGAATATCTCTTCACCTCGGGCGTTGAGAAGCACCACTGCGAGGTATTCCGGGATCAGGAGATCACTGGAGAGGTGCTTTTGGGTATGGATCAAACGTCGCTCTTCATCAAGGCCTTCGACCTCGGCTCTGTCGGTCGGAGGCTGAAGACCTGGCAGAAGGTCAAGGCATTACAAGACGAGGTCAGTGGAATCTTCACACGGCCAAGTACTCAGAACTACGGCAGTGAAGCAGGCTCGGATGTTGGCAGGCGGACCAGGAGCAGGAACAACACCATTACCTCGATAAGCAGGCTTCCCCCAATCGACGATCGGCCCATGTCGCAACAAAAACGAAGGTCAGTTGCAACGACGCCTAAGCTCGAGCCCTCGGGCATGCCAGGATCTCCCGTGTCACCAAGAACACTCCTTGATAGCCCTTCCCGCCCAAACCATGAGAAACGCCCTTCAGCCGCATCAATCCGCGATCTGCATCACTCTAGGAGACATTCGTCGACGGATTTCCGGCTTCCAGGGATGAGCATCAGCAGCACTGGCCCTGCCCCGAAACTGATGCCCAGCGGGACATTCCCTCTGCAGGAGTCGGCTCATAAGAAGCAGCCGTCTTTTGACCGCAACTGGACACTGGGAGGCGCTGCAGCCACCCGGCCTGTCTCCGGGTCCAACTTCCTTTCCCCCGAGAATGAGTTGCAGGATTCTGCTGTGGACCTCGACCGCGGCTACTTCTCTAGTGCAGAAGGCAGCAGTAGGAATCGAAACGTGCTTAAGAAGCGCGACAGCACTGCGTCACATTCACGCAACACAAGCTACACTGAGGAGCAGAGGGTCAGGAGTGCGACCACGTTGGCCCGCCACTCCAGGTTTGGTAGCATTGGCTCAATACGGGGTGAGCCGCTGTCCCCCGCAGCTCAGAAATACTACGGCGCGCCGGCTGCTGCGAACGGGACCCATAGGAGGACCCTTTCGACAGCCACAACCGAATCTTTGCGGCCTGCGGTGCCAGCTAAAGACAGCCCTCCGACAGTTACAAGACTTGATACCGCGTCCGTTGACAACCTGCGCCCCTCGCCGTCCCTGCCGGTATCACCAGCACATCGCCAAGCCCTGGCCAACGACCTCATGCAGAAGCCAGCCAAGACCAGCGGGGTCAGAGCTATATCGGACGCGGTGACGGGACAGGAGCGCGCCAAGATTGCGCCAGCTCTCGACTCGCCGCTGCGGGACTCGCCCATGCAGTCTCCCTCTAGGACAGGGTCTAGTACGCCGTCAGTGGGGCCAAGTCTCGAGCTAGAGTCTCCTGATATCTCGAAAAGTCCAGGCACTCTGGCCTCAACGGGCAGCCGCGGTGGTAACAAAAAGAAGACCAAGAAAGAGACAAGTGCATACACGCGTGGATTGCTCAAGGTCACCCCGCGTGATGCGATGGTGGACGCGGACTACAGCGGCTGGATGAAGAAGAAGAGCAACGGCCTCATGACGACATGGAAGCCGAGATTGTTTGTCCTCAAGGGCAGGCGTCTCGCATACTACTACTCGGAGGATGACGAGCAGGAAAAGGGCCTCATCGATATCTCCTTCCACAGGGTGCTGCCAGCTGACAATGAGAGGCTGACGGGACTGCATGCAACACTCACCGGAGCATCGAACTCGCCTGCAGTGCCCGTCAACAGCAACGTACGCACAATAGCTGCCACGGAGGCTGATGCGGATCCAACAGAAGCATCGGATTCGATATTCATTTTCAAGCTGGTTCCCCCCAGGGCCGGTCTTTCCCGTGCTGTGAATTTCACAAAACCAACTGTCCACTACTTCGCTGTACCAAACATCAAGCAGGGTCGGCTCTGGATGGCGGCTCTTATGAAGGCAACCATTGACAGAGATGACAACCAGCCGATTGTCACCAGTTACCAGCAAAAGACAATCTCACTCACAAAGGCGCGCCAAATGCGCCACAGGCCCCCTGCGCTGATGAACCTGGACGAGAAGATGGAGGCTGGTGAAGATGAGTCGCCAGACCCCACCAAGAGCATAGACGGCGGCGGTCTGGGCATCTACAATGGGAATGGCAATGGGGAGGACAGCGCAGTGGCCGGGTTGGAAAAGCTAGGCCTCTCCAAGGTGGAGAGCGTCGGGAGCAGGAGAGCGTTCCCATTTATCGGAAACGGAGAGGTCTCGCCGGCGAACTTGCCGCAGAGCGCGTAGGCAGCGTAAGGCGATGAGGCAAAAACATGATGGTGACTGATGACGGGGTCCCCGGGGCAAACTTCTCCTTTCCAACCTTTCTTCACATTGGTCCAACTGAGACCTTAACCCGGATACCCCCTTTTCTACTACTTACTCTACCCATATACCCCCTTCGTTAATCTCTCTTCTTTTGGAACTGTATCTTACATTTATCTGACGTGACCGTGCTCGCGGGCAATGCGTCGTTTATCTTTGAACAACAGATCTGGAGCGTCTGGTAGTTAAGGGACTTTGTGGGACCCTCCGTCTGTGAAGAGGGAGCACTTTGCGGACGGAGGTTCCGCCGTTGTACGTTTCGTTTTAGCGGCGAGAGGCCGTGGTTTGATTGTATGTTGGAGAAAGCCCGAGACAGGGGCCATGGAGGCAAGAGCGAGCATAAGGGAAGCCTGGGCGTTGGGGGGATGGGCGTGTCTTAGAGTAGGGTCCTGCGCCAGGTCAGTCGATCCTGATGCAATATGAGAAGTGTTGATCGTGATGAAAGCGATATGCCCCGTTCCTATGCTTGTTGTGCGAGTTGAATCTGCCCAAGAAGCGGGACATTTCTACACCAGTCTGGGAAGACGTCGGCCTCGTCCGAGGTCAGAATCCAGGTTACCCAGACCGATAACTCATTCACAGCCAGTCTTCCGTCTCGACTTCCTTATCTGTTTACTTGCAACCTTGGTATGGGACAACCTGCTGTGAATTCTTCGGGCGGGACGAAATGGGCGAGCGAAGCCTCGAAGGGCAGGCACGGTTACCGGGCAAGAAGTCAAGAAGGAGTGACTGACTGGCCTGATGCCGTGATTCACTCGCCGTATCGGGGCCTATATATCTATTTAAGCACTACAATCTTGCCAACAACAACGCAAGCAACTGTGTCCAGCCATCATCGAGACAATCTATCATCGAGACAACAAACACATCCTCACAATGGGCATCTTCATTCTGGTCCTTCTGCTCCTCGCCCACCTGGGCGCTGGTGCGACAAGCGTTCTCACCGATCGCGAACTCGTATGTAGACAGACCCCCACTGCCCTACCTCCTTCCTTTCCCCTCCACCGGACAAATCCCATGACAGACCCATGACAACGATATCTTGACAGCACCAACTGACCAACAATCCCCCACCCTCAGGACCACATCATCTGCCGCGACATCAGCGGCTACGACCACGCCAACAAGGGCACAATCGAGGAAGGCATCGCGTACCTGCGCGGCCACGACCCGCAGGACCGCGCCATCTGCCACCAGCCGGGCGGCGGCTGCTGCGCGCGCGTTAGCTGCGAAATGAGCGCCGCCATCTACGTGTGCAACGACGACGAGTCCAACGACGTGGTCGTCAACTTCTCCGCCGTCGCCGACCTCGCGCAGTCCATCCTTGACGAGGACGGCTGCGTCTGGAAGCCCTCGACCGGCCACGTCGCGCTGGGCCAGGCGTTTGACGATGGAGGGTGGAATGTCATTGTGGGCATCAAGCACAACGACTGGTGTTGAGGTTTGACCAGACCAGGGGGGGTTGGTTCTTTTGTTGCTGGTCCGTGGGGAGAATCAGGTGGTATATTTTGGTCTCGGTTCAGGGTCGTCGTCTTCACGCAGCCTCGTGAGGTCTAGGTTAGCCAGGCATATGGCAATATGATCGCCGATTCGTCCTGCAAAGTGACTGCATGCGCGGTTTTCCTTGTACTCCATGGGAAGCGTTCGCCCAGGCTTCTCTGATTACTCTGACCGTTTCAGAGAAAGTTATCCCACAGAAGTTTATCCCACGTAGTGTCTCTTCACTCTCGATCCGTTGACGATGAGGGAGATAATACAGTACTTTCCTACAAAATAAGCATCACAAATGGGCTCTTGTTTGTCATCAGCCTTTCTACAATACTGAATGAGCGATTTTCGATACAGATTCTTGTGATCTGAACATGCAATGCGCCGGTCCACACATTGCTGTCGTGTCAGATGTGAGACTCGATCAGTCAAGGTCCTGAAGTACGACATCCGCATCACCCTCAAGTGCTCAGATAGTACCTCGCCAAAAAAGCTCTCCATGTGGAACGTCTTTGAGTCCATCTCGCCGAGAGTAAAGCCGTATAATTGCCTCTACCAAATTGTAATCTCGCCTCATCTTGCCTGCACTGGGCCCCTTGCCAATGACCATGCACGAGACACAACGACCTACCCCTGACGGTCCATCTCGCCCTCTTCCTTCCAGAACTCTGGCGCTTAATCGTAATATTTCAGATTGGTTTCACCGGGGAGTCCACAGGATATCAACGTCTCAGCCTTAGCGATGCCTTTGTAACATACCTCACTAGGCATGCTTGCGCCGCTCAATGACTACAGGGTCCGCTCTGGCACAGCTACCTGACATTATTTAGATCCTTTTAATCTTTCTATGAGCGTGAGAATCAAGCTGAGCATACCTAGGGGTCAGTGCCAACTCTCGGTTCGCCTCAAGCACGTAATCTTGACGAGAGGTAGGACGTGCACGCTCCTCATCTCGGCCCTATCCACCTAGCATGAGACCATATTCGTCCCTGCCGTTCAGCTCGCCGATGGCATCGAGGCATGTTGGCATCTAGAATAACACGCCGTATCCCGCAAGACGTACCAGCCCGCTCAGATGGTTCGATGCGCTCGTGTCAGATGCCGAGAAGCCCCAGATGGAAGTGACAGCATGTAAGGATGTCCAATGTATTTCCAGACAAATCCCGAAGGGTTGCTCCAATACCACAAGAGATTTGATTAAGTCCTTCTTCCTGCCGCTTAGCATCGTATTCACTCATCAAAAGTACTGCACAGACACCTACCTGGTTCGGAGGACCGGAGGTTGTGCCGTCGGCCGACAGAGCATGTCCCCAGCCGCCTTGGCTGACCAGCGGTGGAAGTTGCCTTCAAAGTATCCAACGGCATGGTATGGCCGAGGGCAGAAAATAAAATTTGGTGACATTGTGTCACAGCACCTTCCGAGGTGGCCTCGGGCAAAGTTTCAAAAAGTCCCCGGGAGCAGAGATGCCCCGAGGATACCGAGTGAGCTTCGTCAGTGTGTGGCCCAACTCTGCCTTGCCCCAGCTCCGTCATCCACGTTGTCCTAGAGCAAGTGATTGGAACCCTGTTATGGACTTGCTGAAGCAGAGGGAAATGACAAATACGGGCATTCGACGACCATGAACCTCCGACGGCCCATATGTAACGAAGCGGTATAAATCGAAAGTTGCCTTGGGATTATCACCCTCGCCGGCCACATCGGTTTGTCCAGGCCGACACCCCACCCTGCCAGCTCACAAAGCGCATCACACTGCAGATCTTGAATATTAAATCGGCTTGGCGGAGGTTGAGATGATGCTGCAGCACATCGGAACGTTCAGTCAACCGTGGCCGCTCGTGCGAATGGTGAAGTTTACTCGGCGTTTGAGCTGAAATTCTACATCAGCTCCAGGCAGTATGCCTGATGGACAGGACCGGGGATGTAGGAACATGTGACAACTTTGATCTGTAGAACAAACCATGCGTATCGCCCTAATAAAAATATGGCCACAAGACTTGACATTGTCGCTACTTCCCGTCTCGCTCGCAAGAGCCAGGAATGGATCTGGATCATTCATCACGCCGCTTGGCGCTCACGGATAGAATGCATGAGATGGTTCCCAATCCTCAACGGCATGTACGTTTGCCCGAATGTATCAGGAGTATCCAGGTCCAGGCCGTACCCCCAGCCATGTCCATGAACCGACGCCACTTGACGCAGCTACTAGGAAGAAACCGAACCTGCGAATACCAGACGGTCGACTGGGGACACAATGTCCTGTTCCATATTGTGCCTGTCTACTGCGTGACTGTTCTCAGCACAAACTGCAGCAGACGGTAGACGATCCCGCGGGTGTCGCCTCGCACTGTCTCGAACCCAAATCTGAACCACATCGGAGTGACTGTATTTCAGCTCGGCGTGTCGTGTCCTCCTACTGCAATGCGGCAAGATCGACCACATCGACAACCAACGGCACATCTCGCCCCCACAGCATCGTGGTGGCTGTGTATTGGTGGGGTCCCTTGGCCTGGGTGCAGGCGGCCAGAGGCAGGTGTTGGTAGGGTTTCTGACGTATCCCAACCCACCCCAGACCATCAAGACCCAAGCTCTCGGGGCGCGCAAGTCGCACACACCTGTGCTGAAACGGGCGCGTAGATTCGCTATAAAAAGACCTGTGCGTGCATACTCTGTGAGGACACTTGCCCTGGGCCAACCCATCTCATTCGCCGATGTGAAACAAAGCTTGGTAGAGCGTATCAAGCCTGCATATGTTTCTCTCGTCTGTGTTTCCTGTCTAGCTGTCGGATTGCCGAATTGAGACCATCAGTGCGAGTGCGAAACGGACAGTGGTGGATTTGTCACCCTACGAGGCGCGACAAGGACAGAGAGGCTCGTCAAATGTGTTTGACATTGTAACTGCGATGGCGGGCCGTCCACTGCCGGGATCTTGTGTTCACATTAGCCGCGGTGCAAGACGAAGGTAGACCGCCAGGGGTGGCGGAGCTCGAAGTCGTGCTGGGGACCTATGTATGGCCTGTGGCCCCGCAGAGGTTGAGTGGTGAGAACTTCCAGAAAAACGGCTGGCCAATGCTGCACCTGCTGGTTCAGGATCTCAAACACCCGGTGGCCACGTTGTCACGACGATCGGCTTCTTGGTTGGCTTCCAGGGTGACTTCTGCCCAGGCCCAAGCCACGCATTTTAAGCTGGCCGGTGCACGGTGTTGCTGCGGGTTGCGGCAAGATTTGTTCGACGTTCCCGGTCGTCGACCATTGACTTCGGTGAGCAGATCGCAGGGGTCACAGCAGTTCGGACTGCCCAATAATGACGCGGGGCTCGTGCAATGATGCTCGGATTGGCGACCTCTGCTGTGTTACTTGAGTGCCAGAAGAGGACAGACCAGGGCACATGCGAGCAGTGCATGCAAGAGATTGGAAGTTGGGGGCGAGGCGTTGACCGTTGAGGTCCTTGTGCTACCATGTCACGCATGTATTGAAAGCCGAAAGATCATCGCTGCACACTGCCGCAGGCGCCTCCCACCTGTCGACCCACACCGTACGTTTCCAAAGCCGATGACATCTGGACCTTCGGATCCGGTTGGACGGGGGTTTGTTGTCTTGTGCAGGGATCGCCAAAGTTACATTGCATTTGCAATACCTGAGGCCGTCGCCACAGGCACAAGGCAGGTTATTTCTTGCGACGCACGACCGTTGAGGCCGACTAGATCGTCCCGGCACCCAAATTTCTGGTCGAGGGCGCCGCCGGGCCTGATACAGAAATTGGCCAAGGGGAGCTCATGAAGCGTCGCGTACCACGCAAGGCGCGGGGCCACATTCCGGAGAAGCTGAGGCGTGCTGGGAGCTCCCCTGATGCTAAATTTGTCCTAGGGGCATGAAACTTGGGAATACCGCCGCCTTGGTAGCGCGCAGCGCACCGCGGCCGTTGGAGGGGAAAAGATGAAAACAAACCTGAGATTGAACAATGCGAGACAGAAGCCAATCCAATAATCGCGTCGTTGATTTGTATTGTTGTAAATTTCCGAGGCCAGGGAAGGCCCGGTGCGGCATCCCGCTCGGAGCATTTCTATTCATGTTAGGGCGACGTAAATACCACAGCCCCGAGACGTGGGTGGCCCCGAGACGTGGGTGAATTGGCAGCCAGAACAGGGCCGAAATCTAAAACCTTAATCACCCACTTTGTCAGATTTTGACAGCGTCCAGCGATCCTAGCATATCCTGTGATCGCTTGGGTGTCGGCTACACGGCCACAGGATCTATGTAGTGGACCACCTACCTCCTGCAGAATAACCTCCTATAGGATAACCGAGTAGAAGGTAAGCGAGCTACAGGAGCCCCACAACAAAAGTGCGAGCCTTTTGAGCATGTGGCTGTGTTATGGTAATAGCATAGGTGACGAGTCCGACAGCTCGACAAGATCCGTGCCTGCATCAAAATTACCTGTACTGTGTCCTCCACCCGGCAAGTTTGAGCTCGGGGACTGTGGACAAGCACAGCAGTGAGCTGAGGTTCCTCTAGGTAGGCAGGTTCGTGAGGTGTGCTCCCCAGTCTATGGTGTGTTGTAGTGCTTCTTGGGTAGGCTAGAGCTGGTGCGGACCTTGGCAGCTTCCCCCGCCCCATGTCTGTGTTAGGCCGGGGCGCGAAGGTTTGGACGCGGCGATGGATGGATGGCTTCGGACGATGACGCACCCGAGATCCCTCCATTTTCAGATGGCGAGCTCGGCTGTCTCGAAGGAGCCTGGCTGATTACCCGGGCGGGACTCCACTGACAGTGAAATCTTGTGTGCCAGATCTGGGAACATGGGAGACATGGGAGACCAGCCTACTGGGCCTCCCTCTAGATTTCTCCGAAAACCCGAGGCCTTGGGCGGGGCAGAGGTGAAAGCGACTGTGACGGTCGGGTGACAGTAACATTGCACACCCAAGAGGGCACACCCGAACATCTTACGCGCCGCCCACTTAAAGTTGGAAGAGGCATTTCCTTTGGACCTGGCACTGGCTGATACAGTATGGGGAAACAAGACACAGAACAGAGACAAAGACAGCGCAAGAGGAAGAGACTTTTTGTTTGACGCGCGTCTATCACAAATAGCAACGGACGGCTGTGTTACTGTGAGCGGCAACTGCCCAGGCGTACGGTACAGTGCAGTATATAGCGCAGCAAGGTGCAGTGCACAAAAGGGCAGGTGGCGGATGGGATATCCATGTGAGGCTTGTCGTCCGGGATTGCGCCAAATTCCCCGAGATCCCAGCATTCCTGCAACAAGAGGGTAGAGGTCCATAATTCAGTGCTGTGGTACTGTGTAGCAGCACCGGCGGCAGCAGAAACACCAGCAGTGTCCATCGCCGTTGGCGGCCGGGAAAATGAAGAGTCATCTCAAGTTCTGCCTTCCCGGTCGAGGGGATCAGAAGTGACGACTTCTCCTCAGTCATCTGGCGAATGAGTGCTACGCTGCCTAGGCACACAACAGTCTCACTGGGTAGTATGGTGATGGCCCCCTTGTCCCTGTTCGACATCCCTGCAGCAATCCATCCACTCAGATGTTGTTCTGGGCGGGGCGGGTCCGCTCCTTCCTTTTGCCCCATGGTGTCGGTACTCAGCCAAGTCAGCTCTTTTTCCTGGTAGTAATGAGTGCAAGGTAGCTCCAGGCCCAGCCAGGCTTGCCAGGGAATGAATGAGAGGGCAGATCCAGGGGAAGGGAACGAACTAAACACGCTGCCGTTCTCTTCAAGTTCTGCTCTACAGCCCATTCCATTTCATTTCCCAGTCAGCTTATAGCCCACAGTATTTACGGTTTCTGTCCCTGACGTTCTTGGTTCTTGGTTTGACCTGTGACTGACTCCCAAACGTGCTTGATCGTGTCAGCGTCACCTACACACTCTCACCCACAGGACATTAGGTCACATAGCACCTAGCCTGTCTGCAAGTCCCTCTTATCGCGCGCTACCAGACCAAGTCCTCTCTGGCATCTGCAGCAGGCTGCATCCGAGGCCCAGGAAGGCGGCTTCCTAGTGTGGAGCAAAGATTCCAGTACCTTTCCTCTTTGAGGGGCCAAGACCAACCGTTTCGCTCCCAAGGACTGCAGCAGCTGAGCCCGTCGCAACCCATCGTAACCCACCGCAGTCGGTCGCAGCCCATCCCGTCTCATCCCATCGTTACTGGAGGGGGCAGCTGTGGCCACTTAGCACCTACCACAGCAACTTATTAACTTGTCATATCGTATCACACCTTGCACACCCACGCAGCGTGGCTCCCAGGACCACAGCACAGGGTCCTTGCCCTTGCCCTGCCCTTGCCCCGTCGTGTCATCCCTACAGCTTGTGCAGCCGTCTCGACCCCAGGCCCCGACCCACGGCCCTTGGCCCTTATTAGCACACACACATGCGCGCAGACGTATTGCACATTCCATGTGCTCACCCGGTCTAGCACAGCATCCAGAATCCCGGCATCCAGGTAGCAGGTATCTAGCAGGTGGGCTTCTCGATCTATTCCCAACTATCCCCGTGCTCCCCACCCCATGTACCCCCTCCCCTGTCCCTTGCCCTTGTGCTGGTGGGTGGTGGTGCGTGCAATACACAGTACATGGTACTCCAGAAGGAGCTCGAGCTTGCCAAATCGCAGCTTCTCAAAACTCGATTGCCTCGCCCCCTCAGCCAGGTTCCCTGCTTCCTAGTCCCGCCGTCTTCGACATTCTTCACACAGCAGCAACGCCCATGTCTCTTTATAGCTTTTGAACACCCCCACCCCATCCCACGACAGGGCCTCGCTTTTCTCTCATCTACATATATCGACCCTGGGCCCGACCATACGACATTACCTCGGCACACATTCTCTCCATATGTGACTTTCCTCCGAGCTTGTCTCTCTCACACAAGTACACATCTGGACCTTCACCACCCGTCTCTACTCCTGTGCCACCAACCAGTCGGCCAAGTCCTGGCCAGCCCATCTTTTACAGCCACAACGCCCCTTGCGGACCGCCCGATAACCTCACGATCCCGTGCCAATCGGACGCAAACACGCCAATCGAGGCCCTTTCTTTGTGACCATCCTTTGCTGCACTCTGCAAGCAGTCTTTCACGCCTCCTGTGCCCGGTGCTCTGCCGTCCGCCTCCACGGCGCTGCCGTCTTTCATGTTGCTGAAGCCTTGGGCCTGATGGTAGGGACCCTTGCGCCCACGCGCTGGAACGGGGGCTGCCATGCTTGGTCACTCTGCTCTCGGGACCCAGTCGAGGTCCCAGCCACCAGATGATGAGAATGGGCGAGCGTGCACGGGGGATGCCCTCAACACCCCCATGCCTACACAGCCAGGAACACAGGCCCCACACCAACGGCCACGGCATATTTCCAGTCTCGCTGCCGACGACTGTAAGAATGGACGACATGTTCAACTGCGACGTGAAGGGACAGCGAGCATGGATGTCCTCACGCGCAAGTTTAGCAACTCGCGTCTGCGTCTCGACCACGGCATCCCTCCTCCTTTGTCACACTACTCGGCCTCTGCCTGTTCCTCTGTGACTTCCTTTGGGCAGCCGGCTGAAGCGATTCCGGGAATGGAACCTTGCTACCCCGGCTCCTCATCAGATGTGCCAGTTCGGCATGCTATGCCTTCATCCACATCTACCGCGTCAACCACGGAATCTGATATCGCTAGACACTCACACAATCCCAAGCACGATGTCAGGCGATTACGTCGCCAGCCCTCATCACGCTTTCTCAACGAGGTCGAAGCCAACCATGCCATGCAGGCACGCGTTGAGGGGATGATATCCGCAGGCACTCAGTGCAACGTGTACATCCCACCTTTGGTACCTCTTGTCCCCATCGAAACCGACGAAGACAACGATATGGGTTGCGAAGTAGGAGAAGCCACTCTGGAAGTCGATGACGCCGTCGACGACGATGACTCTGAAATTGCCCTCATAGACAGGCTCTTATCATTACGTCGTGCCAGCGGCACACTTGGCATCAGGAAGAGTGGTTTCCCACTTTACCGATCATCGACCGACACGGCGCTTCGCTGCCAGAATCTTGTTAGGAATAAGCCAAGGATGAGACGTCGTAAGGTAAGGCCAAAATCGAGCCACTCTACGATGCCTGCGGAGGAATCGCAACGGTGACAGCCTTTCCTGGAGCCCAAGCCGCCAGGCAGACTCAAATGGTCCTCTCTGCTGAACCTTTTCTTCTTCTTTTGCCACCTTTTTGTTTTCTTTTCTCTTTTTATCAGGATTTTGGGCGTGGTACAGTAGGATATACCCTTTCTTTGGAATGGTCATGGCGTTCCGTGTCCGGACGACAAATCGGTCTGCGGCATGGGAATTTGTAACATTATCACACTCGGCACACTGGATCGTATGGGAGACACAAAACGACGGCAACGTCATGGCGTTGGGGTAAATCGATTGCGCAGGGTAACTCCGCCGCCGCTGCCATTTTCGGCCTCGGTGTACACTGGAGGAATATGTCTGGGCGGTACTTCTCGGGAGCATGGGTACGATATTCTAGGACAATGACGGCTCACGTCGGGCCAGCAGGACCAGAGGGTGCCTGCACAAAGGCTTGCATGCCAGCGAGGCTTTGTGCTCGAAAATACGATTATCTCTTGTGCCCTCGACAGCAATATCGACAGCGCCCGATTCGTGACCAGTGCTAAGGAACACTTTTGACAGCGTAACTTGAATATCCGGACCTTGGTCGCAGGGCTGAGGGCTGAGCAGCACCTCCTGCACCTGTTGGCTTCAAGACAAGTCGCCGTCCGACTTCTCCACCAAATAAGCTACACCCTCTATTCAGGGGTCGTGATAAACCTGGCTGACATTGTTCCAAATAGTGACACTAGTCAAAAGGATCACAGCCTTGCGGCCTCAGGACAATTGTGGCGCATGGGGTCCGAGACCGCATCTGCGTCTGCATCTGCAGTAGTTCAGGTACAATGGTGGGGCCAGAACTCATCAACGGCGGTGGTACAATACCATAGGCCATGTTTCAAACCTTTGGTGTTGTCCACGGGGACCCCAAATTGACGCCCATTCCACGCATTGGACGAAAGTACACTGGTCGGAGGATTTCCGCTTGCTTTTCGGCAAGGTATGCTCGCCTGGAATAACGCCTCCTGGGCCCGAAAAATGGAGTTTTCGAAGTCATTCACAAAGGAAACTCTCGAGTCTTTGTGCTCGCCTCTTTGTGCGTTCGAACATGGTGCTCAAATCCGTGGCTCCCTCAGGTCGGACCAGCCAAGGGAGGAACTTTGGGCGTTCCTAGACTGCATCCAGGAAGCTATCAAAAAGATAGATCTATCTGGGGGAAGCCCGAGGAACCTTCGCAGGATGCAGTGCTCACCAGTTGAGGCTCAAGTGCATAGGCTGCATTCCAGCTGTTGCCATCCACGCATTCGTACAGCAACCGACATAAGATCAGCCCTGCATATCTTTGGTTGCTATGGCATATAGCAAGCAGGCTTCTATTTACCCATCCACATATACTGTCCTTATACTCAATCAAAAGTTTCTTTCTAGCACGACATAACTTTTCCTGAGCCGCAATTCTTCCTCCCAAACGATTCCTCCGCAACGGCTCTCCACAGGAACAAACCACGGACGGTTCCTCGAGATCAAATACCAACATCAATTCAAGACACCAACAGCCAATTGGCTACAACCAGGAGCTGGATAGCTCAAAAAGCTACCGAGCTCTTGCTCGACTCAACCTCGACAAACCACTCCGTAGGGGCCGCAGGACATGACATTGGCTCCCGAGTCGGACACGGCTTTTGCTAGAGCCATGGATTACTCCATAGACAAAGACGAGTTCTGGCAGATGTCCTGCGCTACTGGCCCAGCAGCTGCGGGAACTTTCGCCGAAGACCCGCGCTCCCCGAGCGACTTCTTTGACCAGTATGTGGTCATGGACGGGGCAGACTCGGGCGGTCTGGGTGCAAGTTTCTTCATGCCGATGCAGGGTGGACAAGGAGGGGACGATTTCTCGCCACCCACATCGTCCGTCACAGAGGCCATCACCAGCGCGTCCTCCACCAACGGGTCTGCGCCGGATGTATCGCATACAGCGTCGAATTTCTCGGTCGAGGACACGCTAAAGGCCATTTCATTAGCAGAGAATGCACACCACCAGCCGCTCCGCGGCAGACTCCCGGAGCGACCCAGCGGCACCCGCAGCGAGGCCACACACCACGTCGTGCTAGGGCAGCTTAACCCCGACGCTCTCGAACAAAGAAGGCGGCTTCTAAGTGGTCGGCGCGGGCAGGACCAGGCCGCGGGTGGCTCGATTACAGACTCAGAGCTGCTCCAGATCGAAGGTTTATCGGTGAATTCGCCCCGTGGCGTGGTAGCTCAGCACACTTCTGGTCCATCCGTCCCACTCACGCCTCCGCCGCCGCCACAGGACTGTGCCCCAACCACGGCCGCTCACAACATCGCTGGGATAAATGAGGACGTCAATCTCGACCAATTGGCGCAGAGCACCCGCAATCACAAGTCGAGTCGGTTTGAGACGATCTACTCGACAATCAGGAGGGCAGTCGGAGGGCAATCCCGAGGGCGAGTGCCGCAGCAGCAGCAGCAGCCGCCACCGCCGCCGCCGCAGCACCCAAGCACAGCCCCCATCCCTCAGAACATGACGCCCTCACACGTCGAGTCGGCCAAGAAGGCCACGAGGAGGCTTGCTTCGGAGAGCCAGGCAGCTTCTCTCAGCTGGGACAGTCTCCCCATCTCGCCGCCTTTGACGGATTTGAACAATCTCCAGCCTTGCGACGCGGCAACATTTGGAAATGGATATCTCGACGACCCCTTCTTCGATCCAGCTGTGTCCTTCAACCAGTCGATCGGTCTCGCCCCTGCTGCGCAGATCGCCGGCAAGGGCAACCTCCAGAGCTGCAATATTCCCAACACACCGTCGCACACTCCCGACATGAAGACCGATCACGCCATGGACGACGACCTTGCGAAGTTCTTCAACACAAGCGACACGTGGAACCTGGATAGCAGCTTCGGCACGACGACAGGCATTGACACCACGTCGTTTCTCTCCGTGGACGGCATCAACATGGACACATGGGGCTTCGACCCGTCATCAGACAGCAGCAGCAACCTCGGCAGCAACCTGGACTGGGCGGCGCCCGCAGACGACGCCCACGGCTCGGCGCGAAACCTTCACAACCTCACCATCCAGGTGCCACCATACGTGCAGGACAACCGCCACCACCACACCCCGCTGTCCGACGACCTCGCCAGCAGCGGCCTGATGATCCACATGCCGCAGCCGCGGACGCCAGGCACGGCCCCGCTGCTGTCCTCGAACGCGGGGCCGATGCACCCGCCCCACGTCCCGCAGTACCCCTTCCCCGAGCAGCAGCAGCAGCAGACGACGCCGCAACACAACATGCACTCGTTCCGGGGCCCGTTCACGGACCACGGGCACTACGGCGGGGGCACACAGCAGCAGCAGCAGCGGCGGCCGAAGCCGCGGGCGCCGTCGAGCGGTGCCAGGTACCACCACATGGGGCCCGGTGGGCCCGGATGCGGCCCGGGGGGCGGTGGGCCGGCGTCCATCTCACCGCGCAAGACGCGCCAGCCGAGCTGCTCGTCGTCGTCGCCCAGCCCGACGCCCGGGGGCCGGCAGGCGCGGTCAGCGGGCCGGCGCGCGGGGAGCCTGCACCACCGGGCGTCGGCGAGCGACATCATGACGGTGCCGGCGACGGACGCGCAGACGCACGCGGTGCGCAAGCGGCGCAGCACGTCGTCGTGGCGGGGCCAGAAGCGCACTACGTCCACGTCGTCGTCGGTGGGGGACGGGCCCGGCGGCGGCGGGGGCTCGCTGGGCGGGGGAGGAGGAGGTGGCGGTGGAGGAGGAGGCGGCGGCGGTGTCGGGTTCGTCAACTACACGCCCAACGACCACGGGGTCCTCATGACCGGGGTGGCGCCGAGCGGGAGCTCCAAGACCAAGGCGAGGCGGGAGAAGGAGGCGCTCGACCGGCAGAGGAAGCTCAGCGAGGCCATGGTCAAGACCATGGCTGAGGCTGGGGTCGATGTTGACCGGCTGAAGCAGGAGGGCATCGTCATCTGAAGCATTTTTTGTATAATTCTTTTCCCTGGGGCGGGCGTGTTTCTCCTTTTTGATTTTCCGAGGTGTCTGGGTGTGGGTAAACAAAGAAGTCTGTTGGTTGGGGGCTGTCGGGTGTTGGTTGGGGTTGGGTTGGGTTGTGTGACTGACTGCATGAGCGACGTGTGAGATGTGCGAGACGAGATCGATGAATGAAGCAGACGATGGGCAGTGAGGAGGAAACGCTGGTACAGCGTTGGGTAATAAATAAGCAAGGGCATGCTAGCGGCGACGGAGTAAAGGATCAATACCATCATCAATTTCAGGTCATATTTTTTTCTTCTATTCTTCTTGCCACTGGTTAAACATATATTCAATGTGATGGATTTTGGTCTTAAATGTGTTCGAACAACAGCAGAAAGTTGTCTTGTAATTATCCCGCTTGGGCGTGGTATACTAGAGCAAATATACATCGACCGTGTAAGGGAATTCTACCCAGGGATATTAAACAGAACGAACAGTGCGTAGTTCATCCTGTCTGGTGGGAGCGTTGGGATGAACTGGGAGAAACGGGGATGGTTGGAACGCAAATAGACAAGACCCGGCGTGTCGGCCTCCAAACCCCTGGCAACCGGCCCGTAGTGGGCCCCGGAATCCGGTAGGCGGTCTCGGCCCCGCTGCCCGCCAAGCTCTAGGCGCTTGTGAATTCAGAAGCTTCGTTCCAAGCTCTGGTTCATGCTTAAACTCTTGCTCTCTCGTGATCTCTCCACCCGCCAATCACCACCACCACTTCCCTTCTTGACCGATCGCGACAGCGGCCACGCTCTCCATTGCATCAGCTGTCCATTTTCTTTTAATGGTGGCGCAATGGCCTCGGGCTGGTACGGCAGCAAGGCGATCGAGCTCATAAGGGCTCGGTCGCTCTTCGTCAACGTCTCTCCGGCCCCGACGAGCCTGTCCGAACGCCGCGCCGTCCTGCACGCTCTCAAGCGGCACGGCCCGATCGAAGTCTTCAAGAAGCTTCCGGTGAGTTGACCTTGCTCAACATCTCGCCCCCCGCCCGCCTGCCCCAGCTGACGCGTCTTCCCACAGAGTCCGGAGACCTTCGTCTGCGCCCCAGCGAAGACCGAGGTTGCCACGGAGCTGATCAAGCACAGCCCACTGACCTTCAAGTTCGTCTCGGAGACGCTCGAGTCCATTGAAGAAGAGGTCAAGCCTGGAGTGCGTGCCATTGGTGTGGCGTCGCCCATCAAGGTACACGAGGAGAGGGGCAGCAGCAACAGCGTCGCGAAGGGGGCCAAGTCGCAACCATCCGACATTGTCAAGACCTTTACGATGCACATCAACCCGAGCCAGAGCTACTACGAGCACAAGAAGAACATCAGACTGTCGCCGACGCATGGGCCCTGGCCCAAGGCCGACTCGCCGCAGACCCGCCGCGAGGACCAGGACTTTGTGTTCCTGGCCCTTAGGGACGTCGTCCCCAACACCATCGCCCACGCGGGGCTCTGCGACTGGCACACGGGGGGCCAGCTGTCCGGGGAGCCCGTATCGCTGAGGGCCCAGGCGGCGGACGCTAGGCTCTGGCATATCAAGGAGCGCCAGGAGCGCAAGAAGGGCAAGTGCAAGGGCACGCAGGCACACCTGGGCGGCGGTCTCACGGCCGTGACGAGCGTGGATGCGCTGTGCGGATCTACAAATGGGCCCAAGCAGCAAGAGCAGTCGCCCGACCTGCAGAATGGGGCCGGCACTGATTCGACGACCCAAGGGGCCCGATCACCGGCCCCTCCGCCCAAAGAGCCGGCCTGGGTCCGGCGCAAGTACTTCAAGTTGAATCCCCTGGCAGATTCGAGGCACAGCAAGACCGTCAAAAAGGAGGGCGTCATGGGGAAGTTGTTTGACTGGAAGTCGCTCTTCAACAGCCAGACTGACGCTGTCAAGCTGCCGGAACCACCAACAGGGCCGCTGAATGGGGAGAGGTGAGACTGGGATGGACCGGCACATGCGAAGCTTAATTAAGCCGTCAAGAACGGCGCCAACACGGCCCTCGACTGTGTTTACGAGCTACTCGCAGGGCCAATGGCTCAGGATTAACTGGATTCCGCGTCAGCCACGCGACAAAATTCGCGTGCTACGTGGATCGCCAATTGTCGCTGTGGATCGCCGGCTATCTCTTAGATCTCTGGAGCACAGAAGATCCACGGCTACTCGGAACGGGAAGACGACGAGATTAGAAAAAGAAAGATAGGTCTAGGGTCGAATTTGGTGGTCGGCCGTCATTCGGTACCTGAAATCAGGGCACTGGGAACCTCCAAGGGAGCCCATGTGTCTGCAAGGGGGTCTAGAACCAACCAGGCCACGCCAAAAGCGACCCTCCTACGTCACCCAACAACGCGACCGACAGGGGACGAAAACAGGACTCAGCTCAGCCGTGGACTAACACCCTCAACCCACGAGCCCGCGATACAACGTCACGAGAGTGGTCTAGATCAGCCAATTTCCCCAGCGCTGCTGTGTGAAACGGCACAACTGGGTGCGACCCCATGGATCACTACCAAAACGATGACGTCGCAGTTGCTGCTACTCCCTGTCGTTGCTGTGCCGATTACCCCAGATCCTGATTTCACAGGGTCTCAGAATCCCTGCCTCGTCGACCATGCTGCCGCCGTATTCATCTATATGATGGCCCAGCTCTCCTGAGCTTCCGGACGAACATGTGTTCCCAAGGCCATCCCGAACTACTTTAAACATATTCCAACGGCACCGTTGCGACTAAAACATCACAACCAGCCAAGCGTCCGCTGAGACAAAGACACCCATCGACAATATGGCGGTCACCGGCTTCTTCCACCACATCGGCACGTTTATGCTGCTGGTGGCAACAGTTCTGCTCATCATCACGTCTATTACGGCGCCTGTCGTGAATGACATTGGCCTGATGAAGGTCAAGCTGAGCAATGCGACAAATGATCACTACTCGGAAGTGTCGTTTGGCACGTTCGGCTACTGCGTCCTGAACACTGCGTAAGTTTAGTCCTCCTCTTAATCTCCACTGGAGCACACTTGCTAACGCCCTCGTCTCAGCGATGATTCGCGTGATGAATGTTCTGGCCACCACATTGGCTACCGTCCCGCCGACGTGATGACCGACGTGGAGGAAACCTCCTACTCGGACTACAGCCGCAGAGTCACTAGTACGTCTTTATATATATACACACCAGCGGATTCTCTGAAACAATTGACTAACCCATCCCAGGCGGCCTCACCAAGGTCATGATCCTGCACCCGATCGCCGCCGGCATCGCCTTCCTCGCGTTCCTGATGGCGCTGGGCTCCGGCTTCTTCGGCTCCCTCCTCGCCGCCTTCACCTCGCTCGTCACGTTCGTGGTGACGGTGGTCGTGCTCATCTGCGACTTTGTCCTCTTCGCTATTATCCGCGACAACATCAACGACCAGAACAACGACGCGCACGCCTACTACAGCGTCGGCATCTGGACGGTCCTCGTCGCGGGCATCGCCTCGCTCCTCGGCGCCATCATCGTCTTCTTCACGTGCTGCTCCGCGCGCCTGCACAAGCGGAGGAGCAGCCGCCACGCCTCCACTATCCCCAAGAGCGACTATGGCGCCCCCGCGACGACCCGCCGCAGGCGCAGGTGGTTCTGAGGGACTGGCGGAGATTTGGAAGTCGATCCTCAGAGAGGATGATGGTAATGAATTAATGGGAGGGTGATGACTGCGAGGTTCCCTCGAGGGCGTGGTGGAGGGAGACGGGATGGGACAATATGATATCCACACTGGCGTTCATGGGGTTGAGCGCATTGCATCGCTTTTGTATACCGACGCATGATACCTATACTGCATTTTTGTTTTGCTACTCAAGCTTTATACCACATGCGATTTACTATGACTGCTGCTATCGGGATGTGACAATTGCACTGGTGTGGACTGTAGAATGGTTTGTTCCTGCCCAGATCATGACGCAACAAGTCGGGTCAGGCCTATACCCTATACCTTGAACAGATCAGGGCACGATGCATAGTATCTGGAAGTCCTACGACTCTAAAATTAGAGTCTAAGTGAGGACACATGCTGGCCTGTAACTGTACGGTCGTACTGTATGGTCGGTCGTTCATGAAGATCCTGTCTTCCGCCTCAACGGTTTTTGTTGTTCCTGACACCGTCTCCACTGCACAATACAAGCTAGGGTGTGATCTGCCTGTCCACGGTGAGTATCTTTGCGTCCGAGCGAATCTTAGTAGGTGTAGGCTACTTTTCTTTAACTCTTATAAGGCACCTCCGTAAGGATAACCTCTTCTAAACCAGTCTCCTTTAGGATAAAGTTCACTAGGATAGACTTCTTTACGATCACCTTCTTTAGGACAACCTCTTTTAGGATAAACTTCACTAGGATAACCTCCTCCCTATGTGGGTCTTTTTTTAGCTCATGGTTGCCGCCTTCCACACTATCTGTCAGGTCTCGATCAGACTTGTGTTAATGTTGGTGCCAAGAAACGGTATTTGTAGGGGGTTTATAGGATCGTACATGTATTTAGTACGTTGGGACGTGAACATTCTGAGTATGTGTGCTTTTACTGAAGACGGCGCCGGTGATTACGGCGTCCTGACACTAGGCTACAACAAATATCAAGAACAGCTCCGGGAGTGGTGCTGCGGCACGGTGCGGCACGGGACAAGATCATGGCCGGCCCGGTGTGGAGAGCCGAGCGGCTTGGCCGTGTCCGTGGCCAGCTCGGGAAAGATCCGAGCAGACAACGGCATGCACCTTGAACTGCGAATGAGTAACAAAGGCCAAAAGTATGTTATGAAATGAATAACAGTTTTCAATATTTTTTTTTAGAAAATAAACGACTTAACGACATTTCGTGCAGACTTAATGTATGCAATGTGCATTCTCATTTCAGCCCCATGATTTGGAGTATTTCCAAACGTAAAAACCATGTACAGTACCTGCATAAATTGTTTGGACGAATCTTACAGCAAGGACAACCCCCACGTGGGAGAGAATCGTGTGACTTTCCTCCGTCCTACGCATTCCGTATATGTCACTGGGCCAGCAAAATGGCCGGCCGATGCCAGATCAAGGTGGGCAGGGCATCTGTCACGCGGCTGCGGCAATCGCGCCCCGTCAGACGACGCGATGACATCTCCGTACATCTCCTTTCGGCAAAACGGCTGCCCGTCTTGAACGTCACGTCTCACGTCTAACTTCTCACCTCGAAGCTCACAACAACAGCATCATGAGCATCTAGATACCATCTTCTTCCTTTTGCATAGCATTGATAGACTTCCGTTCAAGGTCCCATGACAGAACACCAACCCACCTAATAATCCTCACTGCAAGAGACCTCTTGACCTTTCCTACCCCATCAAGAATGGCCTTGAAAGACATTCCCAACTTCACCAAAAACAACCTCAGGACCCTCCGCCATGCGCCTTTGTCCGAGATATCAGGCGCACTGGGCGACCTCGGCACTCTCCTCCCGCTGATGATCGCCCTCGCCCTGCAGGACTCCATCTCGTTACCAACCACGCTTGTCTTCTCAGGCATCTTCAACATAGCCACCGGCGCCGTGTTCGGCCTCCCGCTCCCGGTCCAGCCGAGTAAGCAGCCTTCTCATACAATTTGAGCCCTTTCAAGAAGAAGGACCCTACCATATGTGATATATGTCTCTTAAAGCCCTCATCAGGCTTTGAGACGGGCTATGGACAGATGGTGGCCTGATTTCCCTCGGTGACTCAGTATCTGACTCCAAGTACAGTGAAGGCCATCGCAGCCGCGGCCCTCGCCTCCCACGCCAGCCAGCGGGACACACTCGCAGCAGGCGCCCTCGTCGGTGCCGCCGTCCTGCTCCTCAGCGTGACGGGCCTCCTGCGCCGCCTGGCCGTGTGGACGCCCGTCCCCGTGGTGAAGGGCATCCAGTTCGGCGCGGGATTATCCCTCGTCTTGTCCGCCGGCTCCGGAATGCTGGGACGCCTAGGCTGGGGCCTCCACGCCCCGCTCGACAACCGCATCTGGGCCATCGCCGCGTTCCTGCTGCTCATCATCACGGCCCGCGCCCCGAGGTTCCCGTACGCACTCGTCGTCTTCGTCGTCGGCCTCGTCCTCGCCGTCGTGGCCGTCGCCACCACCGGGCTCGGCCACCTACCCGGTTGGCAGGTCTGGGGTCCCTACGCCATCATCCCGGGGTTCGCGAGCGCCGAGGCCTGGTCCATGGCCGTCGCGCAGCTGCCGCTGACCACCCTCAACTCGGTCATCGCCGCCGCAGCGCTGGCGTCCGACCTGATGGGCCCGACCTTCCCGGGCAGCACGCCGACCGTGACGGAGCTGGGCCTCTCGGTGGCGGCCATGAACCTCGTGGGCTGCTGGTTCGGCGCCATGCCCGTGTGCCACGGCGCGGGCGGGCTGGCCGCGCAGCACCGGTTCGGCGCCCGCAGCGGCGCGAGCATCATCCTCCTGGGCTCGCTCAAGCTGTTCCTCGGCCTCTTCCTCGGCGCCACGCTGTTGGACCTGCTCGGCTCGTTCCCAAAGTCGATCCTGGGCATCATGGTTGCCGCGGCCGGGCTCGAGCTGGCCCGCGTCGGGCAGAGCCTCAACCACGGGGCGCCCGACCTGTGGGAGGATAGCATCTCGGCCAACGCGGAGGGGGACGGCGCCAGACTCGGCCGTGTGGTTAAGAGGCACCGCGACGTCTCGGACGAGGAGCGGTCGGAGAGGTGGACTGTTATGCTTATCACCACCGCCGGCATACTGGCGTTCAGGAACGACGCCGTGGGCTTCATCGCCGGCGTGCTTACGCACGTCGCTTACAAATTGTCGCACTCCCTCGAGAGACGGTACGGGGCGGTCGGCGAGAGGCAGCCGTTGTTGCGGTGGCCTTGAGAATGGGTGCCGATGTTGAATGAGTAGACACGCATCTTTGCGCCTTGCTTTGCTGCTGGAGAGCACCATGAGCCTGCCGGCAATGCCGGCCTAGGTTCCTACCTGTGGTGCCAGGCGATATAGAAGGGCGGAGCCCAGATGATGGTACAGGGCAACCCACCAGAAATTCGGAATTTGAATGCCAGGATGGCATATCAGACAGTTGAGGCTCACGGATGCTTGAAGTCAGAGACCCAATCGTCTCCGCCCCAAGCTGTAACCCTTCAACGGTCCAATCGTACGGGCAGCGAGACGGGGAAATTGCGATACCTCTACAGCTCTCATGCTGAACGGTGTTCCGAGGCTGGCTGCTTTCGGTAGACACATATCTAAGCAGTGGTCTTGGATCAAAGGCTCCTACATTCTGTGACTCGTTTTCGTCCATGAATATTGGAGGATGGGCTCAGGTTCCCTTTCATCCTTCACCTGTCCTATACTTGTAACAGAATCACCTGCTCAAAAAGTTCGCAATGCCACTGCGGAGCTTCTGCGGCCTAATCTAGATTATCTTCTACTCAATAAGAAAAGCTTCAAATCTTCAAGAATATCTCAAGGGAATGTATTTTCAGGTACTATAAGTCCAAGCACAGGCCTCTAACTAGATAGACTATGTAAGGATCCAAAGCACTTGCTACTTAGAGAATGAAAATATAAGAAGTTAGGAGGTTGTTCCATAGGAGGGTATTCCACGGGAGGGTACTCTATGGGAGGGTACTCTATGGGAGGGTACTCTATGGGAGGTTATTCTATATTCTGTAGGAGGGTATTCTATCGGAGGGTACTCCATTGGAGGGTACACCATGGGAGGGTGTTCCATAGGTTATTCTATAGGAAATTTCCTCTGGGACACACTCTCAAAGGAGGTTGTCCTGCAGGATGTTGGGCAGAGAGCATTCAACCGCCCGAATACTGATTGACCACAGATGCCGCGGCCGCATACCAGACGCCCCAACATTAATGCTGCTGTGTCTGTTTGTATTTGTTGCATGTACCATTGTCCATGCCATAAAGGACACCTAAGCAGCAGGATTGAGTCGTCACTTGGTGTTGAACTTATTTTATTTGTATTAACAATATGCTGTCATGCAGTTGAGGTATCATCACAAGCTTGTCCTGTGTCTTTGAGCCCGTCTCCCCCCGCCGTGCAGCGCCAGTTTGTTGAAAGATGCCATGTCTCTATGTCCCAGTCGCCTTTTCCCAGTGCACTTACACTTTATTCGTCACGTTGAGTGATATATAATATGGTTTCGTTTCCCAGAATGCAAAGAGGTGCTGATAGATGGGCCTGCGCCGTCTAGAACAGGCCGTCGATCTCGCCCGTCTCAACGTCGACGTCGACGTTGAGATAGCCCGGAGCGGTCGGAAGGCCAGGGATGGTCTGGATGTCAGCAGCAAGGGCATAACTACGGCATATTGTCAGCACAAAAGAGTCGCTCATCGTAAAGGAAATAAACTTACAGGTACCCAGCGCCAGCTGCCATTCTGACATCCCGGATAGGCACAGTGAACCCGGTCGGCGCACCCTTCAGCTCCGGGTCATGCGAGAGCGAGTACTGTGTCTTGGCTATGCAGATCGGCAGGTTGCCGAAGCCTTGCTTGGTGTACGTGTCCACCTTCTTCTGCGCAAGCTCGCTGAACTCCACCGCGTCCGCACCGTACATCTTCTTGGCGATGGCCTCGATGCGGTCCTGGACAGTGTTGCCCTCGACCTCATACAGCAGCTTGTAGTCCTTCGGCTTCTGTGACGCAGCAATGACACCATTGGCGAGTTGGATGGCACCCTTGCCACCCTCGGCCCAGTGGTTAGACAGGATCGCGTCCTCCGCGCCGGCCGCGATGGCCTCCTCACGGATGACAGCGATCTCCGCGTCCGTGTCTGTGACGAACTTGTTGATGGCAACAACTACAGGAACGCCGTACGCACGGGCATTCGCGATGTGCTTCTTGAGATTGACACAGCCCTTGCGCAGGACCTCGACGTTCTCTTCCCTGTACACCTGTGGTAGAGCTGCTCCCGGGGAGATGGGAGGGCCACCGCCGTGGACCTTCAGGGCACGGACAGTTGCGACCACGACGACCACGTCGGGAACAAGGCCGGAAGTCCGGCACTTGATGTTGAAGAACCGCTCGCCGCCCATGGTGAAATCGAACCCGGCTTCGGTGACAACAAAACCGGCCTTGGACTCGTGCTCCTCGTCAGGTTCTGTGCCCACGAGCTTGAGCGCCATCTTGTCGGCAATAATAGAGCTGTTGCCGATGCTGATGTTGGCGAATGGGCCAGCATGGACGAATACCGGCGTTCCTTCCAGCGACTGCATGAGGTTGGGCTTGATGGCGTCCTTCATCAAGGCAGTCAGAGCTCCACCTGCACCAATATCATCGCAGGTCACCGGGTCTCCATTTCTTGATGTGGCAATGACCATGCGGCCAAGTCTCTCCCGCATGTCCGGGAGGTCGGTGCTGAGGGCCAGGATGGCCATGCACTCACTGGCTACAGATATGTCGAAGCCCGTCTCGCGAGTCTGGCCCTTTTCAGTTGGCGCGATTCCCACGGTGATGCCTCGCAGGTGACGGTCGTTCACATCGAGTACTCGTCGCCAGGTGATCGTCTCCGGGTCGATGTCCAATCGCGCGAACCTGTGGATTTCGTCCTCGGTGAGTTCGTCGGGATTGGTCTTGTCAATGCCAAGCTTCTTCAACCGGCGGAACATGACGGGAACGAAGGCTCGCTTTCCGTTCTTTGCCGGCACGAGACGCTTGTACAGAGGGCCATCCTTCTGGGTGTTCTCGTGGAAAATACGAGTCTCTATAGCAGCCGCCAAGAGGTTGTTTGCTGCCGTGATGGCGTGAATGTCTCCGGTGAGATGCATGTTGAACTCATCCATGGGGATGACTTGGCTGTAGCCACCGCCAGCGGCACCGCCCTTGATTCCAAACGTTGGGCCCTGACTGGGCTGGCGCACGTTGGCAAACGTAAGTCTGCCGACGTGAGCGCCAAGAGCCTGCGCAAGGCCCATGGTTGTGGTCGACTTGCCCTCACCGAGTGGTGTTGGTGTGATGCCAGTAACAACCACATATTTTCCATTCCGGCGATGGTCAAGCCGCTTGAGCAGGGAGAGGTCAACCTTGGCCTTGTGTGCACCGTAAGGCTCGAGCTCTCCAGGAGCGATCCCGATCTCGCCCGCCACGCGAGTGATCTGCTTCGGCGTCTGAGCTCGAGACACAGCGATGTCCGAAGGAACAGGCTCCTTCAGCTTCAATGGCAGGGCCACGATTTTCCTGTTCTTCTGCTTCTCAAAATAGTGCGTGCAAGAATCGACGACGTTCTCCAGCAGCATGGCCACAGTCATAGGACCTACACCACCTGGCACAGGCGTGATGAAGGATGCCACCTCAGATGCCGACTCAAACTCGACATCGCCGACGAGTCGTTGGCCCGACTTCCTGGTGGAATCAGGGATGTAGTTTGTTCCGACGTCGATGACGACCACACCGGGCTTCAATGAAGATCCATTGATGAAGCCTGGCTTGCCAAGAGCAGCGACAACGACATCAGCTTGCTTGAGATGAGCCTCCAGGTCCGTGCTCTTGGAGTGACAGACCGTGACGGTGGCGTCAGCATGTCTGAGAAGGTAGCTGACAGGGGCTCCGACTATATCACTTCGGCCAACGACGACGGCATTCTTGCCCTTCAGGTCCACCCCGGACTCTCGCAACAGGACCATGACACCTTTCGGGGTGCATGGGGTGAAGAGAGGGTGGCCGGTCCGCTTTGCAAGCTCACCAATGTTCTCAGGACCGAAGCCATCGACGTCTTTCTCGGCAATGACCGCCGAGGTGATAGCGTACTCGGAGATGTGGTCCGGGACTGGAAGCTGGACCAGGATTCCATGGACGGAAGTGTCGTTATTCAGCTTGTAGATCTCTTGAAGGAGCTCTGCCTCCGAGATGTCGGTGGGCAGATGGATGAGTTCACATGAGATGCCGGCCTGTATACCCAATCGCGTGAGCGGCGGCACTGCGACAGTCTGATGGGTTGGATTCAGCTTACCTCCTCGGCCGCCTTGAGCTTCATGCGCACATAAGTGGCTAGGGAAGATTTAGCACTTGGCATGTGAGACGGAGGGTTGGTGGGGTTTGTGTGAATCAGACTTACAAGAGTCACTTCGGTCGCCCACTTGAAATCAAGGCCAGTACAGTCAGTATCGAGTATGTGCCAATTCGAACAGTCTGTGCATTTCCGGGTGTGAAGACATACCCTGAATGATCTTCAACGAAGGGATGTACTTGGGGTTTGCCTTCTTCCTCTCCTGAATCTCGGAATGCAACCTCGCACGGATACTCTTCGCGATGGCAGTGCCATCGATCTTCTGGGCGGTCATGACTGTTCTGGACGTTGAGAAGGACGCCTTGCCAGGGTGAAGTGAGTCACTGCCAAGAGGAAGAGGCCGGACAGAGCACGAGGCGAGGGTGATCCTTCTGCGGTGGAGGGCGAGTGGGAAGGTCGAGCTCGAGGTCGAAGTCAAAAGGTACGGGGAGGCGAAGGGACGGGCAGAAAATAAAGTGGTGGTATTCCGAATCGGCGCAGGCGGGCAAAATCGCGGGGTTCGGGCTGCTAGGGGCGCTGGGGTGATAGCAGGGCGGACGCGGTGCTGGTCAGGATCGGCTGAGGCTCGGTGTCTATCATTCACACAGGCGGAGTCGGGGCCCGAATTGCTCGCCAAGGGACCCTGATGACAACAGCTGCAGCTGATAGGAAGAATACGCCATGAACGACTCGTGCATAGACCGCCTCTGCGCGTCGGCGCCTGTTGGAGCCTCTGATGGGACCTCTGCAGCGATAGGCGTGACTGCTTTGCAAGGCACCGACGGCTGCCAGCGCGAGACAACATGGACGCCATGATTATGGGTTTTTTGATGACGGCCGATCCTTTGTGGGCTAGTGCAACGACGACGCGATGACTCTACCGTACCGTGGCACAATACACAGCTGATACTGCAGCACAGTGGTTCGTCTCTTCGTTTCTCTTCTCGATAGGAGCCTGCCTAGTCTTGGTGACTCAGGAGCAGTAGCGCGTAGTATCGTGACTCGTTTTATGTGACTTATCGCGGTCTCTGATTCCTTCCAAATCCAGATTTGTAGGCAAATTAGACTGAGATGATAACAACAGAGTAGATGTTCAGCTTCTGAGTCTGCGAGAGAAGGAAGGAAGTTGAGAACAGGCTGGTGTTTCGTGAAGTACTCGCCGTGTCAACCGCAACACGGCGGCACGGCGGATGTTATGTCACAGCGCCAACAAGATCAACACTGCCAAAGGAGGGAAATGGTAGCTTTCAGACGCGGCCAGCCTCATCTTGAGCTTGCGGCAAGAACCGATTGGATTGCTGGAAACCCTATTACGAGATGTCCAAGCAGCACGGTGAGGTGAATACGCACGCTCAGACACACGGGTGACTACTCGATACGATCCAATTTACACGACCAAATCGGAGACCTGGACCTACTCCGTACCTTGTCGTCCTTCTTTCAGATGGCACGACAGGTCTGAGCTCAACCTGGGGTTAGGGCAGAGTATGTTTGGGGAGGGGGGGTCTGGCTTGTGCCCCTCCACAAATCCCATGCAGCCAACCCATGCTCCAAGAGCGATTCCTCCTAGCGTGTGACTGGTTCGTTATGACTGCTTGCACAGAAATTATTCGAAAATAGTGGGGCCAGCGTCGTCTCCGCCGCCGCCGCCCTCCTGCCTGCAATAGACCAAAGAACAACCTCCTACCCTCGACTGGAAAACAATCCATAATAACTCCCTGCCGCCCACGACACCCCTCCTCGCCCACGACCTCATCAAATTCCCAACTCCAAGCCCCGTCCAGAGCAGATACAACCAGACAAACCGCCACCATGAGACCCATCCTTCTGGCGGGCCACGAACGAGCCCTGACACAAATCAAGTACGCCTGCACCATCACCACCCCGAGTCGCGAACCGCAAACATGAGCTTTGGCCTGGCCACTCTCGAGGTGGCCCAGGCCAGGCTATCATGGGGTTGACGACGTCCTGCTGACCTCTCCAACCCACCCCACAGATATAACCGCGATGGCGACCTCATCTTCTCCGTAGCAAAGGACCAGCACATCTGCGCCTGGTACTCCCACAACGGCGAGCGCTTCGGCACCTACCACGGCCACCAGGGTGCCATCTGGACCGTCGACGTCGACCCCACCAGCACCATCATCGCCTCGGGCGCCGCTGATAACACCATCAAGCTGTGGGAGGTCAAGACCGGCAAGTGCCTGATGACATGGGAGTTCCCCACCGCCGTCAAGCGCGTCGAGTTCAACGAGGACGGCACCCAGCTGCTGGGCGTGACAGAGAAGCGTATGGGCCACCTGGGAACCATCGTCGTGCTCGACGTCAAGCTGGACGTCAACGCCGAGCAGAATCCCGAGAAGGTCCTGACCATCGTGTGCGACGAGAGCAAGGCCACCGTCGCCGGCTGGAGCTACCTGTCCAAGTACATCATCGCCGGCCACGAGGACGGCTCCGTCTCGCAGTACGACGGCAAGACCGGCGACATCATCTACAAGATCACCCCACACGACCTCGGCGCCCAGGTCACCGACCTGCAGTGGAGCCAGGACCGCACCTACTTCATCACCGCCTCCAAGGACAAGACCGCCAAGCTCATCTCCGCCCGCGACCTCGAGCTGCTCAAGACATACCCCTCCGACACCCCGCTCAACAGCGCCACCATCACCCCGAAGAAGGACTTTGTCATCCTCGGTGGTGGCCAGGCCGCTATGGACGTCACCACCACCGCCGCCCGCCAGGGTAAGTTCGAGGCGAGGTTCTACCACAAGATCTTCGAAGAGGAGGTCGGCCGTGTCCGTGGCCATTTCGGTCCCCTGGTAGGTTTCCCCCTCTACGGCGAGACTGCTGCTGCTACTGCTACCGTGCTCGCTTGAATGCTGACCCGTGGTCTCAGAACACCGTCGCCGCGGACCCAACCGGCAAGAGCTACGCGTCCGGAGGAGAGGACGGTTACGTCCGTGTGCACCACTTTGACAAGGGCTACTACGACTTCCTGTACGAGGTCGAGAGGGAGCACCTCAACAGGCAATCGTGATCCATCGGCAACATGTGCTGCGCGTCGGGCTGAACTCGAGACACAAGAGAGGGTGATGGAGCGGACAAGCGGGAGAGTCGTCTTTTTGTGGAAAAAAGTCTTCTCGTGGAGCATAGAAAGGCAGGCAGGCAGGCAGGCGTTTCTGGCAAAGAAAATGCTTTTTTTGCGGGGTCATTTCTTGGACGCGTTTTGCTCGGGTGTGATCTTTTTCTGAAGGCTCTACGCAGTCGGTCTAGAAGATTTTCAGCCTTATGAACAGCATCCTGCGATCGAATACCCAGAACGGTCGGTGAAGCATGGGCTGACAGGAAGGCATTTCTCGAATGAAATACCACACTGTATCCCTCAGGTGGCCAGGGCCGCGGTAAGGTATACTGAGGGCGATTTACTTGGGTGCGGCCCGGAATGTTCAGGTATAGAGATATCTTGTCCATAACGACGTGAATGGAACTGGAGGCTTCATGAAACAATCATTTGTCGCATTCTTTTCTTTGCATCCGTCTCTGAGCAGTGCACAAGGTCTATGTAGTAATGCAGCATCACATCTATGTCACAATTCATTGCCCGGCCGAACCCCAGACGCTGCTGAGCCAGCCGCCCAACAAGAGGTTATCAATGACAGACCAAACGCCTCATCAGCCTGTCTCGACTGCCGTACTTTTGTCTCTCTTCCCCTCCCAAAAAATAAAAACACGTCTCAAGACATGCCATCAGCCGCACATTAGAGACCCCTAAACTCCTGGAACCCAAGACCTTCCCTATGGAAGCAGCGGGGATAATTGACAATAGTGGGCATGCAAAAAAGACCTACTACAAGGTCACCTGTCCTGAAAAGCCGCTTACTTCTTCTTGCCCTTGGACTTGCCTTTCGAAGCACCATTCGAATTGGTAGAAGCAACACTTGACGCGCGGGATGGCGCCGCAGAGTTGGCCTTGGACTTGACATTGTCCAATGCCTTGTTCTGTGGGTTCATACCGTCAGCAAGGGGACATTTTTTAACAATGCCAAACCAAATAGACTTACCTTGACACCGTTCGTCTTTGACTTCTTCTTGGCAGGAGCCATGCCAGAGACGCTATCATCATCGTTCTCCTCATCTTCCACCTCCCTCTTCTGCTTGCCGTTGACACCGTTCGCGCCCTTGTGGCTGGGCTGCACATCCTCGAATTCCTTGACTATCGTCGCGAGGAGGGTGTTACAGCGGCGGCCCAGCTCCTGCGATGTGCGGCTGAGGAAGAACCAGTCGAATCGGAACAGGGGACTGTCTCGGATTTCGTCCCGAATCGTTTCGTAGATGCCCTCGGAATCGACGCCATGTTTGTCGAGCTGGACTAGCAAGAAACGGTCTTCCTCCTCGCTGTACACCTTCTTGTTCGTAGTACTAACCGAGTAGTTGATCTTCAGCTGCTGAAGAGGCACACGGTACATGGACATCTTCTTGCGCAGCATCTTGCGCTGGTGCTCGATCTTGCGGAGCTTCTCCTCACCCTCTTCAATGTGTTTGAGGTGCTTCTGCCAATCCGCAATCTCCTCGTACCGCTGCCAGAACACTTTCGCATACTGCTTGATCTCGGCAGCATTCTTGTTCTGACAGTGTGTGGCGATGCCTTCGTAGTTGTTGCGGCCATACAAGTTCGAGCCGTTGATGAATTGCTGGAAGTCCCGGCGATTCCACTCCTCGAAGCCGCTCTTGGCCAACTCCGCCTTTTCTGCTTGCTCTTCCTCAGGCAGAGGCACGGCTTCGTCAATGATGCGCTGTTCCGCCTCTCGATCGGCTTCACGCTCAGCCAGGCTGTCCTCGTCACCGTCAGCCAGGGGAACCTTGTAGCCGATCTCCTTGCGGTAGAAGGCTGTCTCGCGGTCCTGCAACTCCTTCAGTCTCTCAGGATAGAATTGATAGTCCTGGATCGATATTTGCCTCGGGGCGCGCGGTGCCTTGGGCTTCGTGTCCGCAGTGCGACCGCCGGTCTGCAGTGCTTGCTTGTAGTACTTATCTATCGAGTAGAACTGCTCCTTGCGCTCTCGCTTCGCCGGGTTGATCCAGTTAATGCCGATTTCCTTCTTCGTACTGGTGAAGTCCTTTCCATTCCACTCGTAAGCAGACTCCGAGGTAAACTTCTGTAGATCATCGAGGCCAAGCTTTTCGTACTTGGCATTGAGCAGTTTGGTCCTGTCCTCACCGGCAGACAGAATGGCGTCGATGTCGATATCAGTCGTGCCATCAGCTGCATCAGCCTGAGCGGCCCCGGGTTTCTTGGCCTGGAAGATGTTCTCGGCACCGTGCTGGATCATCGACAGGAGTTCATCCTTGTTGGCTGCCGCTTTTGCTGCAGTTTGGGCACGTCCCTGCTGGATGACCAGTTGATCGAGACGCAATTTCTGTGCAGCACGCTCAAGAACCTTCTCTTCGATCGCATTGTCGGTCACAAATCTGTAGACCACAACCTGCTTGGTCTGTCCGATACGATGGGCCCGGTCCATGGCCTGCAAATCAGCCTGGGGGTTCCAGTCGCTGTCGTAAAGCACCACAATATCGGCACTCGTCAAATTGATACCCAGACCTCCCGCACGAGTGGTCAGAAGGAAGACAAACTTCTCGGAATCAGGCTTGTTGTACTCGTCAATGGCAGCAATGCGGTCCTCGTGTGCCGTGCTGCCATCAATACGGCAGTACTTGTATTCTCGAAAAACGCAGTAGTCCTCGAGAATATCCAAGAGTCGGCTCATTTGAGAGAAGATCAGAACACGGCTGCCCTGAGCTTGCATCCGCTTCAGAAGCTTGTCCAGGACCAACATCTTGCCGGCATTGTAAACGAGGTGCTCGTCCGTGGTGTAAGGCGGGCCAGGTTCCGCGCCCTCGAAGAGATACGGATGGTTGCAGCACTTTCGGAGCTGCATAACGATATTCAGGAGACGCGTCTTGGATTCCTTCTTGCCTCCAGCACCGTTCACAGCGTCGATATCCTTCTCCAGGATCTTCTGGTACCACTTAACCTGCATATCCGCCATGCCGACGTAGAGGTTGACCTCCTGCTTGGGAAGCAGGCTCTTCTCGACGTCAGCCTTGACACGTCGCAGCAAAAACGGACGTAGGACACGGTGCAGTTGTTGGACAACGGTATCCTGGTCCCGGTCCTGCGCGGAGAACCACTGATCGAAGGCGTCGGAATCACCAAAGACGTCAGGAAGGAGGAAGTTGAGCAGCGCCCAAAGCTCATGAAGGTTATTCTGAAGGGGCGTTCCGGTGATGAGCAGGCGGTTCCGGGAGTTGAAAAGCCGGATGACCTGTGCGAGGGAGGACTCCTCGTTCTTGATACGATGTGCTTCGTCGATTATGATATACTCCCACGCGAATTTCTTCAGGTGCGACTTCTCCCGCAAGATCATCTCGTAACTCGTGATGCAAACATCGAAGTCCTCACTCTCGAGGCGATCCGCGATGAGCTGTTGTCGTTCCTCCTTTGCACCCTGTAGAACCAGGACATTCACCTCCGGCGTCCACCTGGCAAACTCTCGCTTCCAGTTATCCAGAGTGGACTTTGGGACAGTGATCAGGTGCGGGCCAGTGATTCCCATGATGTGCCGCAGGTAGCCAAGGAACGAGATGGTCTGCAGAGTCTTTCCCAGACCCATTTCGTCGGCCAGGATACCGGAAATACCATTCTCATGAAGTGATATGAGCCAGTTCAGACCAGCGACCTGGTAATCTCGCATTTCGCCCTTGACGAAGGGCGGCGACTCGCGAAAGACTGTCTCGGCAGACCCGCCATGCTTCTCATCCTTGAGCAGTTCGGCGTCCTCTTCAGCTTCGGTTCGGCGGCGCCTCTCAGCTCCAGCACCGCCCTGCCGCCGGCCACTCTTCTTTGCTTTTTGCTCTTCCGCATTCTGGCGGTCGATTTCCTCCATAATTCCCTTGATCTTGGGGTTGGGGTTTGTCTCGATGAAGTGGCGGAACAGGTCCGTGAGGCCGAGCAAGTAGCGGAATCGGCGTACAGAGTCATCTTCCTGTTATTGTTGTTAGATCTCATGGCGACAGTCTGCATTGCGCAACACATCGGGCGCCCGGTTCTCGTACCTGTGATTCTCCCAGCTTGTCGTGCTTCTTGCCAAATATGCTTCGTCGCAGTTGGTTCGCCTCGGCACGTCGCCTCCTTCCGTCGACCGTCGGTTCGCCCACCACGCTGCTGGCCGTAGTATTTGGGTCCTCGGAGTCTGTGTAATCGGGAGTCTCGTCGACCTCCTGCCATTTGTTAGCTAAATAGAGGAAATAGCCAAGGGCGCGCGTTGATGACGCATCCACGCAGCGCGGCCACGTGGGGGCCATGGAGAGATATTGCCCAAAGAACATACCATAGAGTCATTTCCGTTCCTTCCGTCATCAGAGGCGTTGTGCATTGACGCGTCGGTGTCGTTGGCGCTCGCTGGCGCTGCTCGAGGTCGCGCCATGGTGAATATGTAGAGACGACGCGGGAGGTATGGCCTATTACGCGCTTCGACGCGCCAAAAAGTATAGCAGGGGTTCTCAGGAGTGCGTTTTGATGGTCGGGACTGCTGGCGTGATGAATGGAGGCGATGCGTGGACTTTGAGGCTGGTTCTGGTCGAGGAGACTTGTCTCTTTGGGAGGGAGGTAGGTAGTGGAAAGTTGGGAAGACTTGAGGTGAGAAGAAACGCACCCCCCAAAAGCGAGTCGAGGGACAGGGGTGTGTTAAAAAGGGCCACCACGAACGCCAATCAACGTGCGGCTGCTGTCTTCACTTGGTCTAAAGTTCCAAGGCTGCTTGGGTCCGCGCCCACGGATGACGGTACTGCCGACCAACTCACTCTGTGACAGGACTGCGTCCTAGTTATCTCTTACAGTACTCCACTGTTGGCACATGGAGTTCGTAGATTGTCCATGCAGATGGGAATAGTGGATATTGGTATAGATTATTGAGCCGAGTTGCGCCCCGTCGACGAGGTCAGTGATGCTCGGGTTTCGCTACAAGTGAGCTCCTTAGACCTCTATCGCAATACTTTCCTTATTACAGAGTTTCGATGTATCTGGCACTAGAACTGACACATGAAGTTACCCCCTAGCGGTTTATCCAACATGAGGTTATTCCCTAAGAGGTTGTACCATCGGAGGTCATCACATAGGAGGTTATCCCCCAAGGAGGGATAATCATTTTCTGCTAAGTAAATTCTACCGCATCCTGTGGCTCAAGTGCCTCCTAAATAGATATCTGGGACATGGGTCTTCAGAAGAGGTACTGATACAAGTAGCTCGGGCTTCTTGTGATTGTAGACTGAGTGCTTGACAGACGTCACAGCAAGCCTGCGCAGTAGTTCGTTCAGTCATCTTGAGTGAATTCTACCCTGCGGTCGGAGTCCCTGGCCATGTGTGCTGGGGGCGTTCATGCACAGGTCATAGGTCATACTAAGCTATTCGAGGCTTCTTCTGTCCCCTGCCAAGGGAGTGTTGGCGTGATCAATCATCCCAATGTGTCTCACTCATTTATACCCGTCAGTGTGGACATTCAGCCACCGGGCCCTCGGGTGAGGTGGTCTTCGTGGTATGATCTCCTGTGGGAAATAATATGGCATACTGTGGGATGCAGGATCATCTGCTATAGAATGTAAGGTAGCCTCCTATGGGATAACTTCACGTGGGATGACTTTCTCTAGGACGCCCTCCAACAGCCACCAAGAGTGCTTACACAGTATTGCATTTTTGGTGGGGGTGAGGTCCGATAAGGCTCTTCCGAAATCTGCCCCACCCTTGAAAGGTAGCTTGCTTACAGGAACCGAAAACAGCATCCAATGAACGGCAGGGCCGCCATGACGTTAGCGGTGTCTGGTGCAGAGAGGCAGAGAGGCCAGCTGCCCATTCACAGCCGGCCGGCAAATTCACCTACTCCACTTCACTCCACTCCACGTGAGGAAAACACTGTAAGCCCGCCACTGCTTACGTCCCTGCTTGGGTACTGGTAGTCAGTGTAGTCCAGCCTGTGTTCCGGTTCTCTGGTGCGCCGTGGCTCCCACCTCAAAGCTGCCGAACCCAGAGAGAAGACGTCGGGGATCGGCTCACCTGACCATTTGTCCTCAACCACTCGTACTCTCGTGTGTACATCCTAGACCTTGACCAGTCACTCCCTCGACGAACACGGCCATGTCAATTTCGATTTCTACCTAACGAGGTCATTCCTTCGCTGAACAACAGTCGAGATTGAGCCTCAGATTGTGACCCCACAACATAACTGTAAGGGTGTTTCCAGAACTCGATCCACCACCACCCTGCCAACCAGGAGGACCCGCTTCGCCAGCGGCTGCTCTTCATTCTAGCGAAGCCCCGCCTTCCCTCGAGCACTCATACATATGAGTCCTCCCCAGCTCTGTCCTTGTGCACAAGCTCACGTCGACCGCCAGGACGCACATACTGTCTATTGAATCGTGCACGACCTTCACTACTCGCAAACCGAAATCAGCGATGGCCAACGAAGCTCCCGAGCAGATGCTCGATGTCTTCCGGACCGCTGCCCTGTCCGTCACAAAGCTGTACAAGTCATCGATAACGGCCCAAGCAAAGGCCCGCTCGGATGGGTACCAGGAATGTCTCGACGATCTGCTGCAGTTCCTGGACAAAGAACACCTCGGTCTCGGCGACGGCGAGGGTTGGAAGATCAGGGCGTGGGCGAACGAGCGGTTAGACACAACAGACACCTCGCCTCAGGTCATCGAGAGCGACGATGACGCAGAAAAGCCAGAGCCCATGTCATCCCCCGAGATACAGCGACCCAACAACACATCAACAGCACAACAGCCACACCCGACCACACGCGTCGAGACACAACCACAGACGGAGCCCGACACGCCTCTCGTTCAGGAGATCACTATTGACGAGCCCGAGATTGTCGTCCCTACGCAGGATACATTCGACTTCCGCTCATCTCACCCCTATCCTCAAGACGCCCCGTCACCCCTGAACCTGGCGAACCTGCGCCTCTCTGACGCCCGGGGCCACGACCACTCGATGTCGTCGTCAAACTCAGCACCGCCCTCCATCTCCGTCTCACGTCACCCCGCCCGAGGGACACGGCATGGCGGCAGCGGAGGACGCAGTGGACCTCGAGCAGCAAATCGGCTTGGTCATGGTGCCGGCGCGAAGCGGAAAGTCAACCTAGGCGAATTCTTTGACCTGGGCAATCTCGGCCAATCAAAGGACTGTTTTGGAGGAGCTGGTGCGAAGAGGAGCAGGCACCTCTGAACGGACAGGCCATCGGCACTACAAGACAACTTTTCGAATTTTATTTTGACCTGGGCATTCTGGAATCGACAACGACGGCAGGGAGTATTGGGAGTGCGGCACGGGGCGCAGGAACACACGCATTACCAACGATACCCGGAAACTTATGAACTAGCATCGTCCTGCGAGCTTTGGGAAGGAATACAGGTAGAGGTAATGTCGGCGTGCATTGGTTCGCCGTAAATGGGACTGGAAGGATTTGGTAGGACCGCAGCGGGCAGAACGTCTGCGACTTTCAGCCTGATGTCTCGCATTATCATGGCGTCTTTGGAAAGGGGGATCATTCCTCGACTTGGGAAAGTAGACACGAGATAATTCGGCCCTCATCAACTATACGTTCCCGCACGGGATCTCAGTAGACAGCGATACTTCAATGTTCATACTGTTCTGTTCATAAACGCTGCTTCGCGCGAGCGGTACAGATACTGGGTTATGACTTGTGATATGAGTGTAAAGGCTGCTGGGCGCTTCCAGAATGTCCCGATTTGCTCCGGAGCTTCAACGGAGCGACACTACCTGTAGGCAGCTAACAGTCACGCATATTCTGAAACTCTATACAGAATAGAACAAAGAGAAAAATAGAAGACGATTCATTCTTCCAGCCTCACGACAATAGTTTGCATTCCGGATGAAGAAGTCATCACTGCCCACATACAGCTCTGAGTGCTATGGAATATGCTTTCAACGACAACAATGCCCATCGGTACATATCGAATAGACCTGACATATGAGCAGAATGGTATAAAGTATTTACTTGACTGAGTAAATCATTTGTACTACTTTCTACTCAGTTGTTTCTATTAGTTCTTTCTCCGGCAGCAATGGTTTTCTTATTGGAGTTGCTTGCTAAGAAAGCCAAGCATTTTACATCCAACCAGGTTTTCCTATTCGGAATCGGTTCTGTGAATTTCTAGGGACATGAAGCAATACATTGTTTCTTAACATGCTGCACATCCTTCTTTTCAGTTACTTGGCGATTTAACATTAAGATGTAATGTTTCCATAAGGAGCATCCACATGAATTCTGTTATCTATATTGTTCGGGCCTTTATATGTTTATTGTACAGCTTGCAAGGAATACTTTAAAGTGAACATGATCAGTCAAAACCAAATTCCCTGCTGAGTGTATTTGTCCGATATTCTTAAGGCAGCACTCAAATATTTAGCATTCGCGATGAGCAACAAGGAAAAGCGATCAGCGAAAGTTCTGGGAAGGAAAACTTTCAAGAGCCGCAGAGGAATTTCTTTCATATTTACAAAGGCCAGACTCTCGTCTCAACTCCAACATCCATCACGCATGAACGGACATTGTCAAAGAAACTCCAAATTTCTTGGATAACAATTTCGACCAGCCCGAAATCCAGATCGACGGGCTCTCCTGCACGCCCTCTTGGATATATCATAATGTCATGTTACCTACGCATCTATATTCTCATTTCAGTCGCCTCGAGTGTTTGGAAGGATAGACCAACGGCCACATGCAGAGGAACCTGGACCCTGAGTTCGGTTTACCTTGCGGCAGTGTACCCCACCGGAGGCTACAGGCTTGTGCTGAAGGGCTCATTAGTACTGTCTTCCCCCCGGTGAAGCTCTCCTGTGAGCTTTTGCCACGCTACTTTGCTTGGTGATATCGAAACTGGGCTGTGTGGTCAAGGGCCAACACTTATCGGGGCAGGGTAGGAAACAGTCACAACCTAACACTTGAAGCAGCAACTACTGCAGTCCGAATTACCCGCGCAAGCTCGTATTCCATGCCTAAAGTACATACCCTAGAAATACCATCCTTGGTGGGAGGTGGTCTCATCAGAGGAGCATGTCCTGGACCTCAGCCATTCGCGCCAGTTTTCACCTTATTTTCGATGGGAAACAGTTCTCACTCATGGTCATGGTAGCACGTTCTCCAAAAGGCTTACAAATTTATGATCTCAAAAGTGTGATCGTAACTGGTAGATTAGACATTGTCTCTACCTCTCTAGTGGGGGGTATCAAGGCCGTAATAGCACAACGATCCGTGACGCCTAGTATTCCCTCCTGCCAATGATGTACGCCTGTGGATGCGTGCGAGACCGTCTCGCGAGCACCTGCTTTGTCCGATGCACAGCCAAGAAAACCGACCGAACCAAGTTTATCGTAAACACCGTTGCCACAGGTTGTGGCATGCAACTGTTCCCGTCACCGCAGCCGGGTGCCTTCATGGGCGGGTCGGCTTGCCGATCTCCGCGCCGTTCGTCTGGAGCGTGATGTATGCCTTGGACTGTAGCTCAGGCATCGGCACCCGCGAGAGGAAGATGCTCATGTAGGTCGTTTTCGACTCCTCGGCGGGTTTCTCCCGGATCGCGCGCTCGAAGGCGTTCTCGACGGGCTCGAAGGCTTCTTCCTCCTCCTCCTCGTCGTCGTCGTCGTTCGCGTCCTCGCCTCCCAGGACGGTGTTCTCGATGACGGTCTGGTTTGCTCCCCGGCCGGTGGGGTTGCCCCTCGGGCCGCGACCGTCTGCCACCTCGTACACCCTGTTGTACTGGTACCAGGGTTGACCCGCCTGGTTCATCTGTCTCTTGGCGATCTCCATGACTGTGACCATCTTGTTCGCATCGCTGGCCCTTGCGTGTATCATCATTACGCCGGGGGTCGAGGTTTGGCTGAAAAGATCGACGTGGCCGAGGTGGGAGAGGACCCGGGTGACCTTCTTGTTGATCTTGGAGGAGCCTATGACCGAGGTAGTGGCGATGCTGTATTTCCCCTTGATTTCTTGCAGGAGCTCTTCGTGTGGCTGCATGGGCAGCGTGTTTGGGATGGTCGCATTTGACTGTCCAACACGTTGTCTTTTGTTCGACTTGGTCTCGGACGAAGAAGGTTGCGTTTCGAGAACATCGATCTCTGAAGCTGGTCTTTTCACACCACCGCCGCCTCCATTGCTGAGGGGTGTGCTGTTGGACGAAGGTGTTGCAGAATGCATTCTGGTGATCCGATTGATTCTTGATTGGCAGGTGGATAAGCGGGTGGACAAGCGCGTGGACGGACAATTTGTTGGTCGAGCATGCGTTGGCTGGCTGTGATCAAAATCGTGGGGGTTCAGCAGGCAACCAGCCTGGTTGAGATGGCTGGCTGGCTGAATTAAGGTTGAGGTTGAGCTCAGATCTTTGAGAACTTGCTGCAGTCTTTACGCGTGATGTGCGCGTCGCCACCTTAGGAAGAGAAGTGCATCCTGGGAAAATTGCTTATCGATAAGATAACACCTGCAAGCAAGCTACACAGGTAGGCAGCTCACACGGGGCTGTAAGCGCAGATGTTCAGGCATAGGTAGGTAGCTACCTAGGTACTTTAGACGGTTACCCAGCTCTCCCTCCTAGACAATTAGTGCAACTTGATACTGTGGTTAGTTCCACTAGTTTACAAGATGTACGCTGGTCCGAGGTATTCGTATTCTTGAGCTCAAGGACAAGCTTCTTGATGATGGCCTCGATGGGTGGTGCAAACTGCCAAACCCCACCACGGGATTCCTCGTTCCCGCCAGCGACTCACATGCTAGAAGCGCAACTTTGCAGACTTCTTTGTTCTCTAGCCCTGGGTTGCAGCTTTAGGTTGCACCGAAGAAAGGGTGCCACTGTCGGCTATCAAAGACTTGTTGTCATGATCAAGGCAAGGGCCACTGAGATCCCTCGAACGCACATGTAAGCATCCAGATGAACCAAGCAATTAGGAGTAACCAATGGGCTTATCTTCACACCGCGTATGGAATGATGAACCCTGGAATTCCATAATATCTGTGTCATGGCATGTTTCTTATCAGATTCAACTTGCAGCCGAGAGAAAGCTGGGCCCACACCGAGTCTTGCGAGGGCCTTTTACCCCAGATACGATGACAGGGGCCCCTGAGCCTCACATCAGGCTGCAGCAAGCCTGCAGCTCAAGTCTACATGTCAGGACGTGCGCTAAGGTCTGGGGTGGACACGCCTGGCAGGACAAGAGATGCGGTCAACGCTCCGCAGCAGTGTCGCCATCTCTTTGTTCGTCCCGCTGTCAAGAAAAACTGCTCGGCGCTTGAATGGTCCAGCTTGGAGAACCGGCAAATGTGCAACGTCAACGTCGATGACTTGCCGGGGAGCTTAAAGCACGGACTGATTGCCGCGCAGTACATCTGTTTCGTCTGCCAGGATGTGGCCGGTTGCGACGTACTCTGACACATGTTGAGACTGATAGGATGAGACTTGTAGACTCGTACACCACACACCTATTCATGGGCGCTGTAGGTGTGCCTAGGAGGTTCTGCTCTAGTCCACCAGCCCGGCTGAAACTTATCACGGAGCTGCAGAGCTATGCAGCGGATGGGCTCGGCTCTGTACATGGATCGAGGCTCTGGATCCGGCCATCACTCGGCTGCTAGGCTCTGCAACGCCATCGTCGCTAACATTGACGGGATCGATGGTGATACTGCTTGGGCTGTACAGGTCGTTTGTGCAGGGCGGGCTCGAAGACCTCCCATCCTCACACCTCTCATCCTTATACCTCCTATCCTCACACCTCCTATCCTCTTACCTTCCATCCTCACACCTTCCATCCTCACACCTCCTATCCTCATACGTGTGAGGATGAGAGGTGTGTGGATGGGAGGTATAAGGATAGGAGATGCGGCCGACGAGTTTGAAGGATGGGACAGATTTGTTCTACTGTGGTGGTATTTTATCACCTTTGTCTATATTTAGGCGGCACACACCACATCATCAGAGGCATGAGGTGGAGGAAGCGCCTGCATGGCTCGGCTCAGCTCCAGCTACATCAGGTAAATGCCTGGAGGTTACACATGTACTAAATCGCGGACGGTCTGCATTCCTGGCAGCCGACAGAGACGAGAGAGACGGAAGAAAGAAAGAAGTCAAGTGCACAAGACGGCGCCACCTGTCTCTCTGCTTTGGCTCCGAGCGCTGCGCCCGCATGCATCTCGATATTGATTAGTGGTGCCCGTCCACATACTATCGCCTGTAATACGCATTGCGCCGACTCGTGGCACGTCAAAAGTGAACAAGAAGGTGCGTGAGCGGGCGGGTGTGTGTGTGTGCGTGCCACCAAGCAGGAAGGACCGCCTTCCCGGCCAACCTTGGGTCCTTAGCTGGGGGGCCCCAAGGTTGCTGCTAGGTTGCGCTTAGCAAGGACCAAGGTTGCCATGCCCCATGCTATGCCGTGTAAGACCAAGTCCCACACCACCCACCCCGTCTTGATGCAGCCGGCTGTCGAGCCCAGCGAGCCAACGGGGTTTTGGACGGGGGGCCAGCAATCCAACTCAGCCATCATCCACCTAATGCTGTCCCACAGCCAATCCCGTCGCCAGAACAAGACCCATTTCGCATTCCAGCCCACTCTTCCTCCAACAATTCGTGAGCCAGTCTCGCAATCGGCGTCGCACCCGCGCCCAATCCCATTCCCCATCCTTTCCAACTTTCTGGCCCAGACACCCAGACAGCTAGACGGTTTTCCCCAGTCAGTAAGCCAGTCTGGCCAGTACGTATCAGCGTATCCACGCACCCGCCCACCCCCTACCCAGCAAAGCCCACCAGCAATTCGGGCGTCCTCCCCTCCCCCATGCTGCCGTTTCCAACTTCCCTCCTCCCACCCCCCCAACCCCCAGGCCCTTTTGCGCTCAGATCCTCGAGCACTTTCCTCGCCCAGAAACCAGACCTAGAAGCTCTGTGTTTCAATAGTTTGCGTTGCGCGGCGACATTGTGCCATTCCTTTATTCAAACAACAACTGTATTCCGCACTTGTATCACGCTGAGTGCTTCTTTTCCCTCCTGCCTGTCATCCCTATTGCCCCGTGACGCTCCCTCCCAGAGCAAAGCGCGGAGAAAGGCACGACAAACACACGGGGAGGCCTGTTCTGCCCTGTTTCTGCCCAGCTCGGCTCAGCTCAGCTCTGTTTGCGACACGGCTGTGCTGCTGCTGCACCCTGCAAACGCTCCCTCCACGCCCACTTCCAACCTCGAGGCCACCCCAGACCCAGAGGGCCCTTGTCCTGACCTCTTCCGTCCTGTCCCGCCTGCACCGCCAAAGGAGAGCCCTCGTGGTGCTTCTAGAAGATCAGAGGCCTCTCACCTCACTGTCTGTCTCTGTCCGTCTGTCCGTGTCGTCCCCTCGAGCTCTGGCAGCGCAACACACCTCTGGTGAGTAGGAAGCCGATCCAAACCATCCATTCACCGACCCGCCTCCTGCACGAGTATTTGCATTTGCATTTGCACTTGTGGTTGCAGGTGCAGGCGCAGGTGCAGCGAGCAGCTCCCTTCCCTCCTTCCCCTTCCTCGCCCTGATTGTCCTGGCCCCAACCCAACCAGGCCAGATCCGAGCTCCCAACCAACCCCAAGCACCGTCAGGCGCAGCCTGCACCAGCACCCGCACCCGCGCCGCCTTCCTGCCGCTCGGGTTGCCATTTCACTCACGCATTCATTCGCACTCACTCTCGCCCCTTCCCCCTTTTGCCTCTCCCAATCTCTCTTACACACCCCGGTCTCCCCCCTGCCACCCCCCAACTGATCCCGTATTCATCCCCAAATCCTCTCAATCATTCCTCGCAACGCCCCAAAATCAAAACAATTCCTGTCACAAACAACCGCCCGCAGCACGAAGAAAAATAAAATCTTCTTGTCAAACACTGACACAACACGATTTTAGAGCACGAGAATCGTTTGCGCATCGTTCATTTCGTACGCTCCTTTTGAGCCTTGTGCCTGTGTCGCGCAAGCTCGTCTCATTCCGCGAGGCTTTTACTAGTTCTCGCTGGGCCCTCTCCCTCTCCTTGCTCGCTCAAGGCGACAGCGTCTCTCTTCTCTTCGCTGTTGACGACTGTGTTGTGGTGTGACGCATACGCATCGCATCGCATCGGGCTCAGTCGGCCTTTTCGCAACTGGCCACATCATCGTCACTGCGCCCGCCCACGCATTGCACGCAGACGCTTGGGGCTCCGACCATCCGACGCATCCCAGGCCGGACCCACACCCCAGCCTGCAGCCAAGAAGCACGCTAGTCAACTAGCGCCGCTATCCCTTGTTACGTCAGCCTTGCCTGCGCGACAGTTGCCTGGACGCCTCTCTCGTGGCGACTACAAAAGAGTTCACTGCGCCGCGTCGAGGCCGGCCCGGAGTTTGCGCGTCACTGCTGTGGCCACAGAAACGCAACACTATGCGTGATATGTTCCGCTTCTGGAGTGGTGATGCAAAGGCAGGTGACAGGCTCGCGGAAGCCGAACAGATCATGACAATGTGCGCCAAAGACTTACCAAGCCTTGCCACGAGCCCACGCTCTCTCAAGAGAAAGGCGTCTCCCGCACACGACGGAAGCGATGATGGTGGTTGCGCAAAACGGGAAAAGGTTGACTACAGCGTCGCCACACCGCCAGAAACTCCAGCCATGCCACGTCAAGAGTACTTCGCATCGCAGTCTCCACAAGCGGTCGCGCCGAACACTGATCGAGTAGTTGACATCATCAACCAGCAGTTTGGTACCGAGATACTACTGAAGCACCAGGAGCTGCGCTTCATCAACCAGGAGCTTGCCAAATGCCAGGTCGCCCTGGAGCAGCTGCGTCGGTGCCACCTCATACCATACCCTACCTCGTGTCCCACCCCACAACAGATGTTGGACATCTCGCAGGGCAAGGGATCAGCCGTCCAAGGTCGGGCTGGGGAGCCTGCTGCGCAGTGGGCCCCGCCTTTCGGAGTGACGGATGGTCCCTATGCTCGTCACTATGCCAAGTGGCTGATCCCAGATCCCAAGTTTGGAGACGTCGTGCCTGAGTGGCAGGGCCTGTCTGTTGTCCCGAGAAACTCGGCCGAAGGGCGGACAACGAGGAACAGTCTCTCTGAGGCTACCACCATCGGCAAGAGGGTCGCTCGCGGACAGACCGGCCAGAAGCTTTCTACAACTTATCCGCCACCGAAGCCAAAGGCGCCTTGCATTGTCAAGAGGAGCAACGGTGTGGTTGTCAAACTCGTGTGCAACTCATGTCACAGGGACAATTTTAGTAGCACCCAAGGCTTCATCAACCACTGCCGTATCGCACACCGGAAAGAGTACAAGTCTCACGAGGAGGCTGCTATTGACTGCGGGCAACCCATCAGCGTCAGTGAGAGCAGCGCCAGCACCAGCACCAACACAAACACAAACACTACTACCACCACCACCTCTACCACCACTGCCTCTGCCAGTGAAGAGAAGCCCCCAAGCGCTCTTGCACCCGGCATTGTTCATCCTCTTGCACGAACAGACGCAACGGCTGAGCAAAATGCCTATGCGGCTCTTCTCCAGCGCATCAACGAGTCGCTCAAGCTCTGTCACCAGGGCACCACCCCCAAGACCCCTGGTGCCACGTCCTCAAGTCCTTCTGTGAAGGTCGAGGGGAAGCCGCTGAAGAGTTTCGCTGCTGCACCTGGGACTCCTTTCCTCTCCGATTTACTCCAAAAACGAGACTTCCAGGGCGATCTCAATAAACACGTGGAGGATGCTAAGAGCAAGGTGGACTTCGATGATATTCTGTCAGGTGACGAGGAGTCTGACGATGGAGAGCGGTGTATGACCCCCAACGTGGACCATCCGGCCGTGAACAAGGTGTCGACGGCTGGAGCCCGCATTCCCGCGTCTGGCGTGCGTATGCCTGCGCGAGCTGTCCCTCCACCTGCAGTTGGGCCGCGCCCACCTAGCAGCAAGGGGCGGTCTCCGCATCTCAGTTTCACTTCGACAGCATCGAAGCTCCTCCCGAGTGCTTCCGTCAACGACGAAGATGACTCTGCCTTCGATGATGCCAACATGATGGATGTTGACCACAGCCCGAACACTGCGACCAGTAACAACGCCCCGTCATTGGTTAGCGACGACGGTGGAGATGACGAATCCGATGATGGTTCATCTTCAGATGCTTCTGATGACGGTTCTTTGACCGAGGTCACGGAAGTGAATATCGAGTATCCCGATGTGCAAGATCTGTCTCAGCATGGAAACAACAACGGCACCCGGGCAAAGGACGAGAATAGGCACGTCACCTTCGTCACGCCCTTGACAGGCAAAGCCGCTGCGCGACGCAAGCCTTGAGCATTTCACGCGCAGAATATGCTCGACTTACGAATTTTACGAGCGCTCACGTTATGATTACACTTTTAATACCTCGGATGTTTCAGCGCTGCCGCTTTTACTTTTTCTTTTTGGATTCCAACACTGTCGCGCACAAACGCTGAAGCATATTGGTCTCGGCTCAAGATCTTTGCCTCTCGCTTTCAGAGCCACTCTTCACTGTCTGAAGTGAAGATCTGTGGCTCATCACCCGGGCTACTCTTTTATTTTCGGGGCGCAAATTGTCTCCGTGTACACCAGATTGTGCGAGAATCACATCATAGAGAAAAACACAACGGCGGGTGCACCCGTTGTTCGAATCGCCAGATTGACGAGGCTGTTTTGGAATGGGTTGGCTTCGTCGCGAATAGACTTATTGACAAGGAAAATCTGGGTGGAGCGTCTGCACGGGACACCAGGCGGGAATGAGAAGGAGAGAAAGGCCTTGAAACAGTGTGTCCTTGATACATACCTGTTGTTACCCTGTACATACATACCCTATACACGATCAGATGAATTGAAGACAAGATACCACGCCCAAACCTCGTCCCTTGTGTCCTCAGGATTCGGGATGGTCTCAGTGGACTCCCATGTTCCCGGTGACAGGTTCTGAGCGTGCTGAAGGTCAACACGGATTGATTTAGGTAGCCTGGCTACCGTAGCCAGGCCGTGCCGCCAGCTACCCTCGAGCGAGGTCAAGCCAGGTATGTCCTTGGGTATGTTCTTGGGCTCGAAGCCGTCTCAAGCAGGAACAGGACGGCAGCTCATTTGAAAGACAGACACAGCGCAGGGTTTTGGATCCATTGGATTGATTGTATTAGACACTAGCGGGACTGGCTATATACTTCAGGTAAATGATGTCCAGGAGGAGAGTATCCCCTATCCGATCTTAAGCATGCCTTGTCCCCCATGCTCTCTCTCGCGCGATGACTGGGCCTTTCCAGAGCTGTGAAGGAACGAACATCAAGCCATGCACGCACGCAGTGCGATGCAACAATTACCCAATCCTCCGCTATTAAGTTGGTCCCTCACAACGCCTTGTTCCCATCACGCATTATCCGTCGTCACATCGTACCTAACTCGCTCAAAGCTGGCGCGTGCCTCAAGAGCTCATACCTTGTTCACACGAACGCACACACACTCACACACACACGCTTTCTCTCTATCTCACTCTGACAGAGCCGTCCAGGTGACTATGGAGCCTCCTACAGCAGGGCACCCATGACACCAGCAACAGCAGCCAGCAGGCCGCCAGCGCTGATGGCGAGGTTGGCGGCCGAGTTGGCGGACGAGCTGGAGCTGCTTGAGCTGCTCGAGCTGCTGGAGGTGGCGGTGCTGCTGGACTCGGAGTCGTCCGTGGGTGTGGCGGTGGAGGAGCTCGTGGACAACGTGCTGGCGGCGCTGCCGGTGGCCGCGGGCGTGTTGGTGGACGCGTACTGGCTGGCCAGGGCGCAGAACTGGGTCACCTGGCCATTGGCGGTGCCCACGCGGGGGTCGTTGGGGCAGTTGTTGTAGCAGCTGGTGATGGGGTCAGCCTGAGGTTCGAGACTCTTTTTTCCCTTTCTTCTTCTTCTTCTCCGCTCCCCACCCTTCACGCCAGTGGGGAAGGAAGGAGGAGAGATGGGATGGGATAGCGGTACTCACGTCGCGATGGCTTGGTACGCGGCACACTGGCACGTGTAATCCTGGTTGCCACACTCCTCCTGGCGAGCTTGCGTGCTGGTCAGGCAGTCCTCCACGATGAAGTCGGCTTGGCAGGAGGTTGATGAGGACGAGGCGGTTGTGGTGGGGGTTTGTGCCATGATGGCGACGGGGGCCAGGAAGGCGATGAGGGAGACGAAGGTCTTCATCTTGGCTGTTGTGTTGAGGTGGTTTGAGGCTTTGGGAATATGTCTTGTGTGATTGTGCAAGCGGGATTATTATGCAGTACAATGCAAGTATTAAATCTGGGGTGACGGTGGAATGTTGGATAACTCAGAACGTTCAATGTTGTTGTTGAGAAGCGAGAGACTGATTAGCGAGAGACACGGTTATAAACTCAAAAGGAGCTTCTTGTATATTGGCAACCACGATCTGCGAGCAACTTGTTGACTGAGAAACAGCTGGAGGTAAGGGGAAGAAGAGGAGAGAAGGAACGCTCCTCAACGCGAGAAGCTTCTAATATGGATGAAGCTTCTTTGAACCCAGGGCCCAGGCAGGCAGGGGGGGCTGGAGCCCATCCCACCAACCCTGTCGTGTTCCCGGGGCAGGAGGAGGTAAGGACAGCAGGAAGAAGGAGAGAAAGTCCCCGGCCGCCCAGCGATCCACTCGGACCGGCCAATCGTTCGGGGACAGGAATACGAACTAGGCCAGAGGGAGAAAAGGCCAAGGAGGATGAAGCCACCCGGCATGGGGTTATCTCTGGGGACTGGGGTCCAGCCGGCCGGGGGCTTGCAAGAAATTGATGATGGCCTCATCTGCTGTGGTTCCTTGCTCAAAGGGGGATGGAAAGCAGATGTGCGCGTTGCACGACACTTTTTTCGGGTTGGGGAGCGGCCATGATTCGTTGGGATGGACGCGTCCGGGAGAGCTATAGCTTGATACCTAGTCCTCCGCAGGTATGTGCTGTTGGCTGGGCGATCTGGGGTGGACGTCCTCAGCAGCTGTGTACTCCGTACATCTTGCCGTGAGCTGGATGTACTGTGTAGCCTGACCAATATCAATCCGATGTTCTCTGCGGGATAAGCTCCAGGGATAACCTTCTGTGGATTGATGTCTCCCAAAATGACTCCGTCTTGTACCGGTGCTGGTCTTACCTACCAGCTGCCTACCTGTTTTTGCGAATTCCCGCCGTGGTGAATACCTGGCATGACTCCGGGACCCCTGCAAGCCATAGAGCTATTTAGACTTTTCTGGAGCTGCAGCTGGTCAGGCTGGTCCGGCCGAGGGTGGCATGCAACCATCGGCCCCAAGGCCCCGCCTGCAGAAAGGAAATGGCGGTAATGAAAGCACCCCTGCCGGATGGGACTTCATCATGCGCGACAGGTAATATTTCCCAGATCGAGCCTTGGTACTGAGCAGTCCGTGTTTGATGTGTTTATTATTTTTTTTCCTGCTTTCTGATCTACGTTCCCCAATTGTGATCCCAGAATAGTTATTGCCCGAGACGGGTGTTGGTGCAAGTGGATGATCTGCTGCTAAACGACGCCAGATGGCTGGAATGTGCGGCTGTGCTGGCCGGACAAAACACATGCGGATACGAGATCATAGCGCATGCGACTTTTTGCCTCCACGCTCGTGTTGCACAGTCTTGGATTCGAGTCTGGCCTCGGGTGGTGTGGTGATATGCCGTGTTTTATACATGCCAGCTGCATTTTCTTTGACCATTCGCAAGGATCCCAAAGCACTTGATATTCCTGTGTGTTGGCAGAAACAGGACCTACAGTTGCCAAACCTGCACATTTGACCAGTGCTATTTCCTTTGATATATCTCGTAGGATGACCCAGCTCACAACCTCTTGTACGATGACCTTCCATGGGATACCTTGCTATGGGACACCGTCCTATAGGATAACTTCTGCCAGATTACTTCCCTTGGCATACCCTCCTATGATTACCGTCCTGTGGGATGGCCTCCTGCGATATCATTTCCCTGGGCTGGACTGCAGGGTGATACTTCGACAGCTGTACCTAGACGACCTCTGGGATCCCTGCAGGTTGCATCTCAGCAAAGGCTTTCGTTCCATGTAGATTGATAGTCCACCCCGCGATGTACAACAGGATCTATCCTAGACATGCGTCGACAGCTGGCCGTGCTGGTCAAGTAATACGTGGGGCGTTGGCGATCCGCACCGAATGTACATAGCCATAAAAGTCCACATTGATGACCAGACGGTGGCCAATAATGAGAATGATTGCACAGCATACTCATTCAAGGACCGTCGTCACTCCGGGACTCACGATCACTCTCAGTTGTGGGTGCACGCTTTCTGAGCTTGGCCCTCAGACTGGCGTTCTCCTCCTCAAGCCGCTCGACCTTCATCTCGAGGTCCTCCATCCGCTCAGAACTTGCCACGCTCAGCTCCTCGATAATTTTGACGAAGCGCCACAGACGCAGGATAATGATGAGGGACGCAACCTCCTCGACAACACCGCGGGTCAGTACATCGACGAGAAAGCTGGCGACGATGACCGTAGCATCGAAGATATGAAACCATGAATGAAGAAACCTAGCCCGGAGATCAGTCAAGCCCACCAAGGATGTAGGGAGCATATCACGGCAGCGCTTACTCGAAGCCGAAGGCCCACAGGCTTGTGATTAATTCAGCCAGGAAGAGACACGAGAAGACGAGGCCAGCGTCCTCCAGGGCCTCGTGGACGGCCGGGACCCACGCGTCGTTCTTGATCCTGCTGTCGCAGTCGATAAGGGTGATGAAGATGTCGGCAAGCAGACACGAGACGTCGAGGGCGACCAGGGCCAGTACCAGGTAGTGCTTCTGCTTCGAGACGAGCAGAGCTCGGCACGTTTCCCTTCTTCTGGCGTATGTGCTGACCTCTTCTGGGCTGCTTTGCTGGTCCAGGCCACTCTGACTGTGGAGGAGGGGTTGTTGCTCGCCTCGCTGGTCCATCGCTGGAAGGCTGTGTGCACAAGCTTGATTTTCCTAATGCTTCTCGAAACAAGGTGGAAATTTTAATGATGAAGTGAGGCTAACAGTACACGGTGCCAAGGAATCCAAGAGAAAGAAGGCTGAGGCTATTTGCTTGTGTGGGCTGGACTACGTAGCAACATAGGTAGATAGCAGCGACAAGGTGAAAAAGCCGGCAAGGCGTTGAGTGGGTGGCCTGCAACGAGCGAGTGGGCGCGTCTAATGGCGCGACCCGCTCAGCCAGTGGATATGAGACGCAATCACCAGGATGAGAGTGCGAAGAGCCACAGATTCTCATGATCAATCCGTTCATGAATTCTTCGGAAGAGGATCAATACAAGACGGGATAGGGCTCACCTATGATATCCAATATAGTTCAAGGTTGGGGGCTAGGGGTGTTGGAAGAATGCTGTGACATTCGGAAGTAGAGAGCAACTGGTCGTGACACAGACACTTGGCAGAAGCATGCAGGCAATGGCAACGGTAGCTGTATCCCAAATCTACAAGTACAGTATGCACATTGGGATACGGATACACGTTATGGAGGGCTGTCATTTCCTGTTCCTATAACTTGAAGCATGTAGACAGCCGGCCTACCACCAGTCTTGCTGGTCTAGCATCGTGGTTAGCATAGACTAACACGGAACCCAGGCAATGACTAATCGAAAGGAGAACGGGTTTCTGGGTCGTCGTCCATTTTGCCCCGCCGACACTCGCCGATGACTGACTCCAGCCGTTCCGTCTTCTCTCACCACTCCGAGGTTCCCTGCGGGATCCAAAGGTCAGGTCTACTACCAAGGTAGACCTTCTCGCCTCCGTCTGTGATCAAGCGATTCATTGATACTTCCTGTCGATAGCATGGTTTTGCAATCGCCGCGTCCATTCTGATTGCACCAAGCACCAAGCACCGAGCAGCGCGTTCTACGTCACCCCACCCCTCGCCGTCTCGGCCGCTGCCCCAGATCAATCAACCGCGAGGTGTTGCTTTCGCAGTCATCATCACTCCGGTCGAATCAGCTATCTCCGAGCGATTGCCTTCCTCTTTCCCTTTTGTGGTCAAGACGACGTTCACATTCTTGTCCGGAACATGTCGAATTCATCCAACAGTGGCGGCAAGTCCTCATCGACTCAACCCTCTGCCGCCCACGCCGCCGCTCCCTTCTCCCCGGCTGCATCCTCGAGTTTCGACTCCAACCGTCGTCCCTTCCAGAACAGTCAGTCGATTCAGATCCCCGCGCCTAGGAAGGGACAGGGGCAACGTAAACAGCATAGAAACCAGAAGAGAGCCGGCTCATACAGGGAGGACGAGGACGAGATGGACGAGATAAGGGCGATCCGCAACGCCTCTAGTCGCCGTGGCCAGACCTCCATCACCCATCTGCTGAATTATTCCTCACCACGTCCACGCTTCGAGAACCATCACACGTCCTACAACCGGAACTACCGCCGAAATCCAACCTGGGGCCCGGGGTCCGGTTACCACACCGCCGATAAGGCCCGCTACGTGCATGCCAACTACCGCTTTATTGTTTCGCCCAAGGGGGACTACTCGAAGCAGGCCATTGATGCCGACGAGCACCTCGACTGGGCAGATGTGCTCCAGGTGGTGGCTTCTGCCGAGTCACAGGCCGCGTCCTGCCCAATCTGCCTCTCCGAGCCTGTTGCCCCTCGGATGGCAACATGCGGTCACATATTCTGCTTGCCGTGTCTAATTCGGTTCATGCATTCAACCTCTAGCGAGGAGGCCAACGCCCATGAGAAGAAGTCTAGGTGGAGGAAGTGTCCCATTTGCGATGACAGCGTACAAGTGTCTGAAGTACGCCCGGTGCGCTTCTATGCTGGCCAGGAAAGTCCCTTGCCGCGGCCTGGCGACGATGTCGTTCTCCGTCTCATGATGCGATACGATAAGTCGACGCTCGCATTGCCCAAGGAAGGCGGGGCAGAGGTCCTGAATTCCGGGGACGAGATCCCCTGGCACTTCGCAGCAAATGTCCTGGATTACGCCCGCATCATGCGGGGCACAACTGATTACATGATGGAACAATATAACAACGAGATCGAGCAACTAACCAAGCAAGAGAAGGAGGACGAGTTGCTTTTCAACGAGGACGGAGAGTGGACGCAGCGAGCGGTCAAGGCGATTGAGGCTGCCAAAGACAAAGTCAAGGACCTTGGAGAAGTTGAAGTCGCCATGGCGGAAGCATCCAAGAACTCAAGCTCCAGCAGGCGTGCGCAGCCCGAGCACGAGTTCTGCTTCTACACCTCGCCTCCACATCTTTATCTCTCGCCTTTGGATATTCGGATTCTTAAGACCAAGTACGGCTCGTTCTCACAGTTTCCGTCAACACTGTTGCCAAGGGTCGAGCACATTTCGACGGGCAATACGGTCGACGACGCACTACGAAAGCGCGCAAAGTACCTTGGCCACATTCCCCGCGGATGTCTTATTTCCTTCCTGGAGTGTGACTGGACCGATATTGTTCCGAACGAGGTTCTGGATAACTTCAAGGACGAGATAGAGCGACGGCGGAAACGCAACCGTGACAAAGAGACACAGGAAGAGCGTGAACGCCTCCAGGCAGAACGTCTGGAATCTGCTGCATATCGCCGTGGACCGGGTAGGACCGTCCTAAGCGCCGAGGATGAGAGTTTCCACATGCGGTATAGCGACGAGGGCAACGCTGACCGCCTGAACATGGACGATTTCCAACCCCTTGGTGCAGCAAGCACGACACCTCCCAATCCTCGACCTGGCTTCACTCCGCTGGCACAAATGTCCACGAGTCCCTCGACGCAGAGGACAATATGGGGCACCCCGGCCATCCCACCATCTCCCCCGTCAGGTCCGACGGAACCAACAGGCGCGGATGATGGATGGCTCAAGAACGACCAATTCTTGGACTCACTTGGGGCAGCAGATTTGGCTGTTCAAATGGAGGCCTTGGGTGTAGAGAGCGCCGCGCCAGAGGGGGCTTCCGCAGGCAACAGCGGAGGCAAGAAGAAAAAGAAGCAGAAACAGAAAATCACTTTGATGAGCACTGGTAGTAAGAGAGGCAACTAGTTTACGCTCTCAGGAGGTTCCACCGCGGCGCGTTCGAACCACCGTCTCGAAGAGATCCCTGATGATCAAGTGGAATGCGGGTCATGGCTTGTCCGGCACAGCTTTCTCAGAGCGAGAGTGTCGCAGACGGTTATGGCCTCCAAGTTTACAGCATAGAATCAGACGTCGTCTCGGTCTATGTAGCAAGCGAGACATGTTCGGCGTTAGACGAGGTATACTGGCTTAGAAGATGCAGTGCGCTATGAAACAGACATAGCGAGGGCGTCTGTCTGAGGCCTTTTCTTCTCATTCATGACATCCGGTAGGTATGATTCGGTATTTTTGATACTGTGAATCTTAAATGAATACATCCTACACCCTTCACCCAGTGTGAGGTAAATTAGTGTATCCTCAACCCTTCTCTCTAAACGGCCGGGACTAGGGGGTTCCAGAGCATTCACTGCACAGGACCCTGACATTGCACTTCATCCCAACAGGCCTACGTAACCTCATTAAATTGAGATCAATTGCTTGCATGAAGGAGGGTATCCCACAGCAGGATACCTGTAGAATATTATGCCAGAGGAGGCTGTCCCACAGGAATTTATGCCAAGGAGGTTACCTCAATAGAGGAGAATCCCACAGTAGGTTTTTCTGTACGTTATGCCATGGGCATTATCCCATGGTAGAGTATCCCACAGGAAGGTTATCCTTCAGACTATCCCACAGGAGGTTATGCTATAGAGGTCATTCCATGGGAGGTGAGCATATAAGAGGTAGAGAAAAGAAATCTGTACCTGTAGAGACACATTCCGAATTGCAGGGCAGTTGGCACTCTGAACCTTCTACTACCTAGTCAACGGGTGGACAGAACCTCGAGACCGGCATATAAGTTGCCACCTCTGGCTTTGGTGACAGGCAGCGGACCAAAGTCTCCGGGCCTCCGCACGAAGCTGTGCAACAACCGCGAGGGATCCAGCTACTCAGCTACTTGGTGTAAGTATTGTTTCGTCGTTATGGCGTGCCACCCGCGTAGAGTTGGAGATGGATGGTATCCCCAAGTGGCCCACAAAATTACATCAAGTCAACCTCACAAGGCGAACATAGTCTGTTGGAGGCTCATTACATACCTCTGACGACATCACCAAGCTGATGTCCAGTCGTTGCGAAATGTTTAACGTTGTATATAATAGCAAGAAGGAGGGGATTTAGTTGGTTTGTTCCTTTAAGTTATCTTCATCTTCATATGCACTTGACACTCAGTACTTGAACTTCATCAACCACCAATCATCTCCGCACCAACATCAACCAGCAAACCCATACGCTCAGACTCACTCAAAATGGTCGGGAAGGCACCCAGCGAAGGCACCAAGGTTAGTTTGTAGCAGCTACTCGTCACCATGAATCAACGCCTCTGTTTGGAAGAGACTGGCTGACGTATTTAGGTCACCCTCGGTGACAAGGCTCCCGTGACACAAGAAGGCGCAGGCAACGTCTCCGGTTCTCTCGCAGCGGAGTCGGCACAGAGCGGCGGGGAGTTCGCCAACAACCGAAACATCGACAACTCGGGAAGCAACGCCGGTGCTAAGGCTCAGGGCACGCCAACCCACACGTCTGCATCTGGCGGTGCAGCGGCTGCCGGCATGGCCCCCACATATGTCAACAACCAGTACGCCCAAGACTCGGGCAGGCCACATGGCAAGAACATCACAGAGGACCCGGAGATGACTGGTCGGCCAGCCAAGTTCAATGTCTCGCCTGGCTCCAAGGAGGACCCTGGCCGGGTGGCAGAGCAAGAGATGCGGCTGAAGCAGACCCGCGGAGCACCTGGAACCGGCGAGCGGCAGGACGGAGTTGACAACCAGCAGCCGTTTGGGGCATTGGACAATGAGACCGCAGCATGAGGAGGGCCTTGCTTGTGAAGAGGACTTGGTGCGGCGTTTCGGACTTGTTCAGGCGAAGGTTCTAGAATTAGGGCAGGATGCCGCCCATGGCGAAGCCCTCTGATGAATAGTAATGTCAGCGAAATTGAAATCTCGGATAAATCCAAGGAAAGATTCGAGAGCCCGGGAGCCCGAACGGGCAAAGTGCTGATTGTGAAGGTTTTGATGGCCCCGATGACGAAACACGACGACTAGCACATTGTGAGAAAAGTACGGGACGGATACGGGATAGAGGAATCCGGAGCGGGCGGAATGCTCGAATCCAGAGGGCTCACTCTCAGCGGGCCTCTACACCCTCACCAGGTAGAGACCACCTACCGGTAGGGAGGAGTTCATCCCATAGGATACTGTCTCACATGAGGTTGTCCCATAGGATGATATAGCACAAGAGGGCAACCTATGGGAAGGTGTCTGTGGTTACTGTGTAAATCTGAATTATTGGGCAGTGGATTCCGGAGCGGGCCCAGGACGGGCCAGCCCAAGGCGAGCCCAGCCCGAGACAATCCTGCCCTGGAAGAGACACAGTATTGGGAATAAAGTAAGCTAGGTAAGCTAGGCTAAGCTGATGGCGACGATCCTCCAGCTTTGGGCAGTTCTGGCAGTCTGTACTTGTGGTGCCGCGTGCAGCGGAGCGACAGGGTGAGGGAACTGATCGGCTACCGCTTGCGTATGCCCCTCGTGGTGGGATGTCTCGGCCGGCTCGTGCGGGAATCTTGAAACCTGGACTCGAACCTGGCTGGGAATGGGCTGGGCTGGCCCGATTGAAAGCGTCGTCTCCGTATATCCCGTAGGTCACAGTCCAGTCGACTCCGACTCGGGACCGCGCAGAGGAAGATATCAACTATCGACTGCAGCGGGTGACGGGCTGCCGGGGTAGCTGTTTCCTGACGTGCCCATCCTGCAAGTAGGTACCTGGGTCGGAGCAGAAGGCAAGCTACCCAGCCTCCAATTTCAGAGATAAGCCCTGGAAATAGCTTCCCCCCCCCCCTCGCAGCCCAGGCGCGGTACCCAGGTACCTAGGAGGAAGCTCTGATAGATCTGCTGCTGCCGCACACACCAGAAGCTGTCACTCCTTGATGATCGAGGACCAGGGACCGACCAGGGCCTTCCTAGCTCCAACTTGTTCCCTCTCTTCAACACTTTCTTAGCTGCCCGCTCCGACTAATTCGACTCTCTTGCTCCCGAGGCCGTCGTCCCCAGCAGAAATCTTTTTTCTCATCGACCGTATCGACCGTATCCTCGTGCAATTCCAGCCCCGCCCCGTTGCAGCGACGGCACAGGCCCAGTAATCATCAAACCACTGTCATATCGATCGCCCTCTGGGAATATCCGACGTCCATTGACCCTCCCAGCCAACTTGACCAACATTTCCTGTATCCATTGCTCTCAACCTGCCCGCTCTCGAGATCCCACCTCAAGCCTCGAAGACATCCTTCTCCTCCGAGCGCATATCGCTCTCCCCGTACTCTGTCAAGACAAGATCGAATCAAGCATCTATCGCTAATCCAGCATGGTTTCCTTCACTTTCAAATGGTACGTCAACATGCTTCGCGCACCCCACTCTTGGGGCTCCATAATCTGCCAGCGCAAGCGCCAGCACCGACCCATCCACCACTCCCACAAGCAAGCCGCGGCCATGCCGCTCGCCGCTCGAGAGAGCCCCGCCATGCACGGCGCCCCAACGAGGACGATTGCTCCGAAGGCACGCACGACGACGGGCGATCATGGCCATTGGGGCCGTCGCATCCCCCGCCGACGAGCACGACTCGCCATGGCAATTGCGCGCATGGCAGAAAACACCACGGCCTGTTCCTCACAGTGCCAATTGCGCAACTCAATTGGAGCGCCCAGGCTAACTCGTCCGTCTCTCTGCATCACAGGCCGCACCCCGGCGACGAGGTCTATGTTACAGGGACCTTTGATAACTGGAGCAAGAGCGAGCAGATGGAGAAGGTCGGCGACAAGTTCGAGAAAAGCGTCGAGATGCCCGATACCTCCGAGAGGATATACTACAAGGTCGGTACCAGTCTCGTCTCGTCATGTTTTCTCCTATATGCCTGCAACCTTGCACACATTGTCCATCAATTCATCGGTTGGCGCCGCCGTGAGACCCTGTTCTACGACGCACCAAGATGAACGCACAGTGGGTGGTCTTGTGTGTATGCGCGCGTGCGCGCATGCCTGTGTAGCTATCAGCAGTGCATCGCGCTGCACTTGCGATGCGATGCGGTGGTGTGCGGTACGAGTGATGGCGACGCTGCGCTGCCCTCGAAAGAGAAGCACACGGACGAGCCCATCACAGGACCGACTGCCCCACGTTCAATTGACAGGTGCAGACGGGGAATTGGCACTCTGGCGCGCATACATGCCAACCCTTTTACAAAGCTCAACGGGGTGGAGGAAGCTCCCGGGCGGTGAGGGGCGCTTTTCGCGGGTCGCCGGCATGGCGGTTTGCGGCTTGCGGCTTGCAGCTTTGCATAAGGGAACTTTCTTCCCGATATCGACATGGTCATGTACAATGCCACTCATGGGTGGGCAGACATGGACCAGGGCTAGCCGCGGGCAGCGAGCACTGGGAGAATTCCCAGCTGTCAGATCAGTCCCCGACTCGCAGGCGTCGTCGATTCGCTCGCAGGCGTCGTCGATTCGCTCGCAGGCCTCGGTCGTCGCTAGACTCGTGACCTCGAGAAGCCATGCTGCGGCTCAAAATCACCCTCTTTCCTTTCCCTGGTCCTGGCCCTGTCGCCCAAATCTGTGGGAAATCAAACCCACTTCTTGTCGCGCGCGAGGATTCAAGGAAGCTGGCGAGTGCTTGCCTCCATCCCGGCCATTCAGCGGTCCATTCATACACCCAACCAACCCAACCCACCCATCCATCCCCCAATTCCTTCGCTGCTCCGGGCCGGCCTATGACGCAATGTTATTCGTCTTTGGGAAAGCCCGCGCATGGGTGCTCAGTCTTGGGCTGCGGGATACGACATCGCGAACACAACCTGCCTCGCGCAGCAGCGGTGTACGCCTGGATTGAACTGGATTGAACCAGCTCACAACCGGCCGCCGCCGCGCAAGAGACAGGACAAGCTAGCTACCTGCCCGGGTAGTACCTTTTATTTCGCGGCCCCCGTGACCTGCCCCTCGTTTTCTTCGGGCCCTGTGGGGAGCAATCTCCCACGTCGACCCTTGCTTCTTGCAAATGTCATTTGCGGCCGGCCTGCCCTGCAAGTGTACATGTACCACGCCGCGCTGTCACCATCGTGTTACTTATCAGCCTCGTTCCCCCTCCCCTCTTAAGCCCGGCCCTGCCCTCTGGTACCTCGTCCCGTACCACTTCTTGTTTGATATCGGACACATCGTGTTACTTCGCCTCGCCTCTCACTTGTCCTACTGATTTACTGACATCCACACCCCTCTCCAGTTTGTTGTCGACGGTACCTGGACATCCAACCCAACAGATCCCAAGGAAAAGGACGAGAGCGGCAACGAGAACAACGTCCTCACCCCTGAGACCCTATTAGCAAGTCTGCCCGCCACTGCCGCCATTATGAATTCCGTCAACGCAGACGCCACCACGGCGCAATTGGCCAAGGATGTTCCCCTGGAGAAGGACATCAAGGCTCAGCCTGAGACCGAGACGGCCGAGCCCAAGGCCGAGAACGGTGACGCAAAGCCCTCCGACCTGCCCGGCTCCTTCCCCGAGACGCCTGCCAATGAGCTTGACAAGTTTATCGGCGTCAACCCACTCCCTGCTGCCGCTGGTGGCGTCAACCCTATCAAGCTGGCGCCTGGCGAGCCCATCCCCAACGATCTCAAGACTGCCGATGTCAACTCGAACGTCAAGCTGGACGCCGAGTCCTACGAGAAGAGCGACGCCCTCCCCGGGGTGGACTCCAAGGATCTCAGCGTGCCCCCAGTCTCCGGCACCATGATCCCCGAGTCGAGCCTCCCAATGGGCACCGCAGACCCTCACATCAACTCTGTCAGCGCCGACTCGACAACGGCAGCCCTGGCCGCGGAAGTGCCAAAGGAGCCCAAGGTCCCCGAGGTTGTCAAGGAGAGCCAAGACAAGGCCGGCGTCGACCCAGAAGCCAGCGGCATCGCAGACGAGGTCAAGGAGAAGGAGCAGGTGGAGGAGGAGCTGAAGGAAAAGGTCCCCGAGGCCCCTTCGACGTCCGAGGGCACCGCCGGCAAGGGAACCGAGAAGTCTGAGAACGACAAGACGTTGCTTGAGACTGCCGCGGCCACCGCTGCAGGTCTCGGCGCTGCTGCCGTCGCCACCGTCTTCGCCACCAAGGACAAGGCCGTCGAGACAGCTGCCCCTGTCGCGGCCGAGAAGCTGCCAGAATCTGTCAAGCAGCAGCTTCCCAACTCCGTGCAGGAGACCATCAATGCGACTGGCGCGGAGAAGACGATCGAGACGGTTTCTCCCGAGGTCCCGTCCGAGGTCAAGGACTCCATAGTCGAGGCTGGCAAGAACCCCGAGGCCGCCGCCAACACCGCCGCTGTCGAGGACAAGAAGGCCGTCGAGGCCGAGCTTCTCAAGGAGGTCAAGGAGGTCAAGCCTGTCGAGTCCGCAGAGGGCTCCAAGTCTGAGCCGGCCAAGGCAACGGAGGAGGCACCCAAGGCCACCACCGCAGATGAAACTTCGAAGACCACCACCGACGCGCCCAAGGTTGTGGAGCCGCCTGCGGCCGCCGCGGACGTGCCCAAGGTTAGCGAGCCTACCGGCAATGGAGCCAGCAATGGCACCACTGCCAACGGCTCTGAGGCTCCGGTGACCCCGGTCAAGAACAAGGACGCGAAGCCTTCGAACTCCGCGACTCCCAACTCGGCCACATCAGAGCAGAAGAGGAAGAACAGGATCAGTGGGTTCTTTGGCAAGATCAAGGCCAAGATTGCGAGCAAGGACAACAAGAACGCAACCAAGGACACCAGCAAGGACACCAGCAAGGACGCCGCAAAGGAGCCTGCAAAGGAGCCTGCAAAGGAGCCTGCAAAGGAGCCTGCAAAGGAGCCTGTCAAGGAGCCCGTCAAGGAGCCCGTCACGGAGGCCGCCAAGGAGCCCGTTGAGGCCAGCAAATAAGCGCCCACACGCCCTTTGCCGTCTTCTCCCTGGTGTTTTTGAGGAAGAGTTGCGACGTTCCAACAAGTCGTGATAAATCCTCTCTCGATATCAGAGATACCATTCCGCGATGTTGATGAAATTTTCCTTGCTTTCCTGTCCATTTGAGAACCCGAGATCGCATGGGACAGGATCTCCAGAATACCCAATTTTCCCTCTTAAACTCGCCTGCCTTACTCTTGATCTTTGATGAATCTGAACACACTTAATACCTGACTCACCCTATCAACACGCAACCCTGTCGAGCAACATCCCTAATCTTAAAGAGACTGGAAGAAGAAGAAGGGGGCTGCGGCTCGAGGACGATGGATACGGATCGACATCCGGTTGATCACTGGGGTTTATATGCACGTGTTATGGGCATGGGCATTGGCATGCATGTTGACACGATGGGTAATCGAATTCTGTCAAGTTGGAGTGGGTGGTTTCTTTGCCTGTGATTTCTGGCTTCTATCAAACAGATCGGGGTTGGCAGTTTAGTCTTGTTTTGTTTTTTTGCACAGTCTTTCTTTCGCAATATGATCCTTCAGAATACGCACGTGCCATCTTGCTTCGTGACATTGTAACCTAAATATGGTCCCCTTGAACACTCGTTGATGTAGTATGTATGCACAGTATAGTTATTGTGCTTGTAAATCCTCCACTTTCATAATGCTTGGGTCCGTCGTGTCAAGACCGGCCAGCCTATGGGGATATTTCCCGTGCGCTCGGTCCTGGCCTCATAATCAGTGTTAGTGATACTGTGTTGAATACCCTGGGGGATTTCACAAACCACCCCGGCCGGAGGCCTTTACTTGAATCAGGGCGTCGCATTTTTGGCGTGCCCCTTCTATTATCTGCTGGTACCTCGGGCAGCACGAGGAGGTGCCGCCCCTTGCCTACTTTGGTAACCCAGCTTGCCCAGTATGTCCCGCAGGATCCAGCTGCCGGGTCCAGCATTGTTGTGATGTGAGAACGACGGCTTTTTTAGCGTCGCCTCTGACTGGTCCCCTCGGCTCCGTACGTGATGGATCAACGTGGCCGGCACGCGAGGGAAGCAAGAAAGCCAGACCGAGACTTTTGGTGGGTACTAGATTGGTACCAGAAGTGACAAGTGGGACATTCTATCATTCACAAAACGCCCTAGCGTTACATGCCTCCCACCTGGTGCTTGTTTCCAAGGCTTATAGCGCATCAGTAGAGACGATGGACGTCTGTCCTCCTGCGCAAGTCGGTGGTTCCGCCCTGGAATTGACGCCGAAATCCCGCTGCCGTGAGCCGGTCAATCGCCGGTCAGTCGCCGGCCAATCGCCGGGGCGAGTAAGTTTCACAGAGCGCGGATGGGATGCACCCAGCGGGCGGGGCCTTTTTATCCGAAGGATTTTATCTTATTCATAAGCACGCGCCGATCAAAATCCCTCCTCCCCGCTCTAGATTGCGTATGGGAGATATCACTGGGCCCGAGAGAATCGCCCTGCTCCCTCCCTCCTCCTCCTCCCTGGACGGGCGGGGAGGTCCGCCATCCCGGCGGGTTTCGTTGCACGGGGGCCCTGCCGTTCCTTTCTGGCAGGGTGGTCTACCATGAAGTCACTGCCGGCTTGGAGGGAGGCCAAGGGCTTGTCTGGATTATGTGGGTAATGAGACCACCTGGGGGCGGACGGCGCACAGTCGCTTGCTGCCCAAGGTGGCCCTAACACTCTGCAGGGTCGTGGCGTATTTGTTTGAGGGGTGTGGTTGGCGGACGGGGGACGATGAGAGGAGTGGGCGGGGAGACGGTGTGCAAACCATGCTGAGCACTGGGACCTTCACTCACCACCGCTGCTCGTTCGTGTGGCTGACTGACTGACAGGCTGGAAGGCAAGCAGGCAGGCGGGTTAACCCGTAGATGTGATGGGCTCGCCCGCCCTCCTCCTCCTCCTCCTCCTCCTCCCCAGCCCGCGGCGGCACGTGGGTGGGGAAAAAAGCAATTCAAAAGCCTGTGCGCGTACATGGATGAGACCGAGGAGATGCCCCGATGTGCGTGTGCGTATGCGTGTGCCTGAGTGTGTGGCCAGTGGCCAAGCCCGAGGGCGCGGTATGTTGGACATGCCGCCTAGTCATGCGGGATATCTTTTCGTCTGCTTGCTTGCTCGGTCCTTCGCCAGGGTTCTGGGGGCGATGTGGGACACCCACCGAAGAGGAATGGACCTGGCTATGTTTATGGAGCCGGCATCAGTACATCTAGTCGGATTCCAATATAATGTTGAATGGTACACTGGCACTGGACAACGAGCAATGATTTCGAAGAGCTTACGGCTTTCCCAAATTCAGGTATATACTCATGAGCGCGTCGTCCTTGCGAGCAAGCTGAATGTGGGAAAAAAGCTCCTTCGGAATAGTTTCATACTAAGATAACATATAGCACAACGACAGCCTACGACATAACATTCGGCTAGGTCCTTTCTGTTCTTGCCTACATTGGTGGACTCGTATTCTAACGTATGTGGAAGACTCATTTGGACCCCCGGTAGGTCATATAGCCAGGGATATCAATTGCCTCTCCAACTTGCCACGTAACGTCAACCAGGAGACAAGGCTGAAATCCCCTGTGTGAGAAGCGGGATGTATCACACACTGTTTCTTTGCGATGCGGCTTTGTAATCAACTCAAGAGACAGACCAGCCTATTTCAAATCAAACCAGAGATTGCACTGGAGCTGGCAGAATTCCCAGGTAGCCAGATGGGTTTACTCCAAGACAAAAGTTTGGGAAAAACGTAGCTGGAGGTGGCATTTCGGCAGCAGAGATTTCGATACATTCACAAATGTGGAGAGAAGGCCTTGTTCGCATTTGCAACCCAGACGGGACGGGCAAGACTGCCTCTGGTGATATTGAACAGAGACAACATCCAGTAACAGGAATGACTGCCTCTGATTAATCATGAAGAGGGTAACCCACAGAAGGATGCCCCACAGGAGGGTACACTACAGAAGATCAACCCAAACGAGGCCATGCCATAGGAGGTTTTCTCAGTAGGATTTGCTCCACGAAACACACAATATGTGACATTGGGCGTCGATTCCCTGTGTGGTATCCATGTTTCTTCACCAATAGAACAACAGGGGTGGGGGCGAATAGTTTCACAAATTATCTTCAACACGGCGGCGACAAGGAATCTACTCCTACAGCGGATGGCTAGATCCTTCCAAGCTACTTCTCCTCTCGCGCAAGCCCAGGACACCACTAGCCGGCACCATCAGACCCAATCTGCCGTCCATGGAGGCACCGTCGAAACGGGTGCTCCCGCTGCCACTGCTGCGCCTCTCGTCGGCGGCCCTCAGGACCTCCTCGCTGGCCTTTTGCTGCCCCGCGGGGGGCTCGTGGTGGTGATTGTGCTGTTTGTGGTGGTCGACTTCGTCGTCGTCATCCCCTAGCGCCGTCCCCGTGACGCCGAATGTCGTCCGTAGCGTCTTCTCCCATTCGCGCTCGATCTGCGACGTCAGGCGGAAGCTGTCGCTCGAGTGTTGCTGCCGCTTCGCGCTCGTGTGCTTGACAAAGTCGACCAGCTTGTTGAGGATCCCGACCTCGCACTTTAGCTTCACGCTATAGACAAAGGCCTTGTAGGCGACCTAGCGGGCAGCCCAGGGTTAGCTGTGAGGGTGGCTAGGGGATGAATCCTCTGAAAGGGGAGACTCCTCGTCTATAAGAGTCGCCATATCTGAGACCTGCTGACATGGCTGGTATGTTGAGACAGATCCCGGGGCTGCTAACCTGGACGTAATAGAGACCCAAGAACTCGAGCACGATAACCGTGATGTCCAACAATACCACCACAGCATTCGATAAGATCAGGTGCAACATCATCGCACGCAGCTTGTCCTGCGTCTTGCTCCCGCCGCTTCGATAGATGGACAGGAAACCCCATGCCTTCCACACGTAGAGCCCCGAGAGAATAAACTCCTGGAGGGAGAAAACGGTAATCTGAATCCGCTCGATAATTGCATAGGGCTTGATAAAAAGGGACGACACCTCGCTGTTCGACCCGGCGGCCGTCACTGCCGTAGCCGTGTGCAGGACTACACCGTTGACGATGATCATGGCCAGCACGTAGCGGCGGATGCGCTTGTCGAGATTAATTAGGTAGAGGCGGGAATAGAGTATAAGAGACTGGCCCGAAACCATCGGGACCCAGAACGTGGTGGTCAGAATCGTCGGGAGGGTTTGCTGGAGTGCTCGAGTTAGCGAGTACTTGACCCAAACCGTGGGCAAGATAATAATTAGACTGCGTTGCCACAACACAATCAATAACTTGCTGGTGACATGACAGCGAGTCTGGGTGATACTCCGTCGAGGCCCAGTGACCAGAAATACCAGCCGCTGAAGCTTGACACTTACATCACCTGTTAACTGGAAATTGTTCAACACTGTAGAGCAGTCGGGTCAGCCAGCGTGCCAGCCGCGCCTGGTAAAAGGGACGGTCCCTAAGGAAAATATTGTGACACAAGCCTGAGTCCGCGGACAGCGAGCCCGGAATTTTCGGAGCCCAGCAGCAGTAACGTTGCTGCCTCGTTGAGCGGCCACGTACCGAATCCGATGGCGTTGATCATGACGCCGGTCACAGCGGTCACCATACTCCAAAAGTATAGGCCAGAGAATCTCGAGAAGGTGAAATAGATGATGGGAATCATCTCGATGGCATTGTAAATAGCGACGGCCAGCAGGGCCGCAGCAGCATATCTCTTTGCGGCAGCATCTGCCCGGCATTGGGAATTAGTGATTTCCATTTGATTCAAGAGCACGAGGAGCAAGATGCCAATGTCTTGACAGGGTGCCACTTTGAGGGAGGATGTGGGGGAGGACCCGAGGACGAATACTGGGACACCGAAGGGCTGGTAGACGGCTCCCACACTTCACGTACAGTCACTCGTGTCGATGGTCGTGCCGACTCCAACGTCGTGGTCCTTGTCGTTGGTCTCGGACACGGCTCTCAAGAGGAACTCATGGAGCAACATGTTGGGAGGCGAAAGACACGTCCCGAGACCAAGCCAGCCCACCTGGTTCAGACGTGCGGTGAGTCCAGAAGCGGGCAACAATCTGGAATAGTCAAAGGAAGCCTGATTCGACAACTACCCCAAGAGGAGGAGGTCGAAGAGAGTTGGCAACGCACAGGCGAAAGGCTGTTGTTGCTCGCTTGCGCGACTAGGGTGTACCGCCGCCGGCCTCCCATATTAGGACAGCTCGGCTCGCGAGGTTGTAATTCGATTAAAGCTTCTGGAGGCCTTGGGCAGCAAAGGCTCTCAATGGGCAGATGCGAACTTGGCAGCCACATACAATTCCTCCCGGACAGCCGGATCAACCGAAAGCGTGTCTACGTACAGCGTGGTAGCAGTTTCATGATTTCGGTCGAGTCGTGCGGCTACGAGCCTCGGGCCACGAGTCAATCATCAGTCGGAGGTAAAGGTTGGTCCTGGTAACAGACGAACCTTATTTGAACGTGCAATCGAAACACACAGGGATAGGTAGGGTTGTACTCGGATCAGGCCATTGACACACACCGGCATAGAAGGCTCGAAGAGGCTGGGAAAGGAGACGTGATTGACAGAACCGGGCCGGGGCAGGGTGTTGTACTTGAATCTTCTGGAAAGGAGACACATGGCTTTGCGTTACCGAATATTCCGGTGAGGATTATAGTCGCCGACGACAGGTCGGTTTAATTTTTTTACACTGTTCATTAATCATGGAGATAGAACCCCAGGTATTCATTACTGTTGCTTCATCAAAGCCCGGTGATTCTAAGTCGTGTCCCACAGCGTGCACCTCATGCACAGGGCCAGAGCAGTGCGAGAGCACGCGAACGCCAATTCCTGGCAACATAGATCCAGGTTTGCGGCCCGTTGCACACAGGACGCCGACTCTTGCGTCCGTCGTTGACCTGAACCAGATAGCGACCTTTAGATACATGGGCGGCCAAAACTGTAATCCAATGTCTCTGGCGGGCCGATTTTGAGCAGATATAGGACAGAGCAGGATCGCCCAGCCGCGAGATTCGAGTCAACAGCGCTTGGACGACGCGGCCATGCCTTTCCCCTGCCAGGGCGACCCCGAGGTTCACAGACCACCACTTGCATGGTCAACGGGGCCCTGCAACAGCCTCTCGCTTGTGGGCATCCTGCGGCCTCTGCTCGCTTGACATATGCCACTGATGTTGACGTTGCCGATCTCAGCAAGAACAGCGCGGGGGATCTCCCAGAGACCCGCATCAGACGAGGAGCTTTGCCTGATCCCCACCAAAGCGGGTTGGTGTGCACCACTTGATGCAGCTCAGGGTCCCTCAACCGACACTTGTGCTGCTGAGCGGGCGAACATTCGACGTTGAGACCCTTGCCTCGGCTCCATTGTCGACATCTGGATGCTGCTCAGGGACCCTGCAAGAGAAGGTGCAACAAGGATGACTGTCCCGTCCAATCGACTCGCAATTTGGACCCAAAGAACCATGGGCGGAGTCCAGAGACAGAATCACAATGCTGTGCTCAAGCGTCAGGCAGTGCGTCTGGGGCCAAGGTGGGGGGGAGTAGGCGATTTCGAGCAAGTACTGTACAGCCCTACGAGCAAGGGAGATAGATCTACACGGCAGGCCAAAGGGCCTCGGGACCCGCCCATCAGTTGACGGAATGGCTCTGACCACCATCTCTCCCGCCCTATGATGATGTGAGTAACCAGCGTCAGCTCGTTCATCTGACCCAGTGACCACGTGGGAGGTTGGGAGCCGAGAAGGGCTGTCCCAGGATGCAGAAGAGACGGCATGGAACACCGTGAGCCGTCATGGAGGGCGCAGCAGGCTGCCTGCCGTTGCGGTTCGCAGCGTGGGTGCTTATGGTCGGCTGCGTCGGTTGCGAGACGAAAGCAGAGCGCAGCGGCATGATGGTGGGCAGGGAGGTGTTTGCGAGGAGGTCAGATAGGATCGATTATCTGTGGGTGTGGTGGAGAAGGAGAGACGAAGGTGCTTGGCCTTCCCGAATGAGCCGAGCCGAAGGAAAGCAATCCTTCCTGAGGGGACGGCAGACGTGATGGATGGCAACCGAACATGTCGAAGGATGGGATGCAAAGATGACGGCGTGGAGAGGCAGAGAGGAACGCTGCGAAGTGCAGCCAAGGTCCTAGGGCCCCAAGGTCCTAAGGGGTCTCAGGTTCGCTCTGCACAGTACTGTGGTAGCCCACTAGGCAGGAATCCAAATACCACCCACGCCCACGCAGATACGTACCTACGTACCGTCGTCGGGGGCTAAAAATAGCCGCGTCAAAGTGATCCCTGCCTGTCCTGTCTTGTCCCGCCTGCCTGTTTGCCAGAAACCGACTGATTTGCAGTTGCACTGCAGCACAGCAGGACTGCAGCAATGCAGCAACGCGGCTTCCTTCCAGCTTCTACTGCGTGCCTTCCGCAACAACCAACCAATGGGGATGGCTTCACCAACAGGGCCTGGCGGACGACCAACGGCACCGGGCACGGCATCTGCAGGTCGCGCTTGTCAACGTCCAATGGCACGGAGAAGTGGGTAGGCAGACAGGCGGACAGGCAGACTGGCAGACATTTGTGGATAGCATCAAAGACGCAGATGCAACACTGCGACGCAGGTCTGAACTCGTGCCCTCGATTCTACGCCCACCACACACACCACGTATACATTACCACACACACATTATCTCTCACATATACATCCACACCACACACACACACACACACGAGCATACACCGCTGCCGACCTGTCACATCTGCTGCTGCCCTTCTTCTTAACCCCCCCTTCGCCCGCTGAGCCACCACCACCACCGGGTGCTGCTGCTGCCGTCCTCGCTGCCGTCGCTGCTGCTGCCGTCGCTGCCCCGTGGGCTGATGGTCTAGTGATGCTCTGCAACCTCGCCGTGCCTGCCTCAGGCAAGTCCACGGCGCAGACACGCACGCAAAGCCCGCTCAGTCACCCAATCACTCGTCCATCGACCGCCCAGGCGGCCGGCAGGGTGCCCTCTCATTAGATACTGTGGTTAGATAGATATTGTGCACAGTGCCAACCGACCAGCCGGCCAACAAGCAGCCAGCCAGCCAGCCTCGATGCGCGTGCTGAAGCAGCCTTACCGTCTCGCTTGCAGCATGCAGCCCGTCTTGGTCTTGGTGCTCTGGCTATGCTGGTGCCTGATCGTAACGGCTGCCCGTGTTGCACGAATCCGCCGCCGAGCTATTTCGTCACTGATGCTGCGACATGTCTGCTGGGCAACCCGCTCGCTCATGCTGTGCGACACCGCGTTGCCTTGTACGGACGAGACAGAAGCCGTGTGGCCCCGAACCGAGGACTGCCTGATCCTGGGGGCTATTCCATCCACTCCAGCCCTACAGTGTTTCTTGTCGAGCGCAGTGCAGCACGGCGCGGCGCGCGACATGTATCATTCACTGCCACCGTCACATTAGGGCGCCTCCAGCCTCCTGGGATCGCAAAATCTCTCATCAAAGACATTCATGGACGCCATGGCTGCGTGCCGGTGTCCTAAGGGCCGATTGGCAGGGCTGCTTACTGCCCGCAGCAGCGTCGTCACTTATTCAGCAGGGCCTCACACCATGTCTCATCGCATCGCGGTGCGGCCCTGGATTGCGCCCCATCCTCGTCCTCGTCCTCGTTCTCGTCCGATCTTGCGGTCAAGGTACCGCCCACAATGTCGCATTGTACCCAATGTACTATGGTATCTTTTCCCATCGCATCGACTAGCTAAGCGCAACGCGTGCGGGACGAAGCGATACGGCCTTGTCGCGTGCCAACCCGTGCCAACTGCATGCAGGTCGTCCAATACATGGCCTCGCTCACCCTCTCTCCCACCTGCGCAGCCCTGGCCAGCCCTGGGACAGCCGGCCAGGGTGGATAGCCACGATGGGGTGCTGGCTGGCTCGGCCCCCAGACAGGACATGCTGCCCCGGATTTCTTGTCAACCTTCAGATGACATCCGCCAGGGAACTCCCGTCCTGCACATCAAGGTGCGACTTAAATTGCTCAGGGCGCAGATGTTCTCGTCCGGCCCGGGTCGACATCGCATCACCAAGATGCCAGCCAGGCTCCCCTAATACACCCCATCGTCACCTGCTCTCATCCTGAAGCCACCAGACAGACAACCAGAGACAGGACTCTCCTATTCTGGTACCACAGTCTCAGGCGCCACATAGCAGCAGGAACAGAAGCACAGTGCCCTTCGGGTCTGTCAAAAGCATCCAGCCAGCGAATCGGCAGATCGTAAAAATAGTTATCTTACTGCAACCGCTTCGGCTGGCTGCTGGCTGCAGCAAGATGCCTTGCCTTATAGGGTTGAGGCGCATCTGAGCCACTCTGCAACCCTCTGCAACCCTCTGCAACCCTCTGCAGCCTTCCCCTCCTCTTGATGACCATCCTCTCCACCGTCTAGCTTGTTTGGACCACTACTGTGCGCGTGCCGGTAGCCCTGCTCAGAGGGTGCGGCGGGGGGCTCCGCAGTTGGGCAGAGCTGTTGTCAATCTCGGTCGGGTCCCTCATTGTTGTGATCCGTCTCACCTCTCTTCCTACATTCACGGGACACCGTGAGCCGGCCGGCCTTGTACCTCTGCAGGCCCGTGAAAGAGCAGTCTACAGCCCCAGTGATTGGTGCTTGGGAGTTCGCACTGCCTTCTCCATGGGCAAGGTCCGGTCAGCCAGGCACAGACAACACAACGGGTCGCGGGAACAAGTAGCTCAATGTACACATGTACACGTTGATTTGACATCCCGGTCGAAGGATTCCTAACGAGCATCCGCCCTTCCTTCCCGGTGCGTGCGAATTGGCTACTTCCGGGCATCTGATCACATCGGGCAAATACCAACAGCAAGACGGGACGATGCGATCACATCCCAGTGCTGGTGCCCCTTCTCAAACTCAGCTTTGGAAGTAAGGGCAGCACACTTCGGTGAAGCTAGCAACCACCGCTTGACAGCACATCGCCATCCATCTGCTGTCGTCCCGGTCTATGAATTGTCTTAGCCATCATCGGCACATAGCCTCAGCGACCGACCTGCCTTGCCGGACCCCAGCATCTGCATGAAACCTTCTCCAGCTTTCCGATCATCTCGGCAGCCATGAGGCGCCATCCCTAACTCATGCGACTCAATCCTCCACAGGCTTAGCCCGTACGACATCACGATGCCTCTCCGCCTGAGTCCACCAATGTGTGGTCCTTTCAGGCTCTCAGGGACCCTCGCGCCCTTTCGAGGTCCCTCAGGGCGTACAAAGTACCCCCCGCCCAATCTTGTGTGCTCGGGTACGACGCGCTCCCGTAAGGACCTGCCACTGGGCCGCTCACTTGCATACGCCAGAGGAACTGCGCCCCCTGCCGTCAGACTGTCCCCTGACACCGTCCTTCCTCTCTGCAATTATTTGCTACCCACCTCCAGAGCAGCTCAGCGAATTGGCGGCGTGGGAGGGGGAGAAAGGGCCCGACTCAGCAGGCACAAACTGGACCGCTCTTCTTCTCTTCCCTGTTTTGGTGGGGAGGAACAGTCATCTCGGTGCACACAGTACATTGAGTTTGCGGGTGGACAAGCGCTCCAACGCCAGGCCAGTCGGGGAGAAGAGTCCTGCCCAATCCTGGCAGAGAAGCTCCCCGAACAACGTTCTCCCTTCTAAATATGGCGCCCCGCGGATAACTAGGGCAGAACACCATCACACAACCGGCAAGGTCACGCTCAGTCACCGACCCATCTGCTTGTCGCGTCTGTCAACCTTATCCCACTCCAGCGGCGTATCAGGGTTCGAAGTGACCCCGAATCACATTTGTAGATGATTATCGAGTCAGGGGATGGATTTCAGGTTCTGCAGCGATCAACATGCGATTTGGGATCCCCGCTGCAATTCTCGGAAGCTTGTAAACGACGCTGGACTCGGGCTGCCATGCTGGCCATGGCGCGTAACAACAATGTACAGCACTGTCACCCTTTCCCTGGTGCAACGTGCAGCGAAGGAATACGTACCTTGCATTCTGCGTTCCCTGCCAGGCATGCGATGAACCCTGTCGTCCAGCTGACAGGGATACATGGCGACTTAGACTACAGCCTCCTCCCAAAGAGGAACCAAGGCACGGTAGGTACCTCTGTTTAGACCCATTCCTAACAGTATGCACGAACGGTTCTCCAGCCCTCCTCGGTTGAGAGGCGTCTCAATATAGCAGTGCCCTCCAGGGCATGTCGCCCTACTTTCGAAATGTTTCCCCGTCCCAAGCATTCGGAACTTTTCTCTTACCTCGACCATCTCAACCTACGGCTCGGCCCCAATCCGACTGTAACTCTGAGAAGGCTGAGGCCTTGCTTCTGCAGTCACAGACTGACACCACTGAGGCTCTCTTCCCGCAGACACACCCCCTTGCTCTTTTTGAGTCTTACCCTTCTGGATGGTTTATTTCTATCGCACACTTTTCTGATCTCGGCACATTCAGCCGGGCTGTGTACATTGTGTACATTACTAACTTTGTAACTGTGACGTCCTTGGTCAAGGACAACCGCCGCCGCCATGTCTAGCCTGCAGTCCATCATGAACGTGGACGAGGACCAACATGACGCCTCATCCTCAACGGATAAAAAGGATAAGGACCCAGCAACACCCGCTTCCGGTTTCCGAAGTCAAAATCCTTCATCAAGTTCGATACCACCGGGTCACGTCATTCGTTCCAGTCAGCCATCTTCGTCAACACAGCTTGCTGAGGGTAGTGAGGTCGCTCATCCCAGCCAGCATCACGCCGACGACGGCTCCAGCTCCAGTTCAGCAGTGCGACAGGGAAAGAGGCCTGCCGTCGCCATCGACCCACGGGACAGGATATCGGCAGCTACAGCACCAACAACCTTTCGCGCAGATCAGCCCCGGCGCGAAAGTAATACCAGCGTGGACTCGATGGACCAACACGGCTATGGGTCCGCGGCGTCGTCGTCGTCAATGGGCGGGACTAGCGGTGGCGGCCTGCCTCCAAATCACCCAAGGAGGCCGATGGGAAGCCCAAACCCCGAGGTTCCCATCAGGCTGACGCCCATCACGGGCAGAGTCAGTCGTGCCAAGAAGGGAGTTCCTGTCCACACGTGCGATATGTGTAACCCCCCCAAGGTATGGACAAAGTTTCCCTCGCCGGTCCACCACCAACACCAACATAGCTGACATGTTTACTAGACTTTTACGAGAGCCGAGCATCTCAGGTTAGGACCATACGATATTCCCTAGTGAGAATTGCTACTAAATCATGTTCTCACAGGAGGCATCAATTGAGTCACCAAACACCACGCTATCCATGTACTTACCCTGGTTGTGAGCGAGCCTTTCATCGTCCAGATCTTCTTGCAAGGCATCAGCAAAGGCAGTAAGTTGACTGGAGTCCATCTGAGCGCGTTTCATATGTCCACAACTGTGCTGACAGCAAATATAGTGAACAAGAGGGAGACAAGGTGTCGATGAGTGGTGAGAACAGCCGGCGCGACTCTACGGCCTCAGGAGCCTCAGCACCTCTGGACGATCAAATGTCTGGACTTCGGGTTGGCGGAAGCTTGCAACCACCTCACAGCTTCGGCTCTCCTTTCAGCTCTGGGGGCCCACCAACGTCTGCTTCTCCGTCGGAGATGCCACCCACCACTCCTAATATGTCCCATACATCTTACGCGCCCGGAGCAAGTCCTGGACATGGGCCCGCAATGTCGCCCCCAGGTGGTGATCACTACGGCCCATCATCCGGCACGGGAGCACGTTATTCGATATACCCGGATAGGCTTCCCATCATCAGCCAGCCCGGGAGCATGAGCCCCTCTCCTGTACCTCGCACAGTGCCGGTCTATTTGCCCTCCGAGCATCAACAGGGCACAACGGGTGCCTTGCAGACAAGCCTTGATCAGCCGCCTGAGCTGATACCTGCCACCGAGTGCTCGCCCTGGACATCTGCTTCCGAGAGCAACTATTCGACCCCGCCACCTGCTGATATGGGAAGAGCTAGGAGATATTGGCAACCCCAACATCGCCCACAGAGCTCTTTCGACTGGCAACACAACGCTGATATGCTATCACCGTTCTCCACGCAGCGTGAAATCCACGGTGCAGGCAGCCTTGATACAGTGACTACCTCTCATTTTGGCAGCACAACATTTGCCATGCCCCCTCATCTGGCTCCGACACCCTACCAAACGTACGGCCCACTTCTCGACCCGTCGCTGATGACCACATTTCCCGACGACCAGACACAACAGTCACTCCTGAACGCATCCATCACCCCGCATTTCATCGCCCACCACCGGTCTTCATCAGTTCGTAGCCCATCCCACCCATCATCGCCGGCGCTCGCGGCTGACGCTTTAGTCGCGCCAGCTGCTCTCCCAAGCCGAGCTGCCCCGCTGGCTCATGTGAGTCGGCAGAAGGAGGTGGTTATGGGCGGTGGCAACATGATGGGTGGTGTAGGGATATACACTGGTGAAGGTAGCAGTCCAAGCTGGCATAGCAACAGCCCCGGCGACATCCTCGCGGGCTCGGCTCTGGCAGGTGTCGGCGGTTGTGGAAGCGGTGGGATGACAGTGGTGGCACCGCTCTCGCGCTCTACCCGCAACAGTATTCCTTCCTATCTTGACGTATACTGGGACAAATTCCACGTTCTGTATCCGTTCGTTCACCGGGGCGAGGTTGGGGACCTTGGAGAAGACGTGCTCAGATGCGCGATGGCTGCCATAGCGACACAGTTCCTCGACAACAAGGACGATCGCGTTCGGGGGAACCTGCTTCACGAGTACGCTTGGCAGGAGGCGAAGCGCGTAAGTATTTCGAAAACTCATCTCCCGAGCCAAGTCATTGGGTGTGTCGTTAACCAAATCTCCGCGCAGCACACGCAATATTCGCAGTGGAGCCTTCCCGTTAAGCAGGCCATTGTCCTCTGCGAATTCTTTTCCCGGTTTCGAGGCCGAAAGGCATCGGTACGGCCCTCGAAATTATTCGAAAACCTCTATTCGAGGGTAAGTGGATCAGAGTCTCTTGTGTCCTCTGTTGCGGATAAAGGTCGTTCTTCTGTTTGCGTGCCTCGCTCTGATTCATCCTCTGTCCCTTCCTTGTCTTCTTCTGCTGGCGTCTTCACCCCTTCACTTCCTGCCTGGTCACCACAGAGTTCTGAGCCCGCTTCTGCATCTTCGCCTCGCAACGGACTCTACCAGTTTGATCATACCAGACACGGCAGTAACTCGGTGCTCTTTTCGCCTGCCGTTTCCTTCTCTTCGCAGCAGATTTCTTCTTCTTCTCCTGATACTTTCGTTTTCAACCCCGGGTTCGATGCGTACAGCAATGTTTCATTCAATAATCCCTATTATCCTTTCTCCTCAGTTGGCCAGGAACAGTCATACTCAAACAGCTTCTCTCCACAGGTCCTCGAAACCACCCCTACCATATTCAACACAACCTCTCTTGGAAACAGTGCCATGGACATGGCCGCCACCAACGAGGAGCGTTGGCAAACATGGATCGATGAAGAGGCTCGTCGGCGGTTGCTTGCCGTGTGCTACATTTTGGACAGCCACACGTCCTTGTATCATCAACAGCCGCGAGCCAGGGACGATGTCGACCCTTCGACGATCCCACTTACGGGCCATAGTGATGACCTTTGGGCTGCCTCATCGGCGATTGAGTGGGCAAACATCCTCGAAACCTCGCCAGCGGCCAACATTCTCCGTTTCGTTCCTCCCTCCGGCACACTGACACCGGAAGAGGTCTCCGGACACAGCCGCCTTGACCAGCTAGCCATCCTCCACGCTGAAGCATCGAGGCTACCACGGCGTCAATTCAACTGCTCGCCAACCGACCTCGACGACCAGAATAGCTATACAGCAGACGATCTGCGCACGCCGACTACCGCGTCCTACAATCAGAGTTTCAGCGGTGCTTACTCCGAAGACCGCCTTGTACACTTATTCTCAATGACCACTACCCCTCCGGGACCCAGCATCTATCTCGCCCTCCACCACACCCCTCTTCACGACCTTCTTGCTGTCAGCGGCGACAGCTGGGTCTTCAGCCAGAAGGTTCTCGGTGCTTCGACGTTCTCGGAGAACCAGAAGCGCCTGCGGGCCTGGGCCGAGGGCAGACACCCCTCCAAGTCGCCCAGCACCCAGCAACTAGCCTCAGCCGGTAGCCTCGAGGGGATGTCGTGTGCCCAGGCGACCTGCCATGCCGCGCGAGCCCTGCTCAGCTTCCTCAGCCATGACGGCCCAACCACCCCCCAGGCTGGCTGCATCAGCAACTACTGGGGCATGTACGTTTGTGCGCTGATAATCTGGGCGTTCGGCCACAAAGCCGCTCGGTCATCGTCGTCGACCTCCCCGCAGAAGACCCCCCTCCCCGAGGACGAGGCCCTCAGCTGGCTCCAGACTGTTGCTTCCGTCCAGAGGCCTGAAGACGCCACTAGGATGAAGCACCGGAGGGAGGCCAGCGCGGGCGTGGTGTCTCTGGTGAAGAGGAGGCTCCATGCGGACTGCGTCGGCCCGAGAAGCCAGCTCTACGTTGACGCCGTGGGCGTACTGAAGAAGTTGGAAGAGGGTGTAAACTGGAGGTGGTTTTAATTTTCTTATCTGTCTCGCCACTGCTTTCCATTTTCTTCTTTCCTCTTTGCTTTGCTTCTATTCCTTTTCCTGGTTTTGATCTTTTTTAAACTTATTCTCTTTTCTCTGTAATCATGACATAATGATGGGCATAATGATGGACGACGTACGCGCGAGCAGGACAGGCCGGAAGGGCATGGGGGAGCGGAAACTTGTACCAACAACCTGATCGCATATTAGCGGCATTCGGCATTGCATCTACACTTTGCATGGATTGGATCACATTCATTGACGACTGGCATATACTGCTCTACATGGTTAGAAAATGAGGTGGATAAAGATTAGATCTGCAGGGGCGGGAGACAGCGACTGGGGGAGGCTACATCTCTCCGTGTATAAGAAAAACTTGCTAGGTGGCAGACAAAAGGAGCAAGGGTGTTGGGGGCAGCATCCTTTTAATTATAATGAGTTGAATCTTGGACATCTCTCTGTCTGTTGTCCTTACGTGTACTTCTATCGGCGACATTCTGTCAAAGCGCACGAATACTCCTAGCGTCCATTATAGCTAAACTCAAAAGTCTGTTCACATAATCACATTATCTCTTACACCCCTCAGCTCCGGGAATTTGTATTTACAGTCCAATTGGCTCCTCAATGCTGCTTCTAGTACGACAGTTGCCCGTACTGCGATCCCTGTACCCGACACGTCCAATGCCTCTGAAGAGGGCGAATGCCTGAGCTATTTCACACATCGCCTATTTTCAGTATACTCACAGATTCATGCGAGGGACTGGCGACCAAATCCTAGCTACATTGAACTCGCAAAGGTCCTGCGGATTACAGCACTGGCCCAGCATCGCCTTTACTTGTTTTTCTGTAGTTGAATCGGTGTAACGACCGAAGTAAGAGGCGGATTAAGCGGATTCAGGTAAGAGGACCTCGGTTTTCCCGGGAAACAGGGTGATTTCAGTGCGCTCTCTCAGGGGACACTCAAGGATATTTGTTTTTCCAAACAGGGGTGGTTGGTTGGTCTCGGAGAGAAGTGCGCGTCCAAGGGTACTATAGAAACTCCGCAGAGTTGTATGTATGCATACAAGCGAACGCGATACCGAGGAAAATACATAGACTCAGGACCTACCTAAGCTTTCGTATACTCTGTCTTTCTGATACTTGCCTATGTATTTAATTGACTTCACTATTTCACAAGCGAGCGGCACAACCGCACAAAGGTTTACATTAGGCTTCAATTACCACATCAACACCTGGGCATATAGTGGCAGAGTTGTGCGTCTTTGGCGCAAATTTGGTTCAAAATCACGTTATCAGTGCAGGTGAAATATTATCAGAGCCGCATTGTGGCACTGCGCAAAATTTCCTAGCGGTCAGTGCTTCATCCCTCGACACCGCAGCTAAGTACGCGCACATCACCAGCAACTGATCACGTCCACTTTCTGACTAGCACACTTATGCATTTGAAAAAGAGAAATGGAGAATGAACCTCTGTTTTAAAGGCCCTTCGAACCTCGCTTTGTCTTGTATCAGCATGCTCTGAAACTCGGGGTGCACCCCCTGTGTGTCCACGGTGCGAAGGAGCTTCAGATACATGTGCCCACATATGGAAGGCAGGGAAATGTCGCTTGGTATCCCTCTGCTATCCATTCCAAGGGAACACTGGGCAAGATGGCTCAGGCTAACTCGGCTCCTCCGCCACTGCCTGTGGCAATTCTTGTAACAAGACTTGCAAATATCTTTTCCCCAGTGGGACATGGCGTTGAAGAGGGCGGAGTCGCTACAATTGGCCTCCTGGGATCACCCAAGGCGGACGATCAGGTTGGTGTGCTCAATGGGACCACACCGAGGATCTCTGAGGCTAGGCCATATGTGGTTTCTCAACACGGCTGTGTACAAATCAGGTGATGCATGTGTACTCGCTTCTCCCGGAGTTCTCGAAGATCTACGAGCATGCAGAGATGCGACTTAGCCTCCCTATCGCCTCAGCCCGTCGCCCTCACACGGACGCATACGCACCATGCCATTCCCAGAGTCATGACCAAAGCCCTGATTTGAGTGGATATCTATATTCCGGCTCCTTCACCAAGAATACGTACTATTTTCATCAGAGGGCCGCAAGGTTTAAGTCTCGCGAAAGTACCGCTGATCATTCTTGCTTTGGCCCCATGACTTTTGAGGAACACACCGTGGAGGATCTCCACATGCAATCAGAAATGGTATAGTCGCAATGTCTCATGGAAAGCTGAAGATAGCGGGCTGACATCCCTGCCAGTTGAGAAACCTCATATATTTGACTAGTCGCGGCTATGCTGGTGCATATGCTCAGCCTTGCGAATGCTGCACACCGCCGTGTGCCTGCAGTCGAGCGGTCTTCAGCATGACCTGCATTCGACCCCAAGAATAGCACATGGATATACGGGCCGGGACAGACGAAATATATTTAGCAAGTGTCACTATGGGTACTCACTCTACGGCTGGCCAGCCGTTTCATTACGCGCAGACTTCTCTTGTCGCCAGGGTCTCGTTTCTGCATAGGCAGCTGGTGTCCCGTAGCGCATTCCCAATTGGTGTGGATGTCTTGTGTGACCCGACGGGATTTCCATTCTTAGACCTTCACCGAGTGCACCGCGAGCTCGCTCGGCTGGATGATCTTCTCCCTTCTCAGGCATATAATCACCAACTGCCCGACGAAACGCCGAAAGTCAACAACCGCGTATATGCACTTTGCCGCAAGATTCTCGTCACCAACGACAGCAGTGTCGGGGGCTGAAGATGATTAAAATGCGGCATTGGAGCTGCTAACCCCCAACTGCTCATCAACTTCACGCCAGAGCTGCAAATGTTTGTGATCTCCGGGGAGGGTGTGGGGGGGGGGGGCGTGTCAATCACAATCATGTTCTCAGCTAAGGCAGGGAAGCTGAGCCTGGTCAGAAACGGTCACGATGGCAGATGGATGGCACATGCAGCATTCCACCTGCAAGAACCTAGCACCAAGCACAGCCGCCTCAATCGGGCCGGCGTGCTGGCGATAGTTGATGAGATGGTCATATCCGGAGATGTCTGCGGCTGGGCTGCTGCCGGGCTGCTGATCAACGTAGCCTTTAGGGACGATTAACAAGTCATCTTAGATACACATAAATAGCCCAGAGGAAAAGCGGTTGCCAAGTTGTTGTTGTAACTGACGCGAAAGAGAGTGCTATGTATTATGCGACATGCAGGACACGATCGGCGACAATGGTTTAATTGAGGCGTCAACTTCTGTAGGCATGCTTGTGCAATGGGCGTAGATAGTCGAATGTACATTGGGATGTCAGTGCACATGGACTGTCGGTTGGATGGTATGCGTGCCATTAGCGAGGCTCTTAGTCGTCTCAGAGACTCGTAATCATCTTCAGGAATACACACATTTGCCTATTGTGATTGTTTATGGACAGTCCCACTCTGCTGTTCCTACCGGATAGAGTGTTTCTATTCAGCAGGAAGTCCAACTCACACCCTTCGAGGCTACATAATTAGCCCATTTTTGAGAAAGGCTACTCTCATAGCATGGGTCAGAAAGTCGAAATTGGCAAGACCAGGTCAGGGTCTATAGTAATAATCTTCGTCTGTCTTACTCTCCGTTTAAGGGGATGCTTTAATCTTGTGGCTACACCAGCTTGGACGGAGTCTGGCATATTGATCCAAGGCAAGAAGTCGTTTGGAACATGATGGATGGACACACTGCTCGGAGCGAATGCAAGATCTTGCATAAAGATAATCTGGCGAAGCCATTATCCTAGGCTATCTTCTGATTGATGATAGGATATTACCAACACCGCATGGAACAGAACACAAAGAATTGGAAAAGCAATGAAAGCATAAGTGGATAGCCACTCTGCGACGCTTTCTTGGAACCCATAGATACATCTAAAGATTCTTTTCTCAAATGAGGACAGATGCGTTTGATCATATGTAGAGTGGGGAAGATACCATATGCAAACAAAGTACAAAGTAGACTACACGAGAATAACACTACTCCACCAGGGAGAAACTGTTGAAAGAGACTCTGCTCGGGGCAGCACATAAGATCAATAGGAGACAAGCCCCCTGAGCGAGCCGGAGGGCTCTCCTGGGCGGGCAAACTTGATCTTCCAATAAGGGAAGGCTTCTCTGGTTCACAACGGTCTGCCCGAATTGATGCCTATCAAAGACCATTCGGTTGGTGCTATTCCGCAGTAGAAGCCCAGGTGCTGCTGGATCCTCGGACGCCGAAGGCCAACTGCATCGCATTTGGATCGTTCCGTTACTGTCTCTTCACCATACCAATTTTGCCCATGAGTCACGGTCAGCACGGTCAAATTACCCACTTTCCCATGTTGCCATATCGAAGTGTTGGGACCGGTAGTCGACGTGCTTTCTAGTGAGCGAGGAAAGCGCAGCCGGCGGCGCTGTACCTGACCCGACTGTAGGCTCTCGTCGCCGACCTTGTTCCCGGAGACCAACAAAACGAACGAGGTGGAGCTTACTTCCTGTGCCGCATTCCTTCTCCTTTTCACGCCACCATGTCCTCTCTTTGATCACCATCTCACAGATTCCGGACCCTCGAAATGTATCATCAAAGAGAGACAGTACAATTTCGCGATGCTGCTGCTCAATCATCGGCTCAGTAACAGAGGTCTTGCGTTGGCCGCTGGTGGGGTTTCCCTAGGCCTGCTCGGATATCTCCGCTTCTGTTCCTCCACGGTAGATATTCATTCACCTACTGATGAATTCGTATGCCCGCCCCCAGCAATACAGGATATCATCCGGAGGACCGGTCCAATTCCACCAGAGTACGGAATACCATGCGGAAGTGCCGATAAAATTAGCCGACCAGATGCATGTCTTGATACAGCCAGCGCAGAATATCTTCGTGGTCTCCGAAGTAATGCTACGGAGTATTGCTCTTCTCGTTCGGGAGACAGTATAACCTGTTTCAACGACACGTTAGACGGACACTACCACGAATACGACCACGACTTGTTTTGCATTGCGCAAGGCGTGGTGTTAGAGGAGTTGGTCAACCTCTTCTCCTCCAAATGTGACAATAGGCACGCCGAGCCGGAGCCACCAAGAGGTGTGTTTGATTTGGACGTGATGCGGACGCAGTGGGGATTGGGCCCTATCTTCGACGAATATTTCTACATCAGGTTCAAGTCCAGTGGCATCGTTGAAGCGCCCCTGGAAGTTGAAGCAAAGCAGTATAATTACACGATCTTGATCAAGCGCGAGCGCGCCGCGAACTTCTGGGACAGCCTCATGGGAATTATGTCCATGATGATAAGCATGGACGTACTGCGCATGAGTAGCGACATCCGCTCAGGCGAAGTGTTCATCAATGTGCCGGCTGACCTGCCGAAGATACAAGTCATCATCCTCGACGACTTACCCGACGGTCCGCTGTATGACCTATGGTCCTACTTCGCCGGGTCAGCACCAGTGCGCTTCAGGGCCATCCTCGAGGACAAAACCAGAGCAGATGCTCTCTTGTCCGCCCACACAGCAATCATACCGCTCCCTGGGCAACTCAACCCCTTGTCACAGACCGACCAGCACGGCGTGTCGGACCGCCGCTACTCAGCCCTGGCGAGGACTTTCGCCAGGCGGGTATTGCAGAAATACGGCGTGCTGTCCCCGCGGGGCGGAAGCAGTATCGCCAGCGGCGTCAGGGTCACCTTGATTGCCTGGCCGGGCACGCGCGAGGTCAGAGACGTGGACCACCTCCTCCAAGCCCTCCGTGGAGCCTTCCCCAATGTCCTCGCCGAGGCGGTCGACCTTGCCGCAATGCCCATGGCGGACCAGCTGAAGCTAGTGCAGTCGACGGACGTCCTCGTCGGGGTCCATGGTGCTGGGCTGAGCCACATTCTGTTCATGCGTGAGGGTGAGGTTGCCGTCGTGGAGATTCAGCCGGCAGAGCTCTCCACAACACAGCACCAATCGCGGTATAAGAATTTGGCTGCCATGTTGGGGCAGAAGTATTTCTTGGTTGAGGCTGAGGTCGTCCCCTTGGGTCGGGTCGGAAGTGGGGAGGCGGATGTTGAGCAGAGCCTTGGAGGGGACGCAGTCGACGAAATAGAAATCGAGCTGGCTAGGCGTGACACAGAGTTAAACATCAGCGTAGATAAGTTCGTGGCTCAAGTTGGTCGGGCTATCGAGGCACTGGTGGTCTGAAGGGAAGTGTAGCATATATGAATGCATGCCATACCGATTATTCGCAACCGAAACCCGGGGAGTTCTATTTCTGGACGCCGGGCACACAGAATTGTGGTAATGCTAAAGCCAGATTGGAATGGTAAGTGATTTTTCAGGGGAGCTGTCACGAATATTGTCCGCTGGGGAATAAGCCGAGCCGTACCATTAAGTATGTAGGTTTAGACAACCAAATCAAATGTGAATGCTGCGTGCCATTCTCTTGCGCTCTATGAAATCACAACGCCGCCGGATGCGTGCCTCCCACGCTGAATGCATGTCGACCACCCTGCACTTATTCAAACAAACACCCGCGCCTGAGAATAACTCGAACGAACACACGCCTCGAGAGGTTCAAACTACCTCTTTCCGCAGTCACCCGGTGTCTGTTGCGTCTGACAACACTCTGCTTCGAGTATTCATGTACCTCGGGGCCCCACCCGTCCCTCATAGCTTTCGATGCTCCCTGAGGAATAGCCAATGCTTTCTCAGTAGACAGAGCCAGACCTCGGCTCGGTCGCCGTGAAATCCTGTCAAAGCATAGCTTAGGCAAGCACTACATCCAATGCCCTCCGAATGCGTGGGGGTTCTTGTGCCATTTGTATCGATACGTCTCGGACTGAACAGGTTCTTGTTGGACTTAGTGGCCCTTGGAAGAATCCTTGGAGGAATCCACGATCCTCAGCACGAAGTTGACCACGACGGCGATCAACAACAAGATGGCCAGGGCCGTGGGACCGAACCTGTCGTCGAAGCCGGCCTGGCCACGCACCCTGATCGACTTCGCTCGCCAGTGATAGGTCCGTAGTGCATATATGAGCGTGGCGATCGAGACGCCGGTAAAGCAGAAGGCTGAGATCTTCGCAGCCCTGTCGCCGAAGTTGAGCATGCCGACGGCGAGGGCGCCGACGATGACTGCGAAGTTCAGCCACGACAGGAACGTCCGTTCGTTGGCGAAGTAGACTTTGGGCTCGACGCGGGTGGGAAGGGCAATGCGCTTGCCTACGAGAGAGTGTTGTCAGCTGGGTAGCAATGGTAAGCATCTCCCACGGGCGGGTGATAGGTACCTGGGGCAGTCTGGAGGAGGGGCTGGCTCGACATGGTGATGGCTGTCTGGAATGTCGAAAGGTGGGCGGCAGCTGTGGCGGGGTAGAAACGACTGTTGTCGTGGTCGATCCACTGGGATATTAATTTCTACCCGCGGCTCGAGGAGAGACTGCGCAGATGGCTCGGGACGTCCCGTACAACAGTGACGATTGATGCAGAGCTCGAAGCCTTGGACGGTCAGCAGTTTCTGGACGAACGACTTGGAGGCAGCGAGGCTGATAGGAGATCGTTTCTGAGATGGTTCGACAGAGATTCTGTACGTAAAATAAGGGCAAAAGAGTAGGGCGAAGTCTCTGAGATGGAGACAAAGACGGCATCAGAAGCACCTCAGGCAGGAGCAGCTGCACGATCCAACTCAATCGAGCCCCAGGTCTGCAGCAAGGGAGGGGAGCAGGGGTTCCACCTACTCCTTCGGGTGCACGTGGGCACGTCCTAGGGGCATGATTCGTGCCGTCGCCTGCTGCATGTAGTACGAACGCTACCTGACGACCAGGCCTGCCAGGCTTGCCAGGTTGACCTGGGGGGCTGTACTACACACTGCCAAAGATAGTACATGGATATATGCCTGTCGCACAGCATGCGTATGTAAGCAATGCAAGCAATGCAGAAGCAGGCATTCTCCCGTTGCTTTGCCAGCCGACAGTTGTTGACTACAGGGGGGCCAGGAGCTTGGCTGCACGGGCCTCTGAGGAGCACAGGTCTGGAAACGCGGAGGGGATCCAAACAAAACAGTGGAGCCCCTCCTTTTGGCATCTGATCTGTGATTGCGAGCCTGCCCGCCAACAAGCCTCGCCCAGTCTGTGATATCCAACACCTTGCCAGTTTCAACACCCAGACCGACAGCTACAACAAGATCCTACCGTAGACGCAGCCTTCCCGAACATCCCGTCAGTCACAATCGCCACCTACTACTCCAGCCCAAATCAAATCCTTGGTGCTAACTCCAGTCACAACCAGAAACCCCTCCTTACCCCTATTCCAACCTTCACGATCATATCCAAATAGCAAACATGTCCGAGAAGAAGCAGGCCACACCGGTTCGTTACCACTATGATGCATAGCCTAGTAGAAGACGAGATCTAACACCACCCTCTCGGCACAGCCCGTTCAATTGAACCGACTCAAGCAGATCGCCAACGATGTATGTACTGCACATTCCCCGCGGTCTCTCGATGGAAAGCTGCCGTCACCGCCTCTACTGCCTCCAAGACAGCAAGACTGACGGGCTTATCACAGGCCTGCCAAAGCGCCATCGGAAGCGCAGAGTACTATGACCACTCCAAGACGCCGGACTGGAACTCGGCCATCATCGTAAGCTGTCACCGCCTGCCCCTCCGTGGGCGGGACTCCCGCCCTGCAGAGCTCTAATCATTGACAACTCGCCCGCCCCTGACGTAGAACAACATTCTCCGCGCCGTGATCTCCGAGTCCACCCCCGATAAGGCCGCCGCACCGGCGTACAAGTTCGCCGTCACCAGCACCATCGTCCAGCACCTCGTGCCCACCTCCCAGCTCAACAAGGCCCAGGGCACGTCCACCTCGACCGGCACGTCGACGACCGAGGAGTCCAAGGAGCCGGCCGCCGGGGAGCCAACGAGCACCGCCACCGCCACGGACGGCAAGCCCCACGTCGGCCGCCGCGGCATGCACTCGGCGAGCGGCGCCTACTGGAACGAGGAGACAGACGGCATGTGGAGCTACAAGTACGAGGGTGGCGATGCGAAGGGCATGGACGTCGTCATCATGCTGATCTGGGTGTCGCTGTGAAGAGCTGGCGGGCCATGACAACCTACAGGAGGCGATGCTCCCGAGTGGTGATCACTGCACCCCTCGGGGACGCACTGGCGAACGGGACATGCGCCATCTGGTGCTGACTCAAATCGGTTGTCAACGACATATTTGAGTCGGGTTTGATAAGCCGCTGGCAATGTTCTCGCCAGGTCTGGTGGAATATGGCGAAGCCGCGGCGGGTCGGTCATTCTATCTACATGCGATTGCATGCATGGAGTTTCCTCAAATCAAGAAGGGACGCCAATCGAGGCAGAGGCATGAGAGATGGGATATTTGGCTCCTTTTGGACACAAATCGCATTGCCGAGGAGTCATGACTGAACATCTAGGTTGGGTACTATTTGTTGTACAAGTACCGTCTCTTCATTATTTCCGGCGTTTTATACAAGTCTCGATTGTTTTGCACCGCTGCTTAGCTCATCCAATCTCGTGTAACACTTACACACTCATCCCACTGATCCCAGATGCTCTTAGAATTAGCACGACCAGGCTTATGATAAAGGAGACTGCCATTGGTAGCCAGCAGGGTATGCTTTTTTCTCGAAGACCCTCCTTGTCTGGCACCGCTATAACACGTGGGCATCGATATACAGCCAACAGCCAACCGGGGAAGTCGGAATTTGGAGAAATTCGTAGTCTTGCTCTTCTTAGGCCTCCTCCCATGGAAGCACATCCTACTCACAGGGCGAGTTCGGGTCCTATGATGGGCTTGCCTGCAGACGGCTCCCACCGGACACGCTTGTGCGCTGTGAGACCTGCATTGCTTAAGCTTTCGGGAGATCTACCGGTCTATACAGTACTAACCCCTAAAGAAGGTTAATTCGTGACTTCTGAGGCGCTGGGAATGGATCCCTTACCTTGTTTGAACGAATCACATAGAGTTTTCAGTCTTGGTATTGACATAGGTGGTACAAATTTAGAGTGTAAAATCTGGTGTACTAGTAGGTTACTAAAAGTACTGTAGTATTGAATGTAACGTTGATTATGAAATATGTTAGAAAAATGTAAATAAATGAATTTTATTCGTTAAAATAGGGTTACATTGTAAGTACTAAGGTGATAAAGATTAAGGGTCAGTACTGTACATGATAGTTGAGACGGTTGCACAGCGTGAATTTGACAGCTGCCCCATCCCACTCTAGGTCTGGCTCTGGAGACTTGGGCGGGAGACCTGCCTGGATTGGCCATCGCAGCCCTCGAGAGCTCGCAGCATGTGAAAATACAAGGCTGCAGAAGCACTTGAAGCTCGCCTCTTCGGTGCGTTCAGACAAGCAGCCGAAGACGCGATACGTCCCGTGTATAAAATTACAGATGGCCACTTCACATTTCCATTCGCCAATTAACAAGAAAGCCTGCATGGTCTGGATGGCGACTCCATCCGGGCGCGGGAGGGGCCATCGTCGGGACTGGGCGATCCGGTGGGCCCATCTCTGCTTCCTGCTGCTGGGCAGCGGGTCTGATGACCTGGGGCAACCGGGAAAAAGTCGCAACACCAGAACACCAAGCGACCGCAGGCTGTCAGCGGCCCAGGGCCATCACCAAGACTTGCCTGCAGCCTTGTCTCGCCACCGCAACGGCCCATCCACGCCTGCCACGCAATTCCTGCCAACGTGCATGGATTGCTTTTTTCTTGGTGGCACAGATCTCGGTCGTCCGGCTCGAAACCTTGTCCCTTCAACGGCCTATGAACGGCCGCACTGATAAGGTTGGCGGCTCTGCCAGTCGATCTATCAGTATCTGTCTTTGTCTGCTTCGTAGCACTCGGTGCTTGCTGCCATGCAAACCCCTCACCCTCGGCGGTTCCGTAGGGTCGGTTCCGGCTGGACTCGACAATATCGGCGCAGTGCCTCGCCTCGTCCACTTGCCGTTACTAATCCCAAAATCCGTAGCCTGAACGGCTGAACGACCGGCTCCAAATTCTAATAATAAGCTTGCAGGATATAGGCCAGGTGACAGAGGGGTCACGCGACACTTGCAACTGCCAGAACAGTTCAAGCCGCTCGAAGCCGCTCGGACAGGCTGGTTCTTTCATGCCTTGGTCAACGGCTGGCTCGCGAGTCGCGCCCCATGAACAACGAGAACATCGATCCCCGGGTAGAAGGGTAGAAGGGCAGGCGGCGACATGAGATATAATGCCACCGCTCGTCAGACCTGACACGATCACTGCAGAACAGACAGACCGCTCGTCCGCTGCCCAAGGCTCATCAGCCTTGCGAAGCCAATCAAGCTTTTATGGTTGTCGAGGGTCGACTCAGTCATCGCGCCATCGCCTGGATGAAACTTCTCCATCAGGAAACCCGCAAACGCACCAACGTAGCGCCCTACCAGGCCAGAGATGTGCAGCAGCTCGCAAGTCCGAGGCGAGCGAACGGCGCTCGGCCCGGACTTGAGCACCACTCGCAAGCGTTCGCCTCTGCAAAGCTCTGCCTTCTCTGCCTTCTCGAACACAGGGTCTGGTCCGGCCTGGTCCGATAGGACCCAGACACGAACAAGCGACAACCATGCCAAATTGGCTTGGCGACTACCGCGTGGGGGAACGGTCCCTTGATTTCCTTCGTCATACTGCCCGGCTGCCCGGTCTACCCCTGAGCCCTACAACGTCGAGCGGGCAATCGTCGGCCACTTTGTGCCAGGCTGGCGGCCTGGCAGCCTCCTTGCGCCGGGATCGTGGTGTGCCAGACGCCCAGTGCCTCGCCTGGCTCCCGCCGAAATGGAAACGGCGCGAGCGCGGAAGGGCTCGCCCCAATATGGGAGGGTCCAGTTTTGCTCCACTCACCGTCTTTCCTCACTGGCTGGTCATCACGATGATCAGTGCAAGCGGTGGTTTCCCTTTCGTCACAGCTTTCTGACGAGATACGCAGCGCTACAAGATCTGTGCTCTTCATATCTCTCCTACAAGTCAAGTCTCCTCCTGTCGTGAACCGGATCCTGAGCATGACAAGTGTCGACCGCCCGTCCGGAGAAGCAGTGATCATCAATTTCCCTGCCTCTTGAGTCTCGCCTCCCCGCGAACAATCTCGCGGGCGCTCCTCGCGGTCTCGGTCCCTTTTTCCCAGCCCAAACTCGAACCTCCTGCCCTGTTGGTCGTCCTGCCTGTCGCCCTTGCCGCTCCACTCCCGTTCTTTCTTCCATCTTCCTGCAGCCTCCGGAGCGGGTATCACACCACGCCTCGACAGACCCTTCGACCTCGTGGTCCGTTTCTTCACTCAACGCCACCCTCCATCTCCTTTCATCACCTTGTCGTTCCAACCCCAGGATCGTCAATCAACCTACATCATCTATCATCTCTGCCATACCCCTACGAGACCAATTATCCTTTTTTTCGAGAGCACTCCATTCCGCTTTCACACGCCAATCCTGTAAACAAAACAAACACACACACACAACTCCTACTTCGGAAGTCCTCTCCCGGAGATCTCATGGTGTCGCTAGTGAGGAGACCTCCGTCGAAACTCCAGGAAACCGTTGTCGGTGCGCCTAGCCCCTGACTTGCATACCCGGCACATCGTAATACGATATCTTCGCTTGCCCCGGTGTGGCCAAGCCTTGACATATATATCCACAACGGGACCCCAGATTCTCGTCCCCGCCGGCCAGCAGGAAGCTACTCAAGCACTACGTCAGACACCAACACCACTCGAGGCCGGTCCACATTATAAGCCCATCACCGTTCAAAGGTACAACAACAACGTGAAAACAAACAACCCTCACCACCAACTCAGAGTTCATCCAGCACACAACAAGTCAACATGAAGGTGGAAAGTGATTATTCGCAGGGACCCACCCTCACTCAAGGGATGTCCAAGGGCTTCACGCCGCTCTCCAGGCAAAACTCTGGGCTCTTCACCAGAGAAGAACAAGTTCTGGCAAGAAACCCACACACCGCTAGGAGACTTCCTCAGCGGTCACGAACCACCCACGAGCACATTCCGATGGGCCCACAGATCTTGACCATTTCGAGGCCCCAACCTCAACAGCACGCCTCTACCTCTATTGTGCCGACCCAGGACACAGTTGGCGCCGGGGCTGTCGCCGAGGGGACAAAGGCTCATGTTCCGACTCCCGACGCGCAGAATGTGCACAACGAGAGTGCCGACTCGGTCACACCACTCGAAAGCAGCAGGCCCTCCCAGCCCCGTAGGCCGAAGCTGGGGGCCCCGCGCCGCTCTTACTCGGTCACGGACTACGAGCCAGTCCCGCCCGAGCAGCGGCCCTCTTCGGGCGCCCTGACGCTGTCCACGATCCCCGCCGAGCTCCACTATGCCGTCTTTGACTTCCTGGACCCAATTGACGCCGCGTGCCTCGGGCTCACCAACAGCCACTTCTACGCCATCCACCGGCGCATGCACGGGTCGGTGCCGCTGAGCTCGCGGCGCGACGGGCCCAACGAGCTGGAGTGGGCGTGGCACCTCGCCAGCAGGCCCGTCGCCGGGCACGGCGGCGTCAGCCCCGGCGCGGCGACGACCAACACGCTCGGCGCGGGCGAGAAGGCCGACCTCGCGGCCATGAGGGTGCGCGGCAAGGGCCTGTGCAGGAAGTGCGGCGTGAGCCGGTGCGAGCTCCACAAGCACATCCGCGAGTGGGTGCCCGAGACGCACGAGTACTGCTCGGTCAGGGACAAGTTCGTGCACAAGCCCGGGGAGGACGCGAGGGCTCACTGCTACATGAGCAACCCGAGGAACTCGACCCGCTGCGGACGGCACCGTGTGAGGAAGGAGTAGGGGATCGCAGGAAGCAGGTGATGATTATACCAATGTCCTTTTTTTCGGCGTTATGGTTGGGTATGATGCTTTGCAAAGAAAGATGTGCTCCTGGGGGACGGGCTGAGACCACAAAAGGAAGATGGAACAGAGTTGGAAATGTAATTGGTGTGTCATGATTGCACTGCATCTTAGATGAGTAGAGACGAGTGACAGCATTAGACAGCATCATAGATCATGCATACCTCTTGTACGTACTGCATAGAATACATGAATCGTTCAATGTGATACCTACAGGATCACAAGCGTGGACACTGTTGTGCGGGATTCTTCCGTCCCGCAGGCCATGATACTGTACGAATTGGAATAGGACAGGTATTGCTTTGACCGGACTTTTTGCGTGATCGAGCACCGAGATGATGGGTGGGAACTCAGCAGTGCCGTATGGACGAGCTCGTGAGGTTGCCACGGCTGCTGTGAGCGCGGTGCCACGGCGGTGTGAGACACTGTAGCGTCTCCTGCAGGCCCTCCAGGCCTCAAAGCTGGCAGTCGGCAGCTGGCTACGATGGAGAAGGCCTGGGCCTCAAGAAGTGTGACGATGAGCAATGACGGAGAAGCGACCACGTCTTGTTGCATGCGATGTCGTCTGAATTGCCTCACGTGCATTCTGTACCACACCACACAAGCACAAGTCTACTGGTAAATCTTGGTCCATGCGCAGCAGCAGGTCTCAGGCACAGGGGGAAGGGATTCTTGCTTCTGGGGGAGCATTGATTGTACGACCTCGACCGGGCACCGACCGCCCATTCCTCGCCCGTTTTTAGGTCTGGGAGGCAGCCACACCTGTACACCTCGGAGACCTGGATCATACGTGGGGGCGGCCAATCACGGTGATGGCTAAGGGGCAGAAGCAAGCCACAATGCACGGGCTGGACTGGCATGGCACAGCTTGTGGCCAGAGGTTGTGAGACAGGCCAACATTCAGGTTCTCCAGCTTGGGGATTGTTGGAGGCAGGCCAGGGCAGGCGGATGACGCGACCCTGCCACGGGCCTGCCTATGACATCGCCTCCCAACCTTTACGTGTATCCTCATTCTCAGCTGGGCACTTTAAAATTTGGGACAGGGATACGCTTAGAACGCACCAAGCACCAAGCACGACATACCGGGCTCCCACCCATACCCATCCATCACTTACAACAGTAGCTACACGTGTTGGAATAGAAACCTGGCCATCGAGATTGAATCGTAAATTCCATCCCTCCCTACCCACAAGACACGAGAATCCCCCTTTTCCCTCACGGGCTCCCTCTCCCGCACTAATCAGTATCCATCGGCACTCAATTGACTGGTGATAAGCAGCTCAAGATTGCATCTAATTCCCTCCCTCGAGCTGGTCTGACCGAAGCCAGCCCTTGATACGCTCTGCACCCGCGACCTGGAGCTTTGTTGAAGCTTGTGACAGCAACACCTCGGTGATCGTCTCCCAAGACGCATACAGTACGTGACACCAGTGGATTGGACAGAAACACGCATCTCACAGGCAAACTGGCAGGATCAAGCCCCGAGCAGTCGAGTACGGTCCACACATTAAACTCTCCGCCGTCGTGCGCCAGCTGCCCTCATCGAAAGTCACCGTCCATTATCCCTCAAGCGACCCCCAAAGACCCACCCTACGGAGTACACCCGCTCGCATACCTTGTTGTAGAAGCACGCCGAATCATCTTTCAACCCTGTCTTATCCATCCATCCAACAACCACCCCCCTCCCACGACTCGACCAGTCCACCCGTCCTCCCTTGCCCTTCTGTTCGACCGTGGAGCCGGGTCCTGTATTTGTGCCGCAGCAGCACTGCACATCATAAACAAAGCAGCTTTTTACAGCACGGCTCCCAGTCTGCTTGCAGCATCCGCCCTACGGCCACAACCCAGACCATAGTCACAGTCACTGCCACGCTCAGATACCATGTCATCACCCAGCGCATCCCTCGGCGGTAGCAAGCGCAAGCGGGCCGTCGCCGCCCCCTCCTCGCCCGACCTCGCCGACCCGAAGCACCTACAGTCCGCCATGGACGCCCAGCTCCAAGCAGAGTCCCGCGACGCATCCGGCGAGGAGGGTGACACAACCGCCCCAGAGTCCTCCGGCGCACCCTCACAAGGCCACCGCAAGGCCGACTCCAGCAGCTCACAACACCCGCCAAGCAAGCGCCAGCGCGGCAACAACAGCTCCGACAAGGCCGCCGAGGCCTCGGTCGACCCCGGCGAGCCAAGCGACACCACCGAGGCCAGCGTCGACATCGCAGACCGCGTGTCCAGGAAGAGCACCCTGAGGGGCAAGGCCGCCGCCAACAACGCCGCCGGCAAGAAGGACGTGGAGCGCATGCCGCCCCCGCCCATCGGGAAGCTCACACACCCCGTCGGCTACAAGACGAACCCGCCCCCTGCTGGGCGGCCCGTCAGGGTCTACGCCGATGGAGTCTTTGACCTGTTCCATCTCGGGTGTGTAAATGCCATTCAATGCCCCGTCCCACACTCGGATAGATGACTGACCCCCTTCCCAACGTGTAGGCACATGCGCCAGCTCGAGCAGGCCAAGAAGGCCTTCCCCGATGTGTACCTTCTCGTAGGAGTGACGGGCGACGAGGAGACACACCTGCGAAAGGGCCTGACGGTGCTTTCGGGCAAAGAGCGCGCCGAGACCGTGCGCCACTGCAAGTGGGTGGACGAGGTGGTAGAGAACTGCCCCTGGATCGTAACGCCCGAGTTCCTGGCAGAGCACAAGATCGACTATGTCGCGCACGATGACCTCCCCTACGGGGCAGACGAGGGCGACGATATCTACGCGCCGATCAAGAAGGAGGGCAAGTTCCTGGTGACGCAGCGGACTGAAGGCGTGAGCACGACCGGGATCATTACCAAGTAAGAAGCCTCGCCGCATACATTATAACCACGTGGACACCTTGTCACTAACCGTTCCACCCCTACCCCAACAGGATTGTCCGGGACTACGAAAAGTACATATCCCGCCAGCTGAAGCGCGGCACATCGCGCCAGGAACTCAACGTGAGCTGGCTCAAGAAGAACGAGCTCGACCTCAAGCGCCACGTCCAGGATCTGCGCGATAACATCCGCTCCAATTGGTCGACCACCGGCCAGGAGCTCGGTAAGGAGTTCCGCCAGTTCTGGCCCGCCAGCAGGCCTCAGAGCCCCGCGCCACAGATGCTGGGCTCCGCCTCCTCTTCGGCCGCCGCCAACGGTGGCCTTGGCGACATCCCCTCGAGCCCGTCCATGTCGACCCTGGGCCCTAGGTCGCCCGGTGCCGACGGCAGGACACAGAACGACTTCATCACCGGGTATACACTCGGACTGATCGGGGGTGTGCGTGGCTGGGTGAGTAACAGCTTCCGTCTCCGTTTCGATCAACACCATTCACGCTGGTGTTCTCGTTTACTTGTGGTACCAGGAGGCTAACAATCGGCAGATGACCAAGAGCCGGAGGAACCTCCGCCAGGAGGACAGCCGCCCACCGAGCGACGAGGACTCGGAGGAGGAGCCCCGCGGGCGCAAGAGCGCATCGTCCACCACCCCGGCCACCGCCGCGACGCCGGCGTAGAAGGATGTGTGAGTGAGGGGCATGAATGATGTGACCCAAAAATTGATGGTAGAAATGAGAGCATAACCAAGACACCTGGACATTGGAGACAGGAGACAATAATGAATGACATAGACTGGTTGCCTCACTTGCACTTCGGGATCGTTCAAATTGGGATACATGGGTGGGTCTGAATAAAAGAAACGAACCAGAATGCCGGGTATTTAGAATGAATGGCGTTCTAGGAACCTGCTTGAAAAAAAAACGATCTGGGGGCCTTCCTGTCTCGCGCGCCGTCGGAGTATGTAGCGTTTCTCCTTAAAACACCCCTTACACCTTACCGTCTAGTGGAAAGCAAAATCTTACCCTCGAGGTTTGCCATGTGTGAGAAGTGTTCCAAGACGTGAGAAGCATCTCTGGATGACCTAATCGTGCGGGCCGCGTAAGAATGGATATAGGAACCGGAGCTCATGACACTCAAAAAGTCCATTTTGATAGCAGATCTAGCGTCTACTTTATTGTTCTTTTTTTTATTCTCTCAGAACCAACGACCGATCATGCCTTCTGTGATTTTCCAACGCCGGTGCTGCAAATATGGATCATTTTGTCTTGATGCCGAATAGACCTCATGTCTTCGTTCCTAGACACGAACGAGAGAGGCTCTAGTCCGCAGATCAAGCCCAGTGCTTTTGGACTGTTCGTCTCCTCAGACAGCAGCAGTGGTCCCCTTCGTCTGCTTATCCACCCTCCCCTACACTGACCACGCAGCCTTCCTCGATATCTCATACCACTCACGACATCCCTCCCACCCTCAGATCTCAACGTCGATGTCCAGGTCCAGGGAGCCAATAATATCGTCGTCCGTCAGCGCCCGGTGGATCTTGGGCACGCCGCCCTTGCCGTTCGCGGCGGCCTCCTGCTGCTGCCGCAGCTTGGCCACGTGCGGCGGCACCGCGTTCTCCGCGCCGGGGTTGGGGGTTCCGTTGGCCGGGGTGCTGGCCCCGCTGCCGGCGGCCGAGTCGCCGCCGCCGCCGTCCTGCGACGACCTGACGGGGAACTTCTTCCTCAGCTTGCCGCGGCGCGACGACGGGTCCTCGCTGTCGGCGTCCCCGCCGCCGCCGCCCTTGTCCCCGAGCGCCTCCCGCGCCTTGCGCCGCTCCGCTATCTGCGCCTCGCGCACCTGCTTCGCGTTGAGCTGCCGGTTGAGCCGGTTCTTCTCGGCCAGGCGGTCCTGCTGCGTCGGCCCGCTGGGCTTGGCCGGGGCGGCCTTCTTGAGCGAGGTCGAGAAGGCGAGGCGCGGCGCCGGCATGTTGTCCAGCCTCTCCTGCAGCTCGTCCGCGAGCGTGCTGTTGCCGTGGCGGCGGGCCTCGGCCGCGTCCTGCTCCAGCCTCGCCCGCTCGGCGCCGCTGAACTTGTCCCGTAGCGTGTTCTGGCGGTGGAGCTTCTCCGAGAGCTCCTCGTCGGTCCAGCTGCGGTTGAGGAATTTGTTGATGTCGTCAACTTTCTGTGTCAGCTCGGGCTTCTTGGGCAGGTTTATGCCGTCCTTTCCGCACACGATTTGATAGCGGTTCCACTCGGCCTGTCGTCTGTTAGATTGGATCTTGCGATTTGAGGATTGGGACGGGCTTACATCTGTAAATGGGCTCTCGGAGCAAGCAATATAAGGCCATTCCTTCTCGGCCTTGCCATGCGCGGCGAGCACGTACTGGTCTGTGACAATGGTCTTGTGCTGCTCATTCTCAACGGCATATGGCCGGCCGGTCGTGACGCCTTGTGACGCATCAGCAACAGCACGATATTGCGCTCAGACACACAAAACTCACCTTTGATGACTGCCATCCGATACACGGGCTGTCTCGTGGTAGGATCTGGCCCAATGTGGATTCGTATGTAGCAGCCCTTCACAGTCTGGTCAAAACCCGGCCAGAAGTTTAGCTTGGCGAAGCGCGTGCGACTGAGGCGGCATCTCTCGATGTCCCGGAGCTCGGCAGGCAGAGCCCTTTCTGGGGTCTTTGATCTCTTCTTGGACGGTCCAGCCCACTCCACGTCACTATCGTCGGAATGGCGGCTGCGACTGCGGCTTGAACCGCTTCGGTAGGAGGGTGATCGGCGGTCTCGACGTCGCTCTTCGTCCTTGCGACGGCGGTCCTGCTTCTCTGCTCGCGCACGCTTGAGGTTGTCGAGGGCTGTAGTGGCCGCTTTTGTAGTCTTTGACGTCGTGCGAGGTCGGGACGTCTTATGGTCGCCCTCCTCAAGCTCGGCGGCGCCAGCTTTGCGCTTCTTGTGCTTCTCTCCCTCTGTGTTCTGGACCATCTGCCTCAACGTTGCCAGGGTCTTGGCTCGGTTCCTCTCAGCATGTCTCTCCTCAAGGATCCTCTCTCGCTCGAACTCGCGCATGGCCATGATCTCTTCCTTCTCCTCATAGCTCTTGTACAGTCCCTCGACCGGGTATTTGTTCTCGGCTTCGTCCGGTTCCTTGCTCTGGAGTGCATCCGACTCCGCATCCGAATCGGATTCGTCCATGGGCACCGAGGACTGCGAGCGAGGAGTACCAGGATCAGAGCTGAGAGGAAACGACGGGTTAGCGTTGCAGCGCAAACGGCAAGTGACAGGTGAGATTCGTAGTGGTGCAGCCTAGATCTGGGTGATGGCGAGAGTCGAGACAGGACTGGGAACTCACGCTTCACCCTCATCTTCGGACTCAGCTTTGTTGCGTCCAGTCCTCTTCGCGGAAGTCTTCTTTGTCGCAGGGCTCCGTGGAGATGAGCGCTCGGCAGGCTGGGCGCTCTGTGACCGTTCAGGGCCACGGCTTCGGCTCTGACTGCGAGACTGGCTGCGGCCACGACTGCGGCTGCGACTGCGACCGCGGCTGCCGGCATTGGATGCTTCATCAGAGGATCCATCGCCGCCGCCCGCGAGGGCGAGAAGCATGTCATCGGGGTCTCCAAAGTCAGACATGTTGGCGGTTTTCCGTCACAGGCGTTCGCGACGGCAGGTAATTCGGTTGAAAGGAAACGGGAGCCTTCAGAAGGTATTTCGGTGCAAACGCGTCGGGTCGCAAAAGTCGAGACACGGGTCGGAGTTGGGAATGTTGAGTTGCGTGGCAAGAAACAAAGCAGAAGTGCTGCCGGCCAACGTTGAAGGTCGAAGATGGAGGCGCTTGATAAGGCCCGGGTAGAAATATTTCAGGTGACCTCGCCGAACGGACGACCTATTGGGGTGCAGAAATTCACAATAGG